>VDFB02270651.1:292285682-292610951 GCA_007258455.2 Sequoia sempervirens | reverse complement strand
ATCAATGATCTCCCAAATGGGGGCAAATCTACTTACATTCCCCTATAATAGTTTTGGATGACCTTGGCCCTATCCATGGCCTCATAAATATATCCTATTGGGTTTTGCTCCTCGTCCATCAAGTGCAAAACCCTCACCAACGACTCCAATATCTGCAAAGTACAAATAGCATAGTTTCTGCGAGACTGGTACTGGTACTGGTACAGGAGACTGGTATCGGTACCGGTACAACATTTTTTTGAAAATAGGAGACGGGGGTACTTGGAGACGCCAATTTTTTTTAATATAAAAATTAATAATATATAGAAAATCTGAAAATATAATGACATTGAACTTTTTGACTGTTTGAATTTTAACTTTTAACTTTTTACTTCAACCTAAAATAATGTATGATATCAGTCAAACAAAATATATACTAATGTTTCTGTAAATGGAATTTATATGCATCCAATCAAATAATTTTTTACTATACCAGATTAATATCAACTTATGTCTTTATATATAACATAATACCATAGTTGCCGGGAGACGCGTCTCCCCCCTCTGAGACGCGTCTCGGAGACGGAGATGCGTCTCTGACACCGCACCCGCACCCAGAGACTCCATTTCGCGTATGGAGACTTTCAAGATGTTTCTCGCCGTCTCCCACGTCTCCGAAACCTAAAAATGCCGTCTCCCGCAAGGTCTCCCACGTCTCCCGTCAGAAATCACGCATTTAAGGCACAAAAAGTTAATATTTTTTAAAAATAGTGAATACTTATATTGGCGACGACACTTTAGCAGGCGATTGAGGAAGAGGGCGACGAGAAGCATTGAAAATTCAAAGAATCAAAATCCGAAATCGTCATTGCGTCTAAGAGTCTAGTATGTTTAGGTTTTCCGTTTTTTTTTAATTTAATCCTCTACACTAATCTTTATCTTAAAAAAACCCACCAATTCAAAACTTAATACTGTCTATTCTGTATACTCTAGCATACGATTGCCGACGCAATATTGAATAATGGGAATAGAAGCTATCAAAAACAAATACAAAAAAATTCATGTTATACCTACACCCTCGTCTTAATCTGGTATTATGTAGGTATTATGTTATATATAAAGACATAAGTTGACATTAATCTGGTATAGTAAAAAATTATTTGATTGGATGCATATAAATTCCATTTATAGAAACATTAGTATATATTTTGTTTGACTGATATCATACATTATTTTAGGTTGAAGTAAAAAGTAAAAAGTTAAAATTCAAACAGTCAAAAAGTTCAATGTCATTATATTTTCAGATTTTCTATATATTATTAATTTTTATATTAAAAAAAAATTGGCATCTCCAAGTACCCCCGTCTCCTATTTTCAAAAAAATGCCGTACCGGTACCGGTACCAGTCTCCCGTACCAGTACCAGTACCAGTCTCGCGGCAACTATGCATAATACCTACATAATACCAGATTAAGACGAGGGTGTAGGTATAACATGAATTTTTTTGTATTTGTTTTTCATAGCTTCTATTCCCATTATTCAATATTGCGTCGCAAATTGTATGCTAGAGTATACATAATAGATAGTATTAAGTTTTGAATTGGTGGGTTTTTTTAAGATAAAGATTAGTGCAGAGGATTAAATAAAAAAAAAACGGAAAACCTAAACATACCAGACTCTTAGACGCAATGACGATTTTGGATTTTGATTCTTTGAATTTTCAATGCTTCTCGTCGCCCTCTTAGTCGCCTGCTAAAGTGTCGTCGCCAGTATAAGTATTCACTATTTTTAAAAAATATTAACTTTCTGTGCCTTAAACGCGTGATTTTTGACGGGAGACCTTGCGGGAGACCTTGCGGGAGACGGCATTTTTAGGTTTCAAAGACGTGGGAGACGGCGGGAAACGTCTTGAAAGTCTCCATACGCGAAATGGAGTCTCCGGGTGCGGGTGCGGTGTCGGAGACGCGTCTCAGAGGGGGGGAGATGCGTCTCCCAGAAACTATGACAAATAGATTAAAGTTTCAATGAAACTAAATACTTTTAAAGTTTGAAAATAAAAGAGACAATTTGAAATTTACATTGAAGTTTCAAATTACTTTGACAAATTTCTATAGCTCTTGTGGCAAAGACATAAAAAACTGTCTTTGCAGTCCTCTCTCCATTAGCCTTGAATATGTTTGAGTCTAGCCATGCTTGATTCAGAGACATTTGCTTCAAGGATGTTAATAAACTAGAAATACTTTGCAACATTAGAAAATTAGTTTCAAATCTTGTGGCACCCAATCGCACAAGTTCTTTTCCCTTGGTGTGATCTCTCATCAAGTTAAGAACCCATGAGTGATTATAAATATATTTTGTTGTATTCCTTGCATCTTCTCATCCAATCAATTTTGCCTATGTCCTCCAAAAGAAGGTCAAGGCAATGAGCTGCACAAGGTGTCCAAAAGAGTGTCGAATGCCTTCCTTGAAGCAATCTTCTAGCAGCCATGTATTCAGCTACATTGTTAGTGATAAGTTGCACAACATTTTGTATGCCCACCACTAAAACAAACTCCTTCAACATCAAGCTCAAAGTTTCAGTATTCTTTATTTTGTTGGAGGTATCAATTGACTTCAAAGTTCAAAAGAATTAACTCACCATTTGAAACTACTAAAAAATTGATGAGGATGTGATTCCTTCCATTTGTCCACCCATATAAAAGAATTGTGCATCTAAACTTTTGCCATTGCTTCTCTTGATCTCCCACTATTATTTTTGCATTTAGAGTCCCTTGGTACTTAACTCTTTTGGAGAGGGTGCCTTGTACCCTTTCCCTGCAAATGTTAATGCTGTCATTAAATGCACCAAAAATTCGCGCATGCATTACCTGCTTCTTTGTGTGCCTCATTGTTCCTCCATGTAGCTTCCAATGAAATTTGTACTCCATATATGTTTCTAAGCACAAAAAACCCCTTTGATTGAGCTCTACTTGAGCTGGATGAGGTGGATGTGCCATGCATGTGTAGATTGTGACTAGAGCCCACAATGCCTGTTGGATCTACATTGAATTCTATTGCCAAATTAGGAGCAATGGCTTCTTGTGCTCTAGCTTTCTCCAATTTCTTTCATCTAGTAATGCAAGAAGTGCAATCATTTCTTATTTCACCTCTTTTGGTGCCACTGCACATAGCTTAGAATTGTGACTAGGAATGCTTGAAAGATGGTATTTGAGGTGATTAATGCCTCCACTCAACTTCTTTGGCTCTAGATACAAATCATAGTCCTTGCTATCAGTTCCATTACAACACATTTCCAAGCATGTTCACAACTTCCAAGGGGTTTAGTTCCAATGAGATGGCTTCCACTTGTTGAATCCAAACTTGATATAGGGCAGGATGCTATTGTATGTTAACCTACAATATTGATAAAAAAGTGTTTAAAAGAACCAACAATTTGAACATGAATTTAGAAAAAAGATCATTCAAAATTTAAATGCATTTAAAAAATTGAAACATAATATGGTAATATGGTAATTGAATTAGTGAATTTGATAAAAATAACATCTAATCAACCCTAAAATGTGAACCCTATATTTAGAAAAAGTAAAAAAAATGATTCAAATAAATTTATGTGACTATAAATTCTTTAAATTTTAATTAACAAACAAATTACATACATTGAATCCAGAATCAATTCGATGCAATAAAATATGTAAATTTTACATGCTTAAAAAATTATAAATGATATATAAATTTATATGCTCGAAAAAAAAAAAGAACTAACTTGGTGCAAACCCAAAATTCCAGAAATTGTTCTTTAAATCCGTTAAAAAGTTGTTCAACATGGCCGAATAGGTCTTTTAAAGGCGAAAAACTGCATGTTATCCACATTTTTCCAGTGTTTTCTGTGCATTTATAGCACGGCGAGTCAAGCAATCAGACTTGGCAAGTTTTTGGTGAGTTTTTCGAAAAACCTGGCATAGGGACTCTGCAAGCAAATGTGGCGAAAATTCGCCAGCAGAAAAAACTCATGACTACACACCAAGTTGGGGAACTATGGTTCTGTGTGATGGTGATACCAGAACAGATTTAATTACTGTTGTTTTTACTAGTACTCCTGTAAAGAAAAAATATTTGCAGATTTATATTCCAGTTCTGTATTTGTGTACCGGCTGTAGTTAAGATTTTCAGATTCAGGTTCACTTCTATAGTGGTATTGTAAGTGCAAAACAATTACCTTTTGGTTTTCTACGAGGGAGGTCTCATGCACCAAATTGGTGTCATGCTTGGCAGTGACCTGAGGAACTACCCTTACCTTAGCTTTAGCCTGAGCAATCTGTTCCTCTATATTGCCCTGTATTAGTTGTTTTTTTCCCAATCTGTGGAACAGACGATCTTAATACAGTTTGTGATTAAGAATGACTTTAACTTGAGAATTGATGAAAATTCTACAAACTTTAGCTTTATTCATTAGATATCAGATGATTCTCCATTATATATTTAGCTCTCTTGAAGATTCTATCGTTGAGTTTATATGACTTGCTGATTATTTACTAGCCTCAAGTACTGATACTTTACTATATTATTACTTGCTTAAAGCATGACTTCCTAGAAGAAGTTGAGCGTACTGTTGCATTGCTAGCCTTTGAAGATCCATCATCTTGCCCTGTTGGAGAATTTTTAGACATTTCTCAACGTCATAAGACAGCAAGTGAATTGAATGCTGCAATTCTAACCAGTCAAAATCATGAAAAAGGTATGTATATTTGAATGGTTGGTCATTTCATGTTTTTGTTTTGTTGATTTTTTCCTGGCAGTCCTTACGTTAGCACTTCTATTGAAATACTTATCTGTACCATACTTATATTTTCATTTTACTGTGGTAACTTTTGCAGACCCTAAGCTTCCAAGTCTGCTAAAGATGTTAATTTGGGCTCAAGCACAGCTTGATGAGAAACTTCGTTACCCACATATTAGGGATATTGTGAATCCAACACTGGAGGATCCTCATGTTTGACCAGTTGGCTTGAACTTGACATTTCTGTTTCTCTTCATCATTGCAGTTTCCCTACACATGCCTAAAAGCTTAAAGCTTCATGCGTTTTCTTCTTACAATCTGCTTTCTTGAATGCTCCTGTAAGTGGAGATTTTAAGGTTATTTCTTGGAGTTCAGGCTGCAGGGATCCATAAAGAAAGATGTTCCAACTTTGTAAATGAATTCGATTGTTTTATTTTATTAAATCCATAATATTATGCACACCATAATATTCTGCATGTCATTGTCCTGATAAAATAGATCCATATATAAAGTTGTTCTCAAGTTGAATAGATGGATCACCTCATTCATGTGTTGCTGCCATGTGTGGATGCATGTGTGTGTTTGCACATCTCCTGCTCTCCCATGTGCCCATACGATACAAAGATATCTCTTTAATTTAAAATCTTTTTGATGCATAGATCTTTTCTAAAATCTGTGATATGCTTCGATTATTAGTAGTACATAGTACATTTGAAATCATTTCCATAAAATCTGCATTTGAAATCATTTGCTTAAAATCTGATGTCAGAGTTCACTGAAATTGCAGTCCTGAGCTAAATAACAAAGCTTTATTACCACTTTGGCTTGTAATTACTTATAATTCAAGGCTAGTTTTTATGCTTCAATGGCATGCCATTATCGTGGCCTATCCAATCTTTGATTTCATTTTCATGTGCTGTTTCCAAGATTAATAAAAACTAAAAGTGATGTTAGAAAGCTGCCGATTTTTGTCAATTTGGCACATCTTTTCAAGACGAGGGACAGGATGTTGGAGCACCTGCATGTGTAAGTATTTACCAGGAAACCACTGAAAAAAATATTGGAAGTGTACTTATCCATAAGTCTGATGCTGCTAGCCGTGTGGTAAATCTGCATCTATATTATATATTTCAATTTATTTATATGATGTATTCTTTTATCTGCGATGCTTTCTGATCTTGGATGCTGTTTTATATATCGTGGGCATATGACTGAAATTGGTCTGAAATAAATTTATGAGCGGATATGCTCTTGAGAATCAGTTAACAAATCTGTGAGTGTAATGGCTTACTATACCTAAGCACGAGGAGATTTCTGTGTAAACTTGATTGTCAAGGAGATTAATATGTTTCTTCCGAGCTTCAATTATCTTATTAATGCTTGTTTGGTGCATGCCAACTTCATCGAGTAGGTTGTTTGCAGAAGCTTCAAGTCATCCACAATGCCAATGACATAAAAGACATGGTCATTGCGCATCTCACCTGGATAGAAGTACACACCAGTGAGTGGATGCTTGACTGATCATCTGTAGTCGTGCTTTTATGGACACTTCATAATGGTTCTAAAAAGTGAAGATTTGTTTAAAGTGTCAAAATATTTCCTTTGTAAGATCCTATGCATCACTTCTAAAAAATAATCTCTAACCCAGATTTATACGAATTCATCTTTTCTTGATCCTTAAATATAACTCACCATTATTTTGGGAGGCAAACCTTGCTTTGTCTTTTTTGGATGAGTTTGATTACAACATTACGTTTAGTAGGCATCAACATCATTGACATCATATAAATTGGAAGTTCTTGCAATTAGTTAGATCATTCTAGTTGAGGAAAGTTGCTTACCTTTTCATTCTACTAACTAGTGCAACGATTTGTCCACTAAAACTTAACACATGGTGATGAAATTTCTACCTTCAAATAGGGGACACTAAAAGGAATATTGAGTTTGAATGTTTATATCAGTTTTGAAGATGACCCTTAGATTTATTTTTACTTATTTTCTATCATGTGGCATGTTAAAAAATCTAAATATCATCTACAAATTGTAGCAGAAATATTTTCTAAAATTTCAATAGTTATATCTATCCCTTACAAATTAAATACACCTTTCATAACATTCAACAACCTACTAGATGATTATGCTACAATGATAAACAAATAAAGAAAGTCGGATGTCATTGCATAATATATATGAGATATTGAAGAAACCAAATAGCCCCTTTTTGGTTAGGATGGAGAATTTGGAAGTTGAATTACATTTGTTTGTCTATTTTCCCCATGTTGAACTTATTCTAATTTATGCATTACTATATCTGAAAAGGTCCAATTGGTTTTATCACAGTCTTTATACATATCAATATTAATCAAAATGCTTTCTTCCTTCTAAGATAAGGAAGATTTGACATAATTAGTAAGTTCATGGGCAATGATTATTCCATTAAGAACTAGGGTTCCTTCGACAAATACTCCTTTCTCGTCAAAGATGACTTTTGTGAGGGCTCTTTTTGTTTGTTTGTAATTATTCTAGATGTGATCTTGTATACTATTACATAACAAACTAAAAATGTATGCATCAAAGAAATTTGTATTCTCTTTCCTCTTTACATAATTTTTTATCAGTATCTCCATTTTCCATTTTTTCCTATATATCCTTTAACTTCTATGTCAGTTCTTTTTGTTTAAATATATTTCTAAACAAGGTTTTGTTCCAATCTTTCACTTTCTCCATCACTCTTTTTATCTTTCCTGTCAGTCTATACAGAAGTGAACCCTTTTGAGGTTGGTTCCACCATTTTTATATGTAGTCTCTAAACCGAGGGTGTTTTGAGCATATGATTTTATATCTAACAGGGCATGGGTATTTTATTTTTGGGCCATTCTAGTTTAAAACCAAAGGGTTATAATGAGAACCAATCCTAGGCTTGAAAGATAGTTTTAAATTTGCAATTATATTACAAGTAGTATAAATTATAAATATGTCCATTTTAACTTGAATTAAATGACTACTAGTTCTTCTATTTGACCAAGTGAATGAAGTTCCTTGAAGTTCTATATCCGTTAATTCCACATTATCCAATAAATCAACTAGATTTAACATGCTTTTTGAGTGATCCTCAACACCCAACTTCTTAGAAGGAACCAAGGGAGAGTTAAAATCTTCAGTGGCCATCCATTTAGTAGCTTAATTATTTTGTATCCTTGTAGAAGGCTTGTTCCATAAGGATATTATCTCAAGTTTAGAATTTGGGGCATAAATATTGACTAGGTCCCACTCTTCTTTAGTATCCATTCTAAATAAATAAACTTGAATACAAGTTTTAGAAATATGAATTTTATTCCCATTCACTTTCAAGGGGCTCCAAAGGGTGATAAAAACCCTTAGGTGCCTTCAAAATTACTAACACTAAAGTCAAGATCTGGCCACATATGTTTGGCAATCAATTCAAATCAAAACTTTCATTGTTCATTTTAATTTCTTGAATAAGAGTAATATCCAACTTATTTTCTTCTATACAATTCTTGAGCAACATCTACCTGTGAGGGCTATTTAGTTCTCAAATATTCCAAGAAAGGATTTCCATTTTTTTATTTCTTTTTGAGGTTGACATCTCTAGAGTTTTTCTTTTTCCATTGGCCACATCTTTGGCCATTTCTTTTGATCTTGTTTCCCTTATTGTTGGTCTTCCTATTTTCAAATCTATTCACACATCTATTGTCTTCCTCAAGTCCTTTTTCTTTTGTTTTGGTTTTAGAAACAAAGGAGAAAATCAAATAGGAATTGATGTTCTTTTATCTAGACTCCCCACAAATTCTTCTATTTCCTTTTGGTTACATTCTTTTATTATTCTTTTTTACAGCATAAAGGTGTATTGCCCTATTTGTCACTTTCCATCTTATCTTTATTAATTTCCTTTTGGTCCTCCTTACTTTCTTTGATTAGATCTTTGACAATATTTTTATCTTGTGGATTTAAAGTATCCCCTTGTGAAAGGATAGGATCAATCTTCCTGGTTTTATCTCCCTAGTTTGGGCTCTCTATTTGAGAAAGACTAGTCTTTGAAGAGTTAAACAACTTTGAAGTGTCTTTGTGGAAGGGGTATTGGTCCACCTCTTTATCCTTATTGGGTTCCTTAGTAGAATCAATCAAGGGACTATATTTTCTATTGTTAACATTAGAGGGAGTAAGGAGAACATGATTTTGATGGGTAGATTCCATAAGTTCCTTGTTCTTTGATTCTATTTTCATCTTTTGCTAGACTAAAAAATTATTGATTAGGTGCCTTAAACATGAGAAGTTTTGACAATAAAATCTAGAGTTTTCATAAAGAATTTGTCGAGTCCATTTTCCATATTTTGATTGAAGAGTTATAATGTTTGGGAAGGCTTTGTTCACATGAACATTAACATAAGTTCTACAAAACACTAACCATACATTTTTATTTTATAACCTTCTCCATTGTTAGAAAATGCCCAAAAGAAATAGCAATTCCTATAAAAATTTCTTCATCCCAAAATTTTAGAAGGAACCCCGGTAACCTTACCTAGACTAAAAAAATAATACTTCCATTTGCATATAGGCATATTATTTTTCCTTAAAAACCATGAACCTTCAACCAAAACTTTGTTCAAATCCTCATAAAGATAGCAAGAAAAGAAGAAGCCCATCTGCCATCGCACTTGCCAATACACTACCTTTTGACTTCCACATAGTTTTGATCCACCTTCGAACCACATCTATGTTAGGCCGAGCAAAATAGAACTTACCATGAAACAAATTTTATAGCCAGTGAATGTGAAAGTCTTAGACCCAAACTTTCCTTTGCTACCTTCTCTAAAGACCCTCTCTTTTTGAGAAGTTTTCAGCCATCGTATCTATTTAATTTAGCCTCAAGGAGTGGAATATTGAAAGATGATGAGGTCTCAATAGCACACGGGCATGGTGATTCTTGCTCAAATAATTTTTCAATTTTTCTTAGACCACTCCTGCTCCTATTTCGTCTTTGTTTACAATAAAATGTTATATAGATTTGGTCGTTCCTTTGGAATAAATATTTAGTGATAATATTAGATTATTTCTTACATGCTTATATGGGCATCAAGCAAATTTACCATTAGCAATTTACTCTCAATAATTTATTGCTAACAATTCATCACCGTGACATATTCATCGCGTATACAATTCACCACCGGCAATCCATCGTTGTGGTATATTCACTGTGTATAATTTTTTATGTGTTCAACAAAATCTCTGTACTTTTTCTTTTTTGGGTACTCTTGGCCACTTAAATATTGAAAAATGTATACATGGTGAATATACCATGGCGATGAATTGCTGGTGGTAAATTGTATATGTGATGAATATGTCATTGCGATGAATTGCTGGCGGTGAATTATTGGAGATGAATTGTTGGTGAATTGTTGGCAGTGAATTTTCCTAGAGCCGCTTATATCACATGTATGAATAATGAAGTACATTCTTTCATGTTTTGATTTTTTTATAAGATTCACAAATTTAAGGTCGAAGTAAAATTATAGAATACATAAACAATGGCGTTGCTAGTAGGTTTTGTATATTATGCAAGAGGATTATGTGGATGATTTTCTTTCTTTATAATAGGCTTATAATTTTCTATCTATTTCATATTAATGTTGGTAGGCAAGGTGTGCACACTTTGCAAGTTCTATTTCTAGTCAACTTATTTAACAATATAATATTACAATATTTTTATTTAGTTGTGGTGCATCTTAAAATGTGCGCACTATACTAGGATAGGTAATCTTGGAAACACTTGTAAGTTGTATGGCACATGGTAAGTGTATTAAATGCAAATACTATATTAGGTAAATATATTTATATTGGGGTCGTGGTTTAGTGAGCACATGGTTTCGTACTCACTATTTTATATAATTTCACTTAGTAGTGTTATGCAAGCTTTTCCTAGAAAAGTGAGCAAGATGTATAATTAAATGGTCCCCATTTGCTTGATTGTATGGAAGAATGTAACAATAATTGCTTATTGTTGAATTTATACATGGAAAAGCTCTTTGAATGTATTGCAATCATGTTGTTGAGGTAATACATTGAGTTGTATAGTGAGTTGGAGGTTGGATTTTTTCATAAAAGGTTTTTTCATGTACATTTGATGTCATTTTGTGTCTATATGTTTACTATTCTCTTGTTAGATTTTGCATCTTATGTAGCAAAAAATTTCTCTTGGAAATGTTTTGCCTGAAATTTCTAATATTGGTATCAAAGCTCAATTTTAGATTGTTGGAGGGGATGCCATCCTTGTGCATTTAACCCTTTGTTTGTGTAGAAGTTATGCATAGGTGAATCTATAGTTTTGCATAAAAAGAATGCAAGCATTATATGTTGTAGATCTAGGAGATCTCTGCTATGTTCGTGCACCATGAGAGTTGTTGGATATAGGCATGTATTGTGTTTGGAGTGTCATGACTTGACAAAGGAGTCTCGAAATATTTGTGTAATAGTTTAGATACCATAGAGGAGGCACATCAATGCGAGGCCATGAGTAGACCATGGGAAAGAACTAAAGTAGTATTGTCATAACATCTTGATGCATGTTTGACAAGCTATGCGATTTTTCAACTAGATTTAACTTTGTTTTGGTGTGATTGTGGTTGTCAATATTACATTTTATAGTTGTTGTGAATACTTTATATTTAGACGCAATTGGATAAGGTTGAATATATTTGCAAAGGTAAGCAATGTTTTCCTATTGAAGAAATGACATATTTATTAGCATAAGTTTGCATAAGAAGAAGACATAGACCATATATCTTTGTATTACCACCATAAAATAAAGACAAATTACATGTGTAAACCACCAATAATATGTAGATTTATCTGAAATTACTTTTCAAAATGTGAAAAAATAATATATCCAAATATTTCTCGACATTGAATAAATTCTTTCCATAATTTGACATTGAAAAACATAAATATTTATGAAAGATTTGAGTTGCAAGATAAAATTTAAAGAAGAGTGTAAGTTTCCACCAAGTTGCAATAAATACCCACATTATATTTTTAGGGTTGTAAAATATTGTTTTAGATGCTATGTTTCTAGGGTTGCATAACTCGTTTTCTACGTAAAAATGTAGTAAAAATAAGAGTTTAAATTTGTTAAACGTTGGGCATTTATCTTTCCTACGTAGAAGTCTTTTAAAAGATAATCACAAAGGAAAAGTATAAAATGTGGGGAGTTTAGAGAAGGGCAAAATATTAAAAAATAAATGAAGTAAAAATAAAGGAAAGCGCATGTATTAATTTATCCCTTCTCATGATTTTTTATGCTTTTAAAATTAATCATGATTTACACATTTAAAGTGGGCCCTTAAGAATGGTCACATGGTGGATAGGGCTAGAGGAATGATTGTGCAAGGTGTTAAGGTTTAGCCCTAAGTCACGTGGGGATTATGAGATTTTTAGCTATTGGTTATATAGATAGTTTTTAAGGGCTTATCATATTTTCTTTAATTTAAGTTGGAGGACAATTTTTGGTCATCTAGATGAGTTTTTTTAATAAGTTTTTGTTTTTGTTTTTTTTAAATTATGTATTTTTTGAACCTTTTGTTGTATATATAAAATTTTGAACATAAAAAAAATAAGTTAAATAAAATCAATTTATTCCATCAAACTAATTCTTGTTGCACTATGGTATGGTGTTTGTGCTCAAAGATGATGGATTTGGTGGTATGTGGATGCTTGTGAGCATAACTTTACATAAAGACATAAGATCAAAATGGCTTAGGATAGAGCCAATTTACAATCTTTTGGCCCAAGGATTGGATGGATAGGATCAAGCAAATGATCAAGGGCTCATATTGGTTGAGAACTTTGGGAGGATGAGAGGAGGACAAGTGATCTCACATGGTTGGTTGATGGAGAGGGGTCCAAGGTTGAAGGGGAATCTATGATAGAGAATCCTCTTGAAAAATATGGATGGTCAAGAATGGAAGGGCTTCTTGGGAGTACTATTGAGGGATGGGAAAGAACTTGACCCATGTGACTTGTACAAAAGCCCATGTCACATGTACAAATGCCCATACTCTTGTGTACAAAGGCCATACCTTTGTACACCTTGGAGGAATGTTCATTATTTGAGGGGAGTCAATTAGGATTTGGCATGTGCAAGTGGGGGATTAAGGGGCTAATTGATTTTAACCCACTTAATAAAAAGTGGAGGAAATAGGTAATTAAATAGATGCATTTATTTAATATTTGGGATGAGGATGGAGGGGATACTGATGAGTAGTGGATGATTAGTGAGTTTATTATTTAATTAATAAAGGAATGCAAATTGGATAATTAATTGAATAAATATAGATTTATTTAATCAATTATAGAGAAAATGGTTAGGTTATTGGATAATTAATGATGTGTCAATTTTTGGTGTCTACATTTTACCCTTCTTTCAAGTGGTGTTACAAAGTAGCATCATTTCAAAGAAGAATAAAAAATGGTGGGAATATGGTGGTTAGATTAGGGAAGATGCCCCAATTATCTAAGGAGTAACTAGGAGGAAGGATGGCAAGGATGAGGATGCCCCCTTGAGAGGACATACAAGTTTAGAGAACATAAGAAGTGCTCTCAAAAGGATGAAAAGACATGAGATGGGAAGCATAGAAGATGTGAAGCATAGGTAAGGAAATGATGAAGAAAGAATGGTGGAGGTTGAAATGCCTAGTTATGATGTAATGGTTTGAGCACTCTTTATTTGATATTAAGCGAGATGATATGCACCAAGGTATAAGGAACCAAGGTGACAATATGTCCCATGCATAAGAAAACAAATCACAAGAAACCTTATGTTGTATAGTATCGTGATATGGAAGACCATGATACTATTATGGCAAGTAAAGAGCAAGACATCCCTTGGAGTGAGATATTAGGAGAAGATAATTTTGACATCAAACTTATGAGAGATAAGGGAAGACAAAATAAGCCCCAAAATAATATTAAGAAGGAAACTAAACCGGTAAAGAATCTAGAATGCAAATTTAGGAAAGCACAAAACCCAGAACAAGGTTCAAACTCTATGGATACCACAGTAAAAATCCTTGTTTTTGGAATAGATACTACCAAAGCCCTAGAACTATATTCCTTCTAGAATTTATATGGGATAAATTAGGCAAAGATGAAGATAAGAACAAGTTATTAGACTTTGTAGGATCACTGAAAAAAGAATAATTGGAATGGTACATGAAGAACTACCCACAACATATAACCACATGAGAAGAAGTAAGAAAATAATTCTTAGCCAACTTTGAGACATTGAAAGTTCCAATTGAAAGTGTTACTCGGATAAGGAACTTGACATAAGGAGAAAATGAATAAAGTGAAAACTATGACAAGAAGTTTAAGGAAGTATACATAAAATTGGAGGAACCTTTAATAGAGAAACAAAAGATAAAATGGTTTATTTTTGAATTATGTAAGGACATCAGAGTTAGATTAGATGGAAGAGTCTTTGACAAGTATACTGATCTAATTGCTATGGCATATTGGATTGAAGCTCAACCATGGAGGAAACTAGAAAAAGCAAAAAGCATTGAGATCCTAGAAGATTTACATTTGAAGGTTTAGAAGTTGGTCCTACACAGGAGATCAAGGCTAGTGAACTTAGTCGACATAACAAAATTTGGTGCACATATTGAAATATGGAAGGGTAGATCCAAATTGCATGCCCCAAGGACAGAGCGAAAAAGACATTGGTTGCAAAAAATAGTAAAACCTAACTCTATGTATTGTGCTCTTTGTCAAGAATGGGATATACACTTGACAAAAGACTGTTTAAAGAACTAACCTCCAATCCAAAATGGAGGAAACCAAGGGAATTGCGGAGCTCAATGTTACAATCACAATTACAGTAAAATAGTGATACCAAATATCAGATACCACCCTAGCAGGATAACCAGAATGCATATGCCATGCAAAACAACCAATGACCAGGTTTTCAGGAGTACAATTGATAATTTAGCTATAGAGGAGGTAGAGGAAGAGGACAAAATAGTAGTAGAATAAATAATACAAACTTCTTTAACTATGGAAAAATGGGTCATTATGCCTTCGAACATTGGGCAGAGAGAAAACATAAATGCACTTTCTATGGGCAAGATGATCACACAATGTTTCGATGCGAAGTTGCTAGAACATTCTATCAAAATAGGGATGACAATCAACTTTCCCAGAGTGATGAGTTAAAAAGAGGTGCAAGATTAATGTCATGCCCCGTATTTTTTCACAACGATCAATACACAATTACAATTTTTTTTAATACATATAAACACTAATAATCATTAAACTACACACAAACATGGAACATATTATTGATAAGGTTAGTATTAAATCTCCACAATAACATTAACTTAACCCCAAAATATATTATTACTTTATTATTTGCCTATCCCATTAAATCAAAATCAAATAGGACATCCAAAATTATTAGTGAAGGTAAAATCAAGATTACATAAAGGTTGAGGTATATAATAGAATCAAATACTAAAGATGCATTGTATGTGGTGAATCAACCTCAATCTATTTACCTTTCCAAGTGGGCTATTTAATGCCTAATCATAGAAATAAAGACAATAATTTAAACAATACTTTAAACCAATATTACAAGCATAAACATGCAAGAAATAAGCTAACAAGAAATATACCATTCAATATTGAACACACTAATGTTATAGGACTAATAAATCAACAACTTGAGATTGATTATGTATATTTGCAGTATACACACACAACTAAACATATAAATATACACATAATTCATGACTATTTAATTCGTTAACATTTGTTAGTAACTATATTTTAATGGATTTAGAAGCTTTAATGTTACAATTCACAAATTAAACCTTATTCCTTTATTTCATGACTCTACCCAAATTATTATTCTTCTTACAACACTTCTTAGGTGATTTCAAATTGCCAACTTTTCTTGCTATACCTAGACTCTTCTTTGATAAGTTGTTTGAATTAATGGAGATATTGTTCAACCACTAATAAAACAAATAAATAATTAAACTTTCTAACAAGAACACAATCTTGAAAATAAAAGAATAAATAAAATCAACAATTTGGAACGATTATTTCTAAACACTATCTAATCAAGGCTCTTAATGGATAACTAGAAACTAATTTTAAGAAAACAAACTTAAGAATCCATGCAAGGGATTTTACTCATGTTTCTATCTTGTTGATTGAAGAGTTCCTTTAGATTTCTCTTGTCTTCATGATACCCTAACTTGGTTTCACTCAATTTAGTTTTTTTTCAACTTATTGTTTTAGTTTTAAAGTAGGAGACGATAATGTTTTAATCATAAATCGTGTTTGGTTTGCTGGGTTCTCTGATTTTCTAATATGTTCTACAAATATTGGATTTGTAGAAACCTTTTAAATTCATCTAACTCTTTTTCTTCCATTATGTGTGAGCAGATATGTAAAACTGTTTTATGACATATTTTTATTGTGAATAGGGATGCCAATGTTTTCTTAATAAATCATAATTGGTGATCCGGGTTAATGAAATTTTTGAATATGTTTTTCTGAGATTAATAATTGAAAAACCCATTAAATTATATACTTCAATAGTATGTTTATTAGTTCTTATAATCAAATATGTGAAACTTCTTTTAAACAAATTATTGTTTGGCATAGGGAAACAATATTGTTTGGGTTAGGATGAGTATTTGATATTGTTTTTCTAATACTATTATTGGTTATTTATTTAACAATAATATCCTCAAATATACATTAGAAAATTTTACTTAAATAAAATTAAGCATAGTTGGAAAATGTATGTATTAAACATTTACATAACAACTTCCTATACACAAAATATCTCATCAAAACTTGGATTTTCCTAAGTTAATCTTATCCTATGAATTCTATAATCCTCCAAGATAAAATCAACTAACCTTTTTTCTCCCTATTCCATTTTAACAAGTAGAGTATAACACCTTCAACCATAATTGAACACTAAATGACAAAACATTCATAGGTTCCTAATAACTTTGCAAACCCTCACAAGACCAACATGTTTCTCTCTTGAAATCCATAGGTTGAAAGTCCCAATATAATCTTTCTTATTTAGTACACATACCTAAAATACAAATATCCACAAAGAAGAAAAAAATAATATTGGCCAATGGGCTCTCCACCCACGCATAGGATTGAGGTTCAATCCATCCCTGAGCTTTGAGGGTCACATAGCTCTCCCACACTTATTTTACACATGGCTCACATTTCAATCATGACACAAATCAACCAATTGTTCACATAACTAAAATACTTTATTTTAACACACAGTGGCTATTCATGTATAAATTTAACAAGGTGGAACTCCTACCCCAAAAAAAATCCTGACACACACAACATCATCACAAAGGATCCAAAATTAAAATTTCACATAGATTTCGACCACAAATTAACATACACATTAAACAAGAATCAACAAAGATATACATAAGGCAATAAAACCCTCTAAAATTCATTCACGTATTAGCAAAAACTCAACCAAAAAAGGTAGATTTAACCAAGAGATTTGCCAACCCATATATGGAAGAATCTCTCTTTTTCCACAAGTCCTTTCCTCCACTCTTCCTCACTT
Source organism: Sequoia sempervirens (assembly GCA_007258455.2). Taxonomy (NCBI): domain Eukaryota; kingdom Viridiplantae; phylum Streptophyta; class Pinopsida; order Cupressales; family Cupressaceae; genus Sequoia; species Sequoia sempervirens. The sequence goes on along the minus strand of VDFB02270651.1, from coordinate 292,593,558 downwards.
GTCCTTTCTGTTTATCCATCAAGAAATCTTCTCCCTCCAAGAGAGGAATCATCCCAAAGACAAGAACAACTTAAAAGCAAACGAGAGAAAAAACCCCTTCTCCTCACAAATAGAAAGAGTAAATAGAAGGGGAAAAAGCAACCACATTTTCAACTTCCCAACCACCCTTTCAACTCCAATTTTCGTCACTTTTCATAAGTGGGTAATTAGAGTGGGTTTTAGACTTTATTAAAGGGGTTTTATGGAATAAAAATACCCCTACCCCATAAACCTATCACCTAAGAAATTTTTTAAACAATTAAGACCACATAAGGACTTCATAAAATATAAAATAAGTCACCATATTAATAAAGCAACTCAAATCATTCAAAAAGGATTGAAAAAGGGAAGATGGAGGACTGAATGAAATAGAGTTCGAATTTTTCCGTTAACGGTAACTTTTCAAAATTTTCTACTTGTTTTGTAAAGGCCAAGGGCTTTCATGGGGTGCGAAAGGATTCTTCGACTGCTCTTCCCAATGTTAATGGCGACTTTTCCAATAGATCGACTTTGGGTTACTATGGAAAGACATCTTCATCAGTAAAAAATAATTTTTTTGGCAGTTTTAAAGGTTCTAAGGGCTTTCCTGGTCATATTTTCCATAATGGAGCTTGGATCCCTGATCGGCAAGCTGCCTTGCTCCCTAATAGAAAAGAGAAGCAAGTACCTTTTGACATTTGTGTCTTTGATTTGGAAGGCCTTGCAGATTCTTCAAGTTTCACTCGCTCTTGGGCAGATGTGGCTTCTGGCCGTTTTGCTTCCCATTTTGCTGTGGATGTTGAAGTTCTGGTGTCCTTCCCAAATAATATTCCTCTGAAGATATCATTTCCTAATAATATTGTGTTAGATATTTATCTTAATCACACTTGATGAAGCAAAGGATTTCCTAGTCACATAAGCTTAATCCATCTTCGACAACATTCCCAAATAATATTACTTTGGGCAAGGGTTTTCGTAGTCCTTTGTTAGATGCAAGTGATCGGGATCAGCAGCAGAATAACAAATGGGCGATGATGGGTAAGTTTTTTAATAGTTCTTCTTCCACAAGTAAGTGTGTGACGCTACCTAAGGATTTGTTAAGAGTGCAGTCTCAAGATCTGCGACATACTGCTCTTATTTGTAAGTTATGGAAGTTTTCTCCTCCTATTTCAAAACCCTCATCTTCCTGTCCGAGTTTGTGTTTTGTTGGACATGGCTCGAACTTTCTCGAATGATGTTACAATTAGATCTAAAGCAGGAATTTTTACTTAGGTTGTGTTCATAGAGACTCCTAATGTTTCTAAAAATTTCCATATTTTGGGTCACAAGACTAGGTTTTGTAAGGGAAAAAAAGAATTAGAGTAGAATATTTTAACTTCAATTGTTAATCCTTCTTTAAGCTTTCAGGGTAATGAAACTTCTGTCATTACTTGGGATTTTCCATCTTTTACGGAAAGGGAAAAGGGTTTGGAAAAATTGTCATACGCTGGTATTTCTCCTTCTTGTTCTCATTTGGTGGATCCATTGTTAGGAGCTTCAAACACTTGGTCTATTTCTCAAGCACAAAGTACTGGTTTGGATCTTGTAGGCAAGATTGCTGCAGGCAAGGTTTCTGTTCATAGTCCTCCTTCTGTACCTCGCTTTTCTCAGTTGTTTTCTTTGGGCCGATCTTTGCACCTTTATCTACCAAATTTAGTGGTCTCTTTTTAGCAAGTTTGTTCTATTGCAACTTCATTGCTTTGTTCTGATTCAACTGATAGTAAGAAACTTGCCGTGGCAAGCTCTACTGCTATTGGTGGGAATGACCAATCTTTTGGTCCTCTTGATTTGGAGATGCAAACTTTATTCGAAGATGGTAATCTTGATGGAATTTCTCATAATTCACTTTCTTTGATGGGTGCTCCTTGTGATGATCTTATCAAGGAATCTAGGGAAGATCCAATGTCTAATAAGAGTTCTATTTTATCTGGTTTATTACCCGAACATCAAGGGGAGAAGGTTATTTCAAGTATAGTGGTGTCTTTCAGTAATGAGTTGGAATTGGGGAAGGGTTTTGTAGATTTTGATTTTTCACATATTTTTTCAATATCTCAAACTCCTGCCCTTTCCTTATCCACTTAGAAATCTCCAAGTAAAAGGGGTAGGAAGTCAAATGCGGTTAAATTCAAGAGATTGAAATGGGTAGGCAATTGACTTTGGATGGTTGTATTGTAAAGAATTTTCCCAACGTTTCGGTTTCTTTTGCAAATGAGTTGGGAAATTTTAATGGTTCTGATCACCTTGTTGTAACCAACAATATTCTTCCGACTGTTTTCAAATCCCTTGTTAAACGGGGAAGGAAAACATATGCTTTTAAGTTGCAAGAGGAGAAAGCTATGGGGAGGTCCACTGCAGTTGCTTCTTCTTCTAATGTTTTGGAGATTGTAAGGGATCAGGTTGATTTTGATTTAATTCAAAGTCCTCCATTGTCTCAGAAATCTCCGGGTAAAAGGGGAAGGAAACCAAATAGTGTTAAGTTGCAAGAGGAGTCAGTCATGGGAGGTCAAGTTATTTTGGATGGTAGCATTAAAAAAAGATTGAGGGGAGCGAATTGTTCCCTGAAGTTTGAATGAGAATTATAACGTGGAATGTTAGGGGCATTAATGACCCTAACAAAAGAGCTCATATCAAGCATCAAATTGATGCTTGTGGAGCTGACATAGTGTTACTTCAAGAATCTAAGTTGTCACAAGAAAATTTTGACTTCTTCATTAAAAAATGGGGAAGGTGGAATTTATGTTTCTTAGTTGCTCAAGGAGCTTCGGGGGGTTTGATTTCCCTATGGAATCCTAATACTATATTAGTGGAAGCTTCAACAAATAATCAACATTGACAGTTTCTGAAGTTTACTAATTTTGATTTGAGTTTTGGTCTATTTAATGTTTATGCTCCTAATTCTACTGTGGGTAAGAAACAATTATGGGATGAGCTAAATCAATCTTTGAGCCAATTAGATTCTCAAAATATGATTCTAGCAGGGGATTTTAATGCGATCCTTAGTCTGTCTGATAAAAAGGGTGGTATTATTCCTCTTGAGAAAACATTGGAGGAATTTAATGATTTTGTACATAACAATGCATTGTCTGATATAAAGCCAGGTAATGGAAATTATACCTAGACAAACACGCGTAAGGATTTTCTTCAAATTACTGTGCGTTTGGATAGATTTATAATTTCTCCTCCTTGGATCAATGAAAAAGTTGCTTTATCTTCATAAATTTTTCCTTGGGTGGAATCTGATCACATTCCTTTATCTTTACATATTGATAACAAAAAGGTTACATCTTTTACCAAATCTTCTTTTAAATTTGAAATGATGTTGTTTAGGCATCCTGATTTTGTTAATTTGCTACGTGAATGGTGGATCAAGGATCCTATGGTGGATTGCACTTTCATGTTCTGTCTCTCTCGTAAGCTTATGTATGTCAAGGGGAAGATAAAACACTGGAATGCTATTGTTTTTAAGAATGTTTTTCATCAAAAAGAAGTTGTCTTTAAACAACTTATGGAGGTTAATGCTGAGATTATTCAAAATGGTCTGAATCCAGTCTCTTTTGAATTGCAAAAAAACTTCAAGAGGAATGGGAAGAACTTGCAGCTAGAGAAGAGATTTATTAGCGTCAAAAGTCTAGGGAATTGTGGTTAAGAGAAGGGCATAAAAATACAAAGTTTTTTCATAGGTCAGCCCACGTTAAGAAGTCTAAGAATGCAATATTTTCTATCATGGATAGTCAAATAGGGGAAAATCTAGTCAAGGAGGAAGATAAGCATGAAGGGATAGCTTTCTTTTCAAAATTGCTATCAGCATCAGATAAAAAGTCAGATCATATTGATTTGGCTAAAAATGAATTGCTGGATACTATTCCAACCTTTGTATCTCAGGAGGACAATGCTCAATTGTTGAAGCCTTTTACTTTAACTAAATTAAAATGAGTAGTTTTTTCTATGTCTCCTGATAAAGCACTAGGGCCAGATGGATTTACAACTTGTTTTTTTCAGAAATGTTGGGACTTTATTGCAAATGATTTGTTAAGAGCATTGGAAGAGTCTAGGACTTCGAGTAATATGTTGAAGCAGTTCAATGTGACCCACATAGCTCTTATTCCAAAAGTAAATAATCCTTCTTCCTTTTCTGATTTTAGGCCTATTTCTCTTTGTAACACAATTTACAAAATTTTCACCAAAGCAATTTACATGAGATTGCTGCACATTATTCCGAGAATTATTTCTATTAAGCAAGGTGGTTTTGTCCCTGGTAGAGAAACAGTTGAAGGTGCTTTAGTAGCTCATGAAGTGTTGCATTCCATATCCACTCATTCTATGTTTTCTTTAATCATTAAGATAGATATGCTGAAGGCTTATGATAGAGTAAACTGGGACTTTTTATTGCAAATTTTGAGAAAGTTTGGTTTTCAAGAAAAATGGTGTAAATGGATCTATTCTTTGTTGTCTGGGGCAAAGTTTTCAGTCTTGGTCAATGGTACTCCTTTAGGTTTCTTCAGTTCAAGCCAGGGGGTGATACAAGGTGATCTGTTATCTCTTTTTCTTTTTATTATTTTAGCTGAAGCATTAAGTAGAGCAGTAAATCATGCTCATTCATAAAATTTGGTGAGAGGAATCAAGATTCCTTCTACAGATATAGTAGTGACTCACTCTTTGTTTGCTGATGATACACTTCTTTTTGGTCTTGCTACAGTATCAGAAGAAAAGCATATTAAGGTTTTGTTAGACAAGTACACCTTGGCTACAGGTCAGTGTGTAAACACAAATAAATCTAAAGTTTATGTACTCAATACTAAGCCTTTGGTGAAAGATAAAATCATTCAGCTTTTGGGTTTTCAAGAAGCTGATCTCACATGTAAATATTTGGGCATTCCCTTCTTTTCTGGTCCCAATAGGATCTCATATTGGGATAAGGTTATTAGTAGTATTCAATCTAGAATTGCAAATTGGAAAGGGCATTGGCTTTCTCTTTCAGGGAGGATATTATTGATTAAGTCTGCTCTATCTTCAATTCCAAATTATTTTATGGCAGTCTTGAAGGCTCCTAGATCTGTAATACTTTCAATTGAGAAACTGATTCGATCTTTTTTATGGAAGGGAAATATGGATTGTAAAAAGAAAATTTCGCTTATTTCTTTGGAAAATATCTGTAGGGATAAATGTAACGCTCGATAGATGATAGTCTTAAAGCCATATAATTTTCCAAACTTATTACATTCCAAGTATGATAAAAGTAAAAGATACATATATCAAGATCTTACCATAAGTGTTCAAAAGGTAAAATTCATTAATAAATTTCATTCCATGTATACAAAATAAATAAATTGCATTAGCAGCAAAGATCATTGCAATGATACACATGTAAATGCCATTTGCATATCAATGAGTTTCCATAAATTCATTCAAGTTTCAATTACATCAATATCTTTCAATCAATACATCTATTTCAATGTTACATCAAAACTTTCTTTCCAATACATCTATTTCAATGTTACAATATTGAATTACAAATATAATTACATTTACAAGTGGGCTTTGCAAGCCATCCAAAATAATACATGAATACATTTATAGCATATAAACCTCTGAACCTCAAGCGCTGTGACACCACTAGTCTTCTTGCAAGCTGGGGCCAAGAGTGTGATTAAGGCACCTTTTCCGCCCAACCATGAAGTACATGACTTCCCCGGGTTTCTCCCTAACTCGAAGAAATCCCCGGCCCTGCATGAGGAGCCTAGCAACCTGAAACAACAACGCAGGAGGGAACTCTCAATGTAAGCCTGATGCCTATATGCATTCCTAACATGAGAATCACATATTTCTTGCAAACAAGAGGTGGCAGAGACCTATATTCATTTAGTTCTAGGCTTTTAATTCCATCTATTTCAATGGTGCATGTGCTTGGCCAAGCATAAATAAAACAAATGATAGTTTTAGAAAAGGTAAAACTACCGTCTCTGTGGGTCCACCTTCGGCATCCTGTCCCGAAAGTTTATGAAATTACAGTAAATAATTCATTTTCCATCTAAGTTCACATTCAATTTTACACACTTCTAGTTCCAAAGAAATTATATCATTTTCCAATGTTCACACAAAGATTATCAAAATAGTTTTTCATGCATACACTCAGTATGAGAAATGTATTTAAAGTTACTAATTTAAAAACAATCCAAGTTCTGTTTTCTAAAATAGCTTGATCAAAGTAAATGGGCTTAATAGATTTAGAAAAAGAAATCTACTCTTTTCAGAAAATTCACTAGTTTTAATTGTGTTTTCAAAAGTCTACCTTTGCTATAAAGTTTCATCTTCAACTTTTAACGTAGCTTTATGAGTATTTCACTAAGTTCAGAAATGAAATATGGTGACTCATACAATACTTCGATATTCAAAAAAATAACAGCTTTAGAGAAGAAAAACAATGTAAATTTCCAGATTTGAACATAACTACAAGTTTGCTAGTGTACACAGTCATTTATGTGAATTTAATCTGCTTCCTTTCTAAGTTTTTAACTTTTAGATATTGAAATTCACCATGCAATTCTGTATATATATATTATGTATGTATATATATATGTATATACTTAATATATATACATATATATATAAATACATAGTGGACATATAGCTGACTACATATATTGAACTGTGTTTTTCTGTTTGATACCAATGACATGAAGTAATATTTTTTGTAGATAGCAATGATATTTATGCCAGGTATAAATATATATATATTTATATATAAAACTGTGTGTATATATTTATATACAAATATATATTTATTCATATATATTTTCTGTGTAATTCCACTGACAGAGAGTACATTTTCTATGGGAAATAAAACAGAGTTTACAAATGTCTGAATTTGTATGTATGTTTTTATGTATATGTATGTAAATATATATAGCTATGTATATTTATATATATATATATATTTATGTTGATATATATAATATGTATACTATTTTTACATTTCACATAATTTTTCATTGCATGTTAAATGTTTTCCATGAATCACAATTTGCAAGGAAGTAAGAGGTCGACGCTTCCCCCATAGGGGAAGGCACTGCCTGTGAGGGGGCAGCGCCTCCTCCACAGGCCTTGGCCTGTGGAGGGCGCTGTCCCTCTCACAGCGCCGCCCCTTCCTCTATGGTTGGGGCTTGGGTTTATACCCAACAATCCTTTGCATAAAGAAAACAAATGTAAACTACAAAATTCGCATACACAGTCGTCTGTTTACAACTCCAAGAGTTTGAGTAACAGTGAATACATAAATATATATATAATAATATATATATTTATTCATAATTTTTGTATAAAATATTTAGCAATCAAAAAAAAAATCTATGAACCACAGTAGCATAGGGAGAAAAACCCCAATCTGGAAGGGGTAAAATTATGCAAATTATTTTAATGCACACATAAGAATGGAATATTTTTTCAGTATTTGCATACAATTCAAACACTTGGCATTCAAATTCTGCAATAGTATTTTCATTTTTCAAACAAGATTTGTGGAAAAAGAATGGAAAACCTGGATATTACACTTCTAGCTGGAGATGCTCTTCAGACAAATTCTTCCCTTTGCCCCTTTTCAATCTAGTTTTTCTGAGCAAGCTTCTTTTGTTTCCTTCTTTCCAGTTGCTTTTCCAGCTCCTTATTTTCCTACTATCTTCCAAAGAAAAATTCCCAAACTCACTAAGCTAAAGGATTCAACATTTTCTTGGCAGCCATTAGAGCAAAATTGCAGAGCTTATTTTCAAGAATGTTTTCAAGAACTGTTGCCTTCTCGGGAACTCTTTTCCCCTTTTTAAAAAATACTTTCCTTTCCATTTCCTACCCTAATCTTGAAAATAGATTTTTAAAATAAAAATAAAATATAAATATAACTTTGTGTTTTACATTCCATATTCATAAATAAGAAATATGTAAAAATAATCTACAATTCACCGTTGCACAAAGGAATTTTTTTTCAAAAATACTCACCCAAGACTAAATTCAAAATAAGTATTTATCTAACATTTGAATAAATATCAATTAATTCGAAATAATTATTTATCTAGCATTTAAATAATTGCCAATTAATTATTATTTTATTTTATTAGCACAAAAACACAAGCTAAAGAAAATAGGATTCTCACTTAAATTTATATCATGATAATCATTTAAAAACCAAGTTAAATTATAACTAAAATTAATTCCTTTACTTTATCATGCTTTCATTTCATCATTTATTTAATTTACTAATTGTTATTTAATTTGCAAATAATTCAAAACAAACACACTAAAATTGACATTCCTAAATGCAATCTATATGAATCTAAGTGCTCGTGTGTGTGATCGAGAGGTCTTCCTGCTTTGTCCTGTCAAGAAGCTAACCTCATCTCCTTAATCACACCCTTGGTCTTTGACCACCTACATCTCAAGTGCACTCGAGCACACAATAATAAATTAAATTAGTATCCCATAAAGATATAAATCAAAACAATATAATACTTTGATTCAAGTATTTATATTCTATCATATTTTGCTTCATCCCCAAGTAAAACACATTCATTACTAAACAACTTTTCAAAGTAAACACCTTCATATTTCTTCACACCAAAGTACCATAGTATTTATTATTATTCTACCACACACATTAGTTCATATAACAAATCCACATAAAGCAAAAACAAGGAGCATCACCGTTCGAGACGTGACATCCTTCCCCACTTGGAAGAGACATCATCTCGATGTCTTATTACAACATCCACACAATAGAGTTTGTAGTATCAGTGTATCATAGTCACAATATGCATAAAAGGAAAAGTAAGCTATAATCTCAAATGAGGAAAAGTTCTGTCAATGTCCTTTGCATTCTCTCAGGTTGCGTTATCCACCGAATACTAGTCCCATTAGACCCCGTACTCCACAATATCATGGTTCCGCAACTTAACATTGCGCCTCTCCAAAATCCTAGTGGGCTCTGCTAGCACCACCCTTGGATCCTGCTAAGTATGCCAGTCATGTACACCACACATATGGTATTACTACCATCCAATTATATCCAAGTAACAAACAACTCTTTCACCAGAGCATACAAGAATAGAATCACATGATTCAAGCATAAGAATTTAATCACTCACATTAGTATAAGTATAGAGAGCATTTCTCGTTCAAGTATAAATATCAGTATAGTTAAAGCAACAATTTTCTATGTTATTAGTACAATCACCCATACAAATGTGTCATTGCACAAAGCATGAAAAGTGCATTATTGCACAAGCATCATTTCATATAATACACATGTAAGTACCTTTAGTAAAAACAATCAAGCATACATGATTCACCTTGTCAATCATTCATACCTTGTCTACAAGACAAATCAAGAAAACTTATCTAATCATCCTTACCAGTGAAGGCCCTTAAGGCATCTCAACTTTGCATTCTTCAAAAATCTCATGGATTCTATTAGATCCATATCTTCAGCCATCAACTTGCCCAAAGCCTCGTACCATTATGAACATTCTTGCCTTTAAAACATCCCTTCTTAGGTTTCCTACCTTCGAGAAGGGTCAACCAATATATTATCTATTATTATCCACTTTATTTACTTCACATATAAATTACAAAATAATAAAACAACTACAAAGGTGTTCCAACGAGGTCCAAACCAACCATCATGCACATTGACTATTCTAAGACTAGGACACTTGCAATCCATTCCTTTGACAATTATGATTTTTGAACTTTCTCTTCTTATATTTAGTGCCCTTCATCTTACTTATTATGTATTCCTTAGTCAATCCATATTTTTACTTCCATTACCAACTATTGGTTTATTCTAGTTTAGAACACCATTCAGTAACTTCCTTATCCATTTTTAGTTCTACACACTTTTATTATCCCTTTTTTTTAACAATACACTCTATATATCAAACTTCAATCAACATTTCCAATCTTACCTTTTTCTTCTCATTCTACACTATTCTTCTTGTCTCAAGGGTTTCTTCTCCCTTTCAACTTCCGTTACTATCATATTGTCATTTCAGTCTTTCATTCTTCCATTCAAACTCTGAGTTACTACAACATCCCACATTCTATTAATTAATACATAGCTATGAGGAATTTTCCTTCCTATGACCTTATCCATTCTAAAATATCTACTTCTGATCAAGCATTACATGTTTCCCAAGTGTTTTCTTTGCTCTACCCTTTCACCACCTGCAATATCTCTCTACTTGCCATTTGTGTTCCACTGCATCCACCTTAACTGAATTTCACTACACAATTACTTTGCTTTCTCAACTAACATTCCTCCTACCACTACCTGTTATTTCAACATACACAAAACAAGATTTCCTCAAAACTCATGGATTATAATCAGGAGTCAACCTTAAAGCATGTTCTCAAATTCCCTTTGTACTATCTAGACATGACGTCCTCCCAAATAATAATACCAACAAGATATTCAAATTAATAGATCCATAGCAACACCAGTGTTTTCAAAACTTTCCCGACATTTCTGAATTAAACACTTGTATTAGACAACGTATCAAGGAATTCAATCAATCATAATTCTATCAACATACACACCAAGAACTGAAGCATTCTTTGTATTATACCCCCTCATACAATCTATCAGAGGTTCATCATGGACATGATAGAGCACATAACATGAAACTTGACCAGCAATTTAAAACATTCAAGCATAGCCACCATTTAGAAAAGTAAATCAAAGTCAAGGAAAAGAAAAGTCGATTTCAACAATAAGGCATAAAATGTGCACAATTTCAACAATAATTCACACATGACCATAATGGTCACAAGATAAATAAGTATCAAAAATTTGATGGCTATACTTTTTCATGCACATAAATAAAAATTCAATGTTGGCCTTCACAACATTCAGTAAATTGAATAAAAGTAATAAAATAAAATAAAAATATCAAATTTCTCAAGTTACATAACACATGAACTACGTGACTAACTCTAGTCACAATAGAGGGAGTACAATACCAAACCATACCTGGATTCCAAAGTCAGAGGTAAGTAAGAGAACACATTCAATCATGGTGAACAATGAGTCATCTAAGACCCAGTCACACAAAACAAGAGATCCATTCTACTTCACCATCCAACATCTCTAAAGATTCCAAACAACAGAAATTGCATCCCTTTCAAGGGAATTTCAATCACCACATAATGACACACATGGTCATACACTAGCGAACATCCACAACCCAAGGTATCTAAATACTTCACTCTCACAATGAAGAGCTATTGCCAATTCCCACTTTATAGATATACACCATTCATATGGATAACACATTATTACAACATTCACACAATAATTACATGAAGTTCTCATTCGCACAAAATAAATAAATAAATACAAAAATTGTCTCAGTTGCATCACTCACATGGAGATAGAAAATCTACTTAAGCATGCAACACACATACACAAGATGTGAAAACAAAAATCATTCAAGTGCGTCACTCACACAAGGTAAGTATACCATCTCTAACATAATATGAAAATCAAGCTTGAGTGCATTACCCGCACCAACCATAAATAATCATAAGTGCATTACTTGCGCATTATACACACACACACACACACACAATATCATCAATCACATCACACACATATATATATATATATATATATATATATATATATATATATATATATATATATAGTATATATATATATATATATATATATATATATATAGGAAAAGTTCCTAATTCACACAATGCATTACTCACACCAAAAATAAATCAATCAAGAGTGTATTACTCGCACAATATATGTAAAGTGCATAACTCGCATGATGCATTACTCACTTAAGTGCATATTCATAAATATATCATTTATATAAATCTAGCATATAGGACTCATAAGGTCTCACAAGATCAAGACCTCATGCCTTGTCAATAAGGCTGACAATGATAACTTATCCGAGCAAAATTTTTCTCCTAGGGCCATATCGAAGACTCCTAAGGAAGCTTAACTTGCATTTACTGAAGATCACATGGGTCATACACAAATCCTGATTAGGAAAGAACAAACATTGTCTAAAAATCAGCTTACTCATAATCAAATACCTTTACCATTGCAAACATCCTTTCCCTTAATACATCCTTCTTAGATTCTCTTCTTCCTTAAAGCATCATCTAAATTTTAAACCATTAATGGTGGTAGGTGATTGTTCTTTCTACTTGTCTTAATATATATATATATATTATTTTACTTCTAGTAACCTTGTAACTTATCCTTTTAGATCATACTCGTTCACCCTTTATGTCCTTAGAGAGATCTCTTTTCTCACAATATTTCTCTATTCTACATCATCACTTCACGAGTTGTCATCATGTCTTGGCCATCTTGGCTCAGGTATATACATCAAAATATCTCAATTTTTTTTTTAAAGATACAATCTCCAATCCTTGTTTCAACCATGACATTATTCTTATTGGGGATTCTTTTGAAAATGCCACTAAAGTGACAAGTACTCTCAACTAATATAGTCATAAAATGTCTATTCTTGTTGGTTCCCAACTGAACCATCCAAGACTCATTGAGATTCCAACTCATCAAAGGAATCTTTGACCCAAAATAGGGTGCTTAATCACTCGATGCACCTAGAAATTTAGGTCATCAACAGGTTTACATTGCAACCTATAGTGTAGAAGCCTTGAGGCCCGAGTGTTGAACCTAGGGCTCTGATACCAAAATGTAACGCTCGATAGATGATAGTTTTAAAGCCATATAATTTTCCAAACTTATTACATTCCAAGTATGATAAAAGTAAAAGATACATATATCAAGATCTTACCATAAGTGTTCAAAGGTAAAATTCATTAATAAATTTCATTCCATGTATACAAAATAAATAAATTGCATTAGCAGCAAAGATCATTGCAATGATACACATGTAAATGCCATTTGCATATCAATGAGTTTCCATAAATTCACCCAAGTTTCAATTACATCAATATCTTTCAATCAATACATCTATTTCAATGTTACATCGAAAATTTCTTTCCAATACATCTATTTCAATGTTACAATATTGAATTACAAATAGAATTACATTTACAAGTGGGCTTTGCAAGCCATCCACAATAATACATGAATACATTTATAGCATATAAACCTCTGAACCTCAACTATCGTGACACCACTGGTCTTCTTGCAAGTTGGGGCCAAGAGTGTGATTAAGGCGCCTTTTCCGCCCAACCATGAAGTACATGACTTCCCCGGGTTTCTCCCTAACTCGAAGAAATCCCCAATCCTACATGAGGAGCCTAGCAACCTGAAACAACAATGTAGGAGGGAACTCTCGATGCAAGCCTGATGCCTATATGCATTCCTAACATGAGAATCACATATTTCTTGCAAACAGGAGGTGGCAAAGACCTATATTCATTTAGTTCTAGGCTTTTAATTCCATCTATTTCAATGGTGCATGTGCTTGGCCAAGCATAAATAAAACAAATGATAGTTTTAGAAAAGGTAAAACTACTGTCTCTATGGGTCCACCTTCGGCATCTTGTCCTGGAAGTTTCTCAAATTACAGTAAATAATGTATTTTCCATCTAAGTTCACATTCAATTTTACACACTTCTAGTTCCAAAGAAATTACGTCATTTTCCAATGTTCACAAAAAGATTATCAAAATAGTTTTTCATGCATACACTCAGTATGAGAAATGTATTTCAAGTTACTAATTTAAAAACAATCCAAGTTCTGTTTTCTAAAATAGCTTGATCAAAGTAAATGGGCTTAATAGATTCAGAAAAATAAATCTACTCTTTTCAGAAAATTCACTAGTTTTAATTGTGTTTTCAAAAGTCTACCTTTGCTATAAAGTTTCATCTTCAAATTTTAACATAGCTTTATGAGTATTTCACTAAGTTCAGAAATGAAATATGGTGACTCATACAATACTTTGATATTCAAAAAAATAACAGCTTTGGAGAAGAAAAATAATGTAAATTTCCAGATTTGCACATAACTACAAGTTTGCTAGTGTACACAATCATTTATGTGAATTTAATCTGCTTCCTTTCTAAGTTTTTAACTTTTAGATATTGAAATTCACCATGCAATTCTGTATATATATATTATGTATGTATATATATATGTATATACTTAATATATATACAAATATATGTAAATACATAGTGGACATATAGCTGACTGCATATATTGAACTGTGTTTTTCTGTTTGATACCAATGACAGGAAGTAATATTTTCTGTAGATAACAATGATATTTATGCTAGGTATAAATATATATATACTTATATATAAAACTGTGTGTATATATCTATATATATATTTATATATAAATATATATTTATTCATGTATATTTTCTGTGTAATTCCACTGACAGAGAGTACATTTTCTGTGGGAAATAAAATAAAGTTTACAAATGTCTGAATTTGTATGTATGTTTTTATGTATATGTATGTATATATATATATATATATATATATAGTTGTGTATATTTATATATATATATTTATGTTGATATATATAATATTTATACAATTTTTACATTTCACATAATTTTTCATCGCATGTTAAATGTTTTCCATGAATCACAGTTTGAAGGAAGTAAGAGATTGATGCCTCCCCCATAGGGGAAGGCATTTCTTGTGAGGGGGCAGCGCCTCCTCCATAGGCCTTGGTGCGTTGTCCCTCTCACAGCGCCGCCCCTTCCTCTATGGTTGGGGCTTGGGTTTATACCCAACAATCCTTTGCATAAAGAAAACAAATGTAAACTGCAAAATTCGCATACATAGCCGTCTGTTTACAACTCCAGGAGCTTGAGTAACAGTGAATACACACATATATATATAATATAAATATATATATATATATATATATATATATATATATATATATATATATATATATATATATATATATATCTATAACATGCACACAAAAAATAGGGTGTGTATATATATATATATTTATTCAGAATTTCTATATGAAAGATTTAGCAATAAAAAAAAAAATATATGAACCACAGTAGCATAGGGAGAAAAGCCCCAATATGGAAGGGGTAAAATTATGCAAATTATTTTAATGCACACATAAGAATGGAATATTTTCTCAGTATTTGCATACAATTCAAACACTTGGCATTCAAATTCTGCAATAGTATTTTCATTTTTCAAACAAGATTTGTGGAAAAAGAATGGAAAACCTGGATATTACGCTTCCAGCTGGAGATGCTCTTCAGACAAATTCTTCCCTTTGCCCCTTTTCAATCTGGTTTTTCTGAGCAAGCTTCTTCTGTTTCCTTCTTTCCAGTTGCTTTTCCAGCTCCTTATTTTCCTACTATCTTCCAAAGAAAAATTCCCAAACTCACTAAGCTAAAGGATTCAACATTTTCTTGGCAACCATTAGAGCAAAATTGCAAAGCTTATTTTCAAGAATGTTTTCAAGAACTGTTGCCTTCTCAGGAACTCTTTTCCCCTTTTTAAAAAAATACTTTCCTTTCCATTTCCTACCCTAATCTTGAAAATAGATTTTTAAAATAAAATTAAAATATAAATATAACTTTGTGTTTTACATTCCATATTCATAAACAAGAAATATGTAAAAATAATCTACAATTTACCATTGCACAAAGGAATTTTTTTTCAAAAATACTCACCCAAGAATAAATTCAAAATATGTATTTATCTAACATTTGAATAAATATCAATTAATTTGAAATAATTATTTATCTAGCATTTAAATAATTGCCAATTAATTATTATTTTATTTTATTAGCACAAAAACACAAGCTAAAGAAAATAGGATTCTCACTTAAATTTATATCATGATAATCATTTAAAAACCAAGTTAAATTATAACTAAAATTAATTCCTTTACTTTATCATGCTTTCATTTCATCATTTATTTAATTTACTAATTGTTATTTAATTTGCAAATAATTCAAAACAAACACACTAAAATTGACATTCCTAAATGCAATCTATATGAATCTAAGTGCTCGTGTGTGATTGAGAGATCTTCCTGCTTTGTCCTGTCAAGAAGTTAACCCCCTCTCCTTAATCACACCCTTGGTCTTCGACCACCTGCATCTCAAGTGCACTTGAGCACACAACAATAAATTAAATTAGTATCCCATAAAGATATAAATCAAAACAATATAATACTTTGATTCAAGTATTTATGTTCTATCCTATTTTGCTTCATCCCCAAGTAAAACACATTCATTACTAAACAACTTTTCAAAGTAAACACCTTCATATTTCTTCACACCAAAGCACCATAGTATTTATTATTATTCTACCACACATATTAGTTCATATAACAAATCCACATAAAGCAAAAACAAGGAGCATCACCGTTTGAGACATGACAATAAACTAAAAGGTGGGGCAGGAGTTCACAATATGGCTTCAAGAAATATGGCTTTGGGGGAAAAGTTAGTTTGGCACATGCATGACAAACCACATTCTAAATGGTGTAAGATCATGCAATCTAAATATTTAGATTGTGGGGATTTAGAGCTTATTTTCACAATTTCTAATCCTCCACAAGGTTTTGCAATGTGGAATTTCATGTTGTTATGTAGAAAAGTGATTACTCCTCATTTAACCTAGGAAATTCATGATGGTCTGAAACCAAATTTATGGAGAGACTCTTGGAATGGATATCCCTCTCTATATACTCAGTATGGTTTCCAATCAGTAGAATTACATTGATCACAATGTTTGGGTTGGAAAGTTAGTGATTATATCCACAAATTTGATTCACATTCAGGGAGAACTTTATGGAAAGATTTGAAACATTCCTCAATTTCCACCATTCAACAATTAGAGTTAATCAAGATATTAGGAGATAGAGTTGTATTTGGGTTTGACAAATCTGATAAACTCATTTGGGCACCTTCAAAAAAAGGAAAATATTCAATTAAATTGGGGTACAAGGCAATCATGAATATGGAAGCACAAGTTCAACCTCAAAGGGCTATGTATTTTTGTTGGAATCCAATGGTACTCCCTAAGGTAGGTTGTTTCTCATGGCTAGCTTTGAAACACAAGGTTTTGTCAAGTGACAAGTTAGTGAAATTAGGAATTGTTGCACCTTTCAATTGTGTGCTCTGTGATACAATATTAGAAGAGGTTGATCATATTTTCTTGCAATTCCCATTTGCAAATGCTTGTTGATATTTTGTGAAGAATAAGTTAGGTTGGTTTTCTCCTTCTCCTTTTACTATTTGGGAAATGTTCACAAGTTGGCCTGTGTTGTACAAACAATCTTTATTTGCTTTATGGAAAGTTATTCCTTCTTCAGTGGTTTGGTGTCTTTGGTGGGAGCGAAATAAAAGGATATTTCGTAAAGAAATATCAAGTCTTGATCAAGTATTGATGAGGCTGGAAAAATCAATATGTGAAGTTGTTAATACTTATGTTCTTAATTCAAAGCATGTTGGCTCAGAATTTTCTGATTGGGATTCCAAGCAGTTAAAGGCTTGGCCTTCATTAGTTATTCCTTTCAAAGGTAATAGGCAACCAAATGTGGACATTAAATAGGATAGGAAAAAGGTGGTATGGACTCCCCCAGTTGTAGGATTTGTAAAATTAAATTTTGATGGTGCATCTCGGGGGAATCCTGGTCAATCAGGTGCAGGGGTTGTTGTCAGAAATCATGCTGGTGAGCTCATTAGAGCAAAATCAGTTCACCTTTCTGTTGGTACTAATAATCAAGTAGAAGTTCAAGCTCTGCTTATTGGGTTAAAATTTATAAAACAACTCAAGTTTTCAAAAGTCCTTATTGAAAGAGACTCTTTAATCATTATAAATGCTTGCAAGGTTAGAGGGTCTTCAAATTAGAAGTTACAATATGTTTTGGATCAAGTTTGGGGAATACTCAATTCTCTGGAAGCTCTTGAATTAAATCACATCAATAGAGAAGGAAATCATGTGGCAGATCATCTTGCAAGCCTTGGTTGCAAACAACAAGAAAGTGAAATATCCTATGGGTTGGACTCAACCTTGTGCAATGAACCACTCCAAGATTTAATCAATCTTGAGAAAAATAGGTTTTCATAACTTGGATATATCTTTTTCTAATGATGTTTTTTGATGGTTGTAGGGGCTATGGTATTGAAATTTAAATATTTCAATGAATGTAACATCTTTAATTATTTTAAATATTTTCTTTAACCTTCTTCGTTGCCTAGGATTCAAAAAAAGTGGAGGCACGAATACTATTAATGACAATTTTTGAAGGATGGCAGAGGAATGTTTGATAAAGACTGATGAAGGAATGATTGTGTAAGCAAGTTGGCGAGCTTTTGAAGAGACTGAAGGAATCAACCTACGACAAGTGAGTTGGTCTTTTGTTCTGAGGTGGCATTATAGTTGTAGGGGTTTTGGTATCTTGTGTGCTGGAGGCTGGAATGTTCGTGTTTCAAGATTCTGTAATCCACAACTAAAATCATTACTCCTTATGCCTGGTGAAGTTCAGTTGGCACGTGGTACTTGCATGAAGGTTTTATGTGTGTTAAATCTCAACTTCCTATGATGGTCGTAATTTGTTGATGTAAGGCGAATGATGGAATTAAATGGGACTTTGCAACAAGCTTTAATCATGTATTGAAATGAAGCTTCTCATATGTGCGAAATTTCTTTCAAACTAAATGCTTTTGCACTCCTTGAACGTTTTGTATTCATTATAAAGCACTTTCCTTTTCCATTTTTTTCATCTGTTTCTCGAATCTTCATCAACAAAAATAGGGTTTATGTGGCTGAGCTTCATCAAATTATAGGAAATGGTTTTGCAATCTTTCAGAGTTACGGTTTTTAATTTAAGTTTCTCATTTCATCTCTGCTAAATTTTTCCAAGATTTATGTGTTTTCATCTAAAAAATTTAGAGTAAATGTGCCTTGTTTCTGGGTGGGTGCCTTGTGTTTGGGGGATCTATGTTGTGGTTTTGTTTCATTTAGTAGTCTTGTGCTATGGTGAATATCATTGTCCTTCGCTAGGTTCTGATATTTGGTGTTGGCTTCCTATATTAATTTTTAGAGAGTTTGGGTATTTTACAAGGGTTGTAAATGGAATACACTATCAAAAACTTCAGGGTTCTTGTGCAAATCAAAAAAGGGGAATGCCCATTTTCTGAGGATATAAGGGATTTTGAATTATGCTTTATTTTCAAGGTTTCATGTCCTAACATGGTTGACAGTATTAGGGATGTCATTGGAGAACGTGTTCTAAGTCCAAGTGCTCCTAGGACACTTTTCCCATCTCAAATGCTTTCAATTTTTCTGTCGAATGCTTTAGATCTTTTGCAGTCTCTGGATTTGGTGGAAGTTGTTGATACAACGGTACAACCAAATGTACTGGGTGAGGAGGAACTTCTTCAATGTGTGCAGGCATATAATTTGGATAGAGGAAGAGGTTTCGTAGGTGGTCTCTTTCCAAGGAAATATCTAAAATCAAAACAATGTTACAGGGTAACTTTTGAGGCAGTGAGAAACGACTTAAAAAATGATGATCCTTGGGATTTGAAAAGAGTTTTAAGTTTGGTTTCTGGGGAACTGGGGAGTCCAATGGTGGAAAATATTATGGAAAATTTCTATGCTCTTTCTTATATGCTAAATCATCATATTAGGCATGGCCGTCCACTTCGGCCCAATTTCAATCTTCACAATTAGAATGGTCTGGATGGTGAAGAATAGGGTGAGAAGGAAAATCAGCAAGAAGGTGAGGGGGAAAATTATTTTGAAGATAATCAAGATGTGGAGCAAAATGCAAAGCAAGAGGGTCAAGGATGGGAGCAAAATGCAGAGCATGGTGATAAAGGCTCGGAGGTAGATGTTGCTGACATGGAAGAGTAAATAGTTCATATGCTCCTTAAAATTTTGTCTGTTAAAAACAATGCAAACTTTTTAACTGTTTCAATCGGGCATATAGTCAGGGTATATTATAAGGGTGAAGCATATGTATGAGAATGGATAAAAATATACCTTTTTTTATGGTGGACGTGTCATATTCATGAGACACAGTTTTGATGGAGCTAATTCTCAGTTAGCTATTATCTTGATGAATCTAAAAATGTAAAGTGAAGATGTATTATAAGGTTAGACACAATTTTGAATATTTTGGCACCCTGTTAATTAGTACTATAAATCTGATTAATCATGTAAAATTTATTTTGATATTAATATAAATAGTTAGGCCTTGGCCTTTTGTCAAAAAAATAAAAATAAAGCGACTCAAGGGACTAATAAAACAAATCTCACATACACATAACCATACCACACAAAACAAGGTTAAATCACATGGATACAATAAAGGAAGTAGCTATGTGACCCCCTGATGAACATTGGCCAATTTTTACTTGTTTACTCAACCAAGAAACTGTGTCAATATTACTAATGATTAATAATAATTAAAACAAATGACATATGAATTAAAAATTCCAAAAATAATAATCAACTAGAAAATTAGATCCACTAATCTACACAAGTAACATGCAATTTAATACTCCTAACTCGTGTGATACCTATTATAGAGTCAATAAACAATTGATTGAATACAATGTAAACACAAAATGGAACTTATCTGACTATCACAAGAACTCACAACAACCGTTAGATAGGATTGATCAAGAATATGAACGTATTTGTGGTGTAGCAATAACCATCACTCATGTGTACTATCCAACATGAAAGAACATAGAATATAACACATAAACCATCAATGATTATTAGAAACAACAAAGCCACAAGAGAAGGGGTCTTACAATTAATCTAGAAAATATCACAACAGGGAGTTAGAGGTTGTCATTGAATGGATGTGTGGACTTTGTACACTTCTATAGAAGAATGCTCTAGAGAAGAACTAGTTGTAGACAATAAAAATAAGAAGAAAACCAGAGGACAAAAGAAATGAAATTTTGTCACAAAAAGAGGTACTAATGTCAATAAAAATAAAAAGAAGCCAATAGTAGAAGATGCATATGAAGAATATTATAGCCTAGAAGAAGAAGATGATGATGAGGAACTGGAATACTTCTATCCTAATAAAAAACAACATGACAAGGTGGTCAAGCAGGCCAAACGAGAAATATTGCAACAAAAATAGGAAGTAGGATGCTTAATGGAACAAGAAGTTAGAATGATAAAATAAATTGCATCCTTGGATAGACAAAATGATTTAGTGGCCAAATAAAAGCAATGGGGAAAATACTAGAATAAATAGAAGTAGGTCAATCAATTATCAGAGGACAAAAACTGGAAGCATTATCCACTATTGATAAATATATATTTGAATGATCACAAAATCAAATATGTTATGATAGATTTTGGTGTTGACCTGAATATCATTCCATTCACCACATGGGAGAAATTAGGGAGACTTAAGCTAGTAAAAACACCAATGAACATAAGTTGTTGTTGGTTTTGGAATGCAGACCTTGGGAACTTGAAAGAATGTTGAAGTGAATGTTAAAGGGATAAGAAAATTGGTTGATTTTGAAGTGGTTGAAATGAAATATCCATTTAATACTTTCAGGGAATTACTTGGATTAACATGGTTTTTCAATCCTAATGGTATAGTAGACTCTCAGAAAGAGGAAATTTCATTTGCAAACACTACCAGAGTTGTATATATTCTATAAGGAGAACCAAATGACAAATCCTATATAGAAGAAGTAACATAAGATAATGAAGGGGAAGATGTCAAAAACCTCTAAACTATCTCCAAATTTTTGGATGGGGAAGAAGAAGAAGAAGACGATACAAATAATGAAGGAGAATTGTAATTAAATAGTAACGATTATAACACAGATAGTCATAAAGTCTTGGAAGCATGGATGAAAAATAAACTAGAGTTAATATCTTAGAGAATTTATGGATTCCACTGAGTATTCATGGTCTAGAGTCATCATGTCAAATTACCCTGGAGGATATAGAAACAACACCAAAAATAGTCAACATCAAACGAGGCATTTCACATATTAAATTACCCATATTTTTTGGAGTTGGAGATGTCAATGGATATATTTCAGCAATGGAGAAAATCTTTAAAGAAGAAAAAGTAAGAATGGAAACATTACATGCTACATTAATTTGCAACATTGCATCCTATTGGAACACACATAAAATCACTATTTTAGATTGGCCTGCCTTTAGAATTTTGGTCAAAGCACGATATTTAAAAGAGAAAGGGGAATATCCCACCATCTCAAAGTATCAAGGAACTATAACCCCAGAAGACCATCACTATACTTGTGTAACTACATGGATGAAAGACAAGGAATATAACCACTCCTTTTACATACAATTATTTTATTGGACATTAACACCAGTAGTGCAAACTTGGTATATAAAGCAGGAGAGAAGAGAAGAGACTAGAGATTGGGAAGAAGTCCAACATGACTTTATACATACATTTTACTTTTGGGATTAAGAAAAATACGTTTGTACCACGCAAAGGAAAATTAAGGAAATTATCTTCATCCAAGTTTTAGAAATAACACCCTCAAAAATCAACAAGACCACCACATAAAATCCAAGGAGTATGGAAACTAATTGAATGGATGGATAGATCCAAAAAACTGACACCCAATCAATGTTGTGCTATACAAAAGGAGGAAGATGAACATGATCCAAAACTAGAAATAAAGATGGAACAAGGAGAGAGGGAAATACAACTAAACCAACAAAAGAAAGCACAATACTATAAACAACCCCTCCAATTATGAGAAGAAAACATAGCTCAAGAAGGATACCCCAAATTAGCTAAATTTGGAGACTATTGGGATGACTCACTAGCAGCATCAGTTACTGAAGTATTGAAAAAGTATCAAGAGCTGCTCCCACAACATTTATCAAAATGAAAGGCATAAAACCAAAATCCAAGGTAATAAATATTCAATTAAATGAAGGTACTAAACCTCACTAGAAAAGGCCCTGTCACCTTAACCCCAATATGAAGAAAAAAGTCAAGATAGAAATAGGTAAGATGCAAGCAACAAGAATGATTAAATTGATAGAAGACTTTGAATGGATCATCCCAATGGTGGTATAGAATAAGAAGACTAGAGAAATCTAGATATGTGTGAACTTCAGAGAATTGAATAAAGCATGCATTCACGACCCCTTTCCTACCCCATTTACCGAAGAGATCCTAGAATCAGTAGACAACAGAGAAATATATTCATTCATTGATGGGTTTTATAGATACCATCAAGTCTGTATCTGGGAGGAGGATCAACCTAAAATAATATTTTCTATGAAATGAGGATCATTTATGTACACGGTCATACCCTTTGGCCTAAAAAATGCACAAGTTTTCTTCAGTAGGATCATGGTAAATACATTCAAGGAATTTATACATGATTTCTTAGAAGTTTACCTAGACAATTGGACCATATATAGGTTAGTCAAGAATCACATTTATTCCCTCCTGACTATGTTGGAGAAATGAAAAAGTATGCAAATTTCCTTGAATCTTAAGAAATGCATTTTTGTGGTACCTTTCGAAACATAGGCTAAAAGAGTTAGAAAAATTGGATGAAGAAAGATAGTTGGTCGAATCACACTTGTGGGTGGAAAGTTGATGGAAAAAAACTTGGCACAATAGAAACCTGAGGAAAAAACACTTTCATCTTGGAGATATCATTTTATAATACGACAACAAGTTCAAAAAGAAAGGAAAACTCAAAGTTTATTGGTTAGGACCATACACAATTAATGATATTTTGGATTTTAGAGTAATAAGGTCAGAGACATTTGATGGTGCAATCCTACAATGTTATGTCAATGGAGCAATACTAAAACATTACCATCAAGATTCTGAGCAAATTTGACTTGAGGACAAGTCAAGGTTTTGAAGAGGGGATGATGTTAGTTGGAAAACAGTGTACAAACACAGGTCCAGAGATACGTAATATCTAATTGAAAAGTATATTTTGGAACATGAGTTTAGGAAGATAGAATGTACTCTAGGGATACTATCTAAGGTCCACATCCCATATTGTAGCCATAAGTATATAGGGAGATCTATTCACTAGCAGAGGATAGTAATAGATAGTAAAGGAAGGATATGTAGTATTGATTATAACAGAGATATAAGGAATGTAATGAATGTCTATTAATAGAATGAATATAAAGAAATCTGAATTTTGATCTATCTTATGAGTGTATGCTATTTTATTTTGATTTATAACTAATCTTGGATCTGGAATACCATCTTGTGTTGCCTAAATAGGACCACTCTAAGGTTACAAAATACAACTAGCAGAGATCTTTTGGGTACAAAACTTTAGTATATATCACTCAGATTTCTTGCTAACAACCCTCTAAGGTATCACCACACTATTAAGGAATGTTCCAAATCCTCTATGGTACCTCTATAGATTGGTTGCAACTGACTTGTAAGACTTCTATAAGTTGGCTACAAGTGACCTATTGTACCACCCCAATAATAAATAAAATATAGTTCATTGTACTATTAATGAGATAAAATTTTAAAAAGGGATTTAGAAAAAATGTGAAGGATGACTTGGAAGGAATAATAAGATTTAGTGAAGAGAAAATAAGTGAATTAATGAAGTTGATAAAAATTGTTGATTTTGAAGAACAAGGAAATGAAAAGTATGAGAAGTTAGCAATATTTTAAACATCGATGAAGCAAGGATACACATCATAGTACTATTGAACCTTGAAGAGGTAAATTAGTGATTAAAATGTTTAGATAATATATAGTAAAGAAAGGAGGTGATCATCAATAGACCACTTCACCACTAAAACAACCAACACAATAATATCAATGATACCTAGTTTTAGAAAGTGCATAGAATATCATTTTTAGATTATTTCTAAAAATAGTAGTAGTTATTTTTAGCATGAGTTAATTTTTTAATTTTATTTAAGGATCTTATTTTTAATTAGACGATAAGCTTTATCAAAATTATTTTAATTACATGCAACATTTAAATTTAAGTCAAATTTATATTTAGAGATATATAATTTTGCAAGGGATAGTTTGAAACCATATATATATAGGAGTGCTTTTTAAAAAAAGCCTCAAGATACTTGCAAAAATCATAATTATCAGAGTGGTTGAAATTCTCCCCACATTCATTAATAATACTCAAACTGGGTTTACAAAGAGAAGATACATACTAGAAAATCTCATCACAAGTTGGGAAGCCATGGATTGGGAAAGACACTCTAGGTAGGATGCTACTATGCTCCTCCTTGACTTTGAAAAGGCTTATGATAGAGTGGAATGGTCATTTATAAGAATGAAATTAGAAGCCTTTGGGTTTCTTATTACCTTTTGTAACATGGTCAATACACTACTTAAAGATGTTGTTGCGCAAGTGGATGTTAATGGATCCCTTATGAAATAATTTTCACTAGAAAGGTCAATCAGGCAAGGCTTCCCACTGGCACCTTCCCTCTTTGTAATAGTATCAGATGTTGTCCACTACCTATTAAGGGAATTTGTTACATCACCATATATCAAAGGGTCGACACTCCTTGATAATAACAACTTGTGAATATCTAGTTTGTAGATGACACTACAATTTTTTTGGAGCTTGATGAAATCAATATGGATAGTTTGGTTAAAAAACTTAATTTCTTTTACAAAGCATCAAGAACTAAAGTTTCCAGTGCAAAATCTATTATGTTGGGTTGGTCAGAAAACATAATTGAATGGCTGGAGAAATATGGATTTCACTGGGGAGTGTAGACACGTAAAATGTCCTGATTGATACTATGCATCCGATTTTGATCAACTAACATCGTTTCTTCCTAAATCACTTCAAATTGATCAATTAATTGAATAGTCAACAAATTTAGCTATTAATCAAATAATTAAATTTATTTGATTAATTCATCCTTCTTCTAACTAAATATTCATCTTATTTAATTAAATCAAATTATTTAATTAAATCCTCCCTAAATCCTCTCATTTCATTAATAATCGATCAAATAAAATATCACATCTCCTAATTCTCTCCAATTAATTAATTTTGGATTAATTAATCCCAAATCAACTTTCTAATCATCATTATCAAATCCTCCAGCTTTTAACTCTTCAAAAGTTAAATCAACCATGGTCAACTAACCAAGTTGCACTAAAATCAATTTCTTTTAATTATTTAATGCATCTATTTTCCCTCACGAAGGCATATTCCAAGGAATATTCCTCTCAACAACCTCTTAATCAATTTCCCTCCAAAGGATTTCAAAAATCTATCACATCCTCTTACATCTGCATTTAATTCTCTTACAACCTTTCAAATCCTCTTACATCCTCTCAAATCTCATTCAATTTCTCTTACAAAAATTTCAAATTCTCAACCAACAACATTTACTTTTCTTTCATCCTCCTCCACTCACACATTTCCCAAAATGTGTTCCACCTTCATCCAATAAAATTGTGACACTTGGCACATTCTCATTGGCTCTCAATTTATCCCACATTCACCAATTTACTTCAATCTTCAACCCTTGGCTTCTATAAATAGAGGCATCATTTTCATAATATGGATCCACAACTTCATGCATTATCACTATAGCCATTTGAGTTCATAGCTTTTCATCATTTTCATGCAATTTAGCAAGGTTATTGTCAATTGTAGACTTGAATCACCTACATTTCATCAAGCTTATCAAGGCATTGGGAAAGGACTTCTTTCCACATCAAAGGAGCACCAATCTCCCTATGGGATTGAGGTTTAGTTAGCTTATTTGATTTCATTGTTGTGTTCTTGCTTTGTTTTCATGTTTTCAACTTTGTTTTTCCAAGAATTTCATAGGGAACATTAGATTTATGCTTTCTAACATGTTTAACACTTAATTGTTGTTCTCTTGTTAGTTTGTGCAGGTTTGGTGTTCACATTTTGGCGCTAGAAGGAGGTCCCACCCAGGTCGATCTAACATGATGAATTTTATGTAATTTTGTTGTTTTTTGCAGCTACAAGGGAGCGATGCCACCTTCTGCAAATGCGACGCCGCATAGCGCCGCTTTTGACATCCAACACTACATTTGTCACGTTGCGTCGTATTCGCTTTCTTGCTACTGTCGTGCCACCTTTAATCAAGTGTCGCATATGCCTTCTTTGTTCTTTGTTTGAATTTCTTTCCATAGAGCATTGCATTTGTGCTCTCTATATTTGCAGAGCGCCACATTCGCGATCACCAAAGTGTCGCATCTTTTTTTCAGCATTGCATTCATCATCCACAGAGCGCCGCATTTGCAGGAGGCAGGGGAGAGGCAGAGTTTGAAGTGTTAAAAGCATTTTTAAATTTGGTGGAAGAACAAAGAAGAATGACTTCTCTACATTTTTGTGTTGTCATTGATGTCACCATGTTGTGGCTACAAGTCTAAGACAGTGCCTGATCTGATATTTTGGTCTGGTATCTAAACCGGTATTTGAGTTGCACTCTCCAGTATTCTTGTCTGCAATCCTCCGCAGTTGGCAATTGATGCTTGTGATTTTAGAAAATTGTTTATGGTTGTTGAAGGCATGCATATTCAGAATATTATGTGCTTTGGTGGTCGTACAACATAGTGGCATTATTTTGTTGGTCACTTTTTGCATTGAAGTCTATTCCTAGCCAACTTCTTGGGTTAATTGTGATATGGTGGATTAATTTTTCTATGCGGATGTATGTGTGACCTATCTTAGGTCTATGCCACCATGATGTAGTGTGATGGATGTTTGAATTGCTTCTTGGAAATATTTTGTGAATACTTGGAGCCAACACTTGGTATTTTTGGTAAATATGAAATGCATCTAATTACATCAACCTAATTGATGCTTGCTGAGAAGATCAGGTATATATATGTATATGTTGGACATTTTTAAGTGAGACAGATAGAAGTGTGCATGTATATGCGAAAAATGAAGCAGTAGTAAATGCGAAAGTGAGTGAAAGTGATAAAGTGTGTTAAGTCAGTTTGTTGAGCATCACCAAAACTACATCAACACTTCTTAGGTGCATTATTCTCAGTTCATTTTGGATGTGAATCCCAATTTTTTTCTGTAAATCCTTTTGTAGGCAGTGAGCCTCCTTGTAAGCAATGAGCTTTTGTATTTGGATAGTTTGTCCTCTTTAGGGCAGTGAGCCCTTGGCAGTGAGCCTTATATATTCAGTTCTAGAACTACTTTATAATGTCAGTTAATCCTCACCACAGTTTTTCCCTCGGGTTTTCCACGTAAAATCTGGTGTTCAGTGTGTTATTTTACTTTATGTTTTTTGTATCTCATGCTCACGCTTAATAACATAATAGTATGGTTGTGGAATTGATAAGTGTTGAAGTTTTTAAGTGTTGAATTTTGAGACAACTGATTCAACCCCCCCTCTCAGTTGTCCCACATCTTTTAACAATTGGTATCAGAGCTTTGGTTCCTTGGTGAAAATCTTAACCGCTTGAGGAGGATCCTAAAGGTTGATTAGATGGATGATAAAGGAGAGCTTTGAACTGCTCTCGAGGATCTTGACAAAGTGGAAAGAGAAAACAAAGATATGAAAGAGAATCTTGATGAAGCAAATGAATGTGTCCAGAAGTTGAAAGAACAACTGAAGAAATTCAAGGAAAGACACAGAGAAGTGAGTGAGTAGCTAAAACAATAGATAATTGGACTGAAAGTGACTGTAGAAGAAAATAAAAGAATTGAAGAATTTTTGAATACAATGGTACATAACAAGTCTGATGAATGCTCTAAACTTGAACAGGAGATTGTAAACTTGAGGATTGAACTAGAAAATGAAAAACTCTATGAGAATAACTTCAAATCAAGCTCCAATAAGCTTGGAGAATTGCTTGTTGGACAAAAATCAAGTAAAGACAAAGCTGGTTTGGGAAATGATGTAGGTGAAAGTTCTAAGGAAAAACAAATGACTCAGGACAAAGGGAAGAAGAAGAGAAATTCAAGGAATTTTGCAAGAAGACAACCTGTGAGATAGCCTAATGCACAAAGGTATCCCTCTTTCAATGGTATTTGTTTTTCCTGTAATAAATATGGTCACAAGGCATAATCAAAATTAGTGTCCTGGCTCATTCTTTGGAAAAGGTTTTTCATGCAAGAAGGTTGGACACATGGCTACTAAATGAATATAT
Source organism: Sequoia sempervirens (assembly GCA_007258455.2). NCBI lineage: Eukaryota > Viridiplantae > Streptophyta > Pinopsida > Cupressales > Cupressaceae > Sequoia > Sequoia sempervirens. The sequence continues at coordinate 292,564,388 of VDFB02270651.1, read as the reverse complement.
TGGGTGAGAATGATCAGTCAAGTGATGATGAACATGTTTCATGGAGGCAGAATGAATCAATCCTTTAATGGCTACTGCTATACATGCAACAAATTTAGACACAAAGCAAATCAATGTAGGTCGAGAGGTAATGGAGGTCAAATTAATCAAAAAAGTGTTGTCTGCTATAATTGTAATAAACCAAGACATATCTCAAAGGTTTGCAGAAGTAAGAAAGGAAAGTAGTCTGCTCTGGTAGAGAAGAATGATCTAGTAAAGAAGATTGACAAGGAAGAGATGAAACAAGAGATGAATAAGATATGGAAGAAGAAATAGAAAAAATATGAAGAACTTGAAACTACTGATGTGTCTGTGCCCTCATCTGGTACAAATGACTTATTTAGTAATTAGACCTAACATGGTCTTAGGGGGAGCATTATCAGAAAAATTATAAAACCCCCCTGATGAATGGCGTGTTAGAAGATGGTACGAGGATGCAATGTAAAGAATGAGTATTCAGAGGTTTTGGAAAAGGAATTGGAGAAAAACATATTGGCATGATAATTTGCGGACCGAATTAGAGTTTACTATGCTGGGAAGAATGCTTTTAGCAGCTTTTTGATGTTTTCTGCATTTAATGCATTTTAGGGTAAATTTGATGGTGTATAAGTTGAAATTTGTGAGTCTTCTTGATTAATTGAGCATTTGAAAGGTGCCTTGGAGCAATCTTGAAGCAATTCTGAAGGGAATTCAAAGAAATTGTCATGGGTAATCTAGAATCTTTTCTCAGTTTGAAAAGGGGAAGAAGAAAAACGAAGAGGTTTCAATTAACGAATTCAAGAAAGTACAGAAATGGACAGAGAATCGAGTGGTGTCATTCCACTAAAACTAAAAAGAGTTGAATTGGACAAATTTGATCATAGAAAGATGAAAGAAATGGAACGAGGGTTGAATGAAAATGAATTACAGAGCATAAAAACCCTAGGTATGGATTTGTGGAAAGAATTTTCGTGGTTTGATGATAAAGAGTTTATTTTTTTCTTGTTGAATCATTTCAAGAATGACAATATTGTATTGAACAAACCCTACTTGATCTCAAAGGAAGCGATCAAAGCAATTACTAGCTTATGCAATATTGGGGATCTTCCTGGAAAGAAAACTGTGAAGTACAAAGATGTGGAGGAACTGACTGGCATTAGTAAAGAACCTCGAGCCCTATTAATAAACACTCTTGAGGATTTGGTTGTAAGGTATGTTGGGTATGGTGTTTCTTACAAAATCTATTTTAGAAATCATGAAGGTTCGACATCGGCTATTGCTGTTTATATTGCACATATGATGGTTAAGGAGAATAGGAAGTTTGATTTGTGTGGCCTATTGCTTGAGAATATTTCTGAAAATGTCTGAATGTTGGTGGTTGAGGGTTATCCCTTTTGGTTTGGATCTTTGCTTGTGTGCTTGGTGTTTTACTTTTTGAGTTCCCTATCGGAAAGAGAAAATGTTGTGTGGGAATCTAGTATTCCTATTGGAAAATAAATCTATAGATACCTGGAAGCATTGGAAGATAATGTAAGTATGTGCAAATATTATTTCACATCCTTGAAAGAAAATCTTTGCTCTGGCATGTCAGCACCAAGTCAGTTTGAAGTGGGTTCATCCTCTAGTAAAAGAGAATTGGAAGTTGTTATTGGTGATTCCCCTCCAAAATCGAAGAAAAGAAAAGTTATAACTGAAGACATCATTGTCTTTTTTGAAGAGAAGGAAAAAGAATCTTTTCCTAGATTCAAATCCTCTGATCCAAATGACATCCAGACTATATTGGTTAAAGGAAAAATGAAGAAGATTGGTGAGATATGGAATGCAGCCTCTCTTGTTGACAGACTAAAAATAGATGATGCTTTGGTAGATTATCTACTTCGAAAAGGTATTGATGTATCAAGTGTCTCTGGCTCCCTACCAGAAAATTTAGTTGAAATTGTTGAAGAAAGAATGTTACTTGAAGGGCCGAAAGGACGTAAGTTTGAAGCCTTGGTTGAAAAGAGATGCACTAAAGCAAAGTTGAGATTGTCTGAGCTTATCGTGGAAACAAAGAAATGCATTGAAGAAATATCAAATATTTACAAATATTGTCTCTGGTGGCCTGATGCGGTAGATAATTTTAGAAGTAGAATTGAAGCAATTGAATATGAAGTGAACAACATTGGAAAGAAATTTGATATCTTTGAAGACAAATAAGGGAAACAAAGGCTAAGAGTTGGATAAATGCAAGCTGAACTAATTGTTGTACAAAGACAAAGAGATGATGTGGTGAAGACCTTTCGGATCCTTAAGGGGATTGGTGAGGTCCGGTTAGACCATCTTTCTCGAATACTTATAGACACAAAAGATGTTGAAAGACAATGTTCATATTGGTCATCTTCTTTTACTCTATTGGGCTTATTGGAAATCATTTGCACAAGAATGGATTCAACTACATTCAACTAGAAGAAGTTGTGTCCATTTCTCAAAGAAAGGTACAAGAAGGTGTTTCAGGTGAAGAGTGTCATTTTTACTTGAATCCTGAGTGTTCAATTTATGTTGTTTTGTTTGTTTTGATGAAGAAGAAAAGGAATCCGAACATAATGAAGTTAACTAAATTGTTGTCTGAAATTTTGGATGGCTGGAAGTTTTTGAAGAATTGGAATCTTTTTGTAAATTATGATGTCACCATGTTTACATCCTTTTTGGCTGCCCTTTGCCATTGATGTCAAAGGGGGAGAGATTGGAGTTGGAGAGTTTTTTGAAGTTGGGAGAGATTGGAGGAAGAACATTTTTGGCACATGTTGCCATCAATGACAAAGGGGGAGATTGTTGGAAGAATGGAGAAGAATGACTATCTCTATAGTTTTGTGTTGTCATTGATGTCACCATTTTGTGGCTACAAGTCTAAGATAGTGCCTGATCCAATATTTTGGTTTGGTATCTAAACTGGTATTTGAGCTACACTCTCTGGTATTCTTGTACACAATCCTCCGCAGTTGGTAGTTGATGCTTATGATTTTGGAAAATTGTTTATGGTTGTTGAAGGCATGCACATTCAAAATATTATGTGCTTTGGTGCTCGTACGATGTAGTGGCATTATTTTGTTGGTTGCTTTTTGTACTGAAGTCTATTCCTGGCCGACTTCTTGTGTTAATTGTGATATGGTGGATTAATTTTTCTATGTGGATGTATGTGCAACCTATCTTAGGTCTATGCCGACATGATGTAGCATGTTGGATGTTTGAATTGCTTCTTGGAAATATTTTGTGAATACTTGGAGCCAACACTTGGTATTTTTGGTAAATATGAAGTGCATCTAATTACATCAACCTAATTGATGCTTGCTGAGAAGATCAGGTCTATATATGTATATGTTGGATAGTTTTAAGTGAGACAAATAGAAGTGTGTGTGCATATGAAAACACTTAAGTAGTAATAAATGCGAAAGTGAGCAAAAGTGATGAAGTGTGTCAAGTTAGTTTATTGAGCATCACCGAAACTGCACAGTGAGTCCTCTTCAGGGTAGTGAGCCTTATATATTCAGTTCTAGAACTACTTTTCATTGTGAGTTAATCCTCACCGTGGTTTTTCCCTCCTTGGGTTTTCCACGTAAAATCTGGTGTTCAATGTGTTATTTTACTTTTTGTTTTTTGTATCTCATGCTCATGCTTAATAACAAAATAGTATGGTTGTGGAATTGATAAGTGTTGAATTTTTTAAGTGTTGAATTTTGTGACAACTAATTCACTCCCCCTTCTCAGTTTTCCTGCATCTTTTAACAAAATGCTCTTTGTGACAATTTGAGCTTTTAATTTCCGCAATTCAATTTCTAGGACCAACTAGATTTAATTTCGACTTAAAATTAACCCACAACTCAAGCATTGTCAAGTTGGTTAAAATTGAATCTTAGATACTTAATAGCATTTCAATTTGGTTTAAAATTGAACAAACAACTTTCACACTCAAATTTGGTGCTATAAAAAGAATCCATTTACTACTTTTGAGGATTAAAAAGAATTTGTGCTTGTTCTTGTTTTGTAATCTTTTTTACAAAATCTTGTCATTCGAATGCGTATGCACTTCTCTCGCACTTCACGAAAATCTTGAGAATCAAAAGCATTTTAGCGATATTAGGTTGTCTAAAATATTTCCTCCACATTTCAAATTTGGGCTTTTAAAATTGAACAAGTCTTGCTAGTGTGAGAAAAGGCATTGCACATGTTCTCTCTTTGTTCATGCAAACAAAGATTGATCAAACTACGTATGTACTTACTCACTTTTGTGTACCTTTAGAGGGCCTGCCTTGGTGGGAAAAAGTACTCACCCCAAGGGAATGATCCAAGTGGTAACGAGCATTAGCTAGGCTCTTTCGAACTGGTATACAAATTTGTGGTTGCAAGGAAAGTTTGAAATCAACAAAGTGATGCATGATAGCTCTCTCCCATTATCTTTATGATGCGTAAAGCCCTTGTTTTAAGGGTTGGGAGACCTCTTGAGGGAGTTTATCATTGTGTCCTTTGAACTAGATGCCCTTATTATGAACATTTGTTTAGAAGCCAAAAATCCCAATATTTGTTGGCGTTAGGAGGTCGAACCTTTGGAGCCGTCCCACATATTTGCGGTTCTTTGTAGAGATGAAAAGTTCGTCATGGAATATTCATGAGAAATGAAGCTTGGTTGACCCGTAGAAGTGAGTTTCGTGGAGGGGAGTGAGTGTGGTCAAGCTTCTAATCATCCGCTCTGAATAGGCGCAGCTAGATTTATCCAAATGGAATTCAACAAATATTTTCTTTTCCACCCTACGATTGTGCAGTCTTTGGGTCAATTAAACACATTGTTTGAATCCAAAATCTTGAAAACAAAAATTTAACAAAGTCATCAAATTTCAAACCCTTTAGAAGAGGCAAATACCTTTGAAAAGGCCAAAGTACTACTACTTGTCCCTAGGGATTTATCCTTAGAGGCTTCTAAGTACTTGGGATTATATCTTAATTTCTCTCTCTAAAGTCAACATTAGGGAACTATTGCCTTGATTCTCTTGATTTCCACATAATGGACCTTGTGGGATGAAAAGAAATTAAGACATAGACATCTAGTTTGAAAAGCTAAGCAAGAAAGTGTTTGTGGTAAAAATGACTCACTAAGCAAAGATAAAAGACAATTGAACCCCACACATGTGTTTTCTCAAATGATTTCCCGCAAGATCAAAATCCCAAAACCAAAGTCCACCAATCATCACAAACATCTTAGTCCTATCAATCTCAAGAAACTCCAGTCTATGCTTTATCAAGTTAGGGATATGTTTCTCTATAACTTTTACAAATGTGCTTCAAAAGACAATCCCAATTTGTATTCATTCTATTATTTTCAAAATCTACGTCTTTTTCAACATTTTGAGTATCTCACTTTGTAGGGTTGACAAGCTCTTAGAAGTATAGCATGTTCTTCAATACCGAGGTCTTGTTAAAAAAAGCCTCTCTAAGTTCATTTAGGATTAAAATCAACACTTTCATCCATCCTCAAACATCAATCAAAACCCATCTCATCAAACAACTCTTAGAATCTTGGAAAAATCCTTTATACTATACTTTTGGGAAATCCTTTAAATCAAATCAAAATCATCTTGTTTGACTAGGTGTGTGTAGATGAATCATTCTTCATACACTTAGTTAAATTATCACCTTGTGGACAAGTTTATTCCAAGACAACATCTAACCTCTTGGATTTTATGAGTTCATTATCAAATCCAAATCAAATCAAAATCAAATCAAAATAAATCCAAATCAAATCAAAATCAAATCCAAATCAAGTCAAAATCAAATCCAAATCAAATCCAAAATCCAAAATCCAAAAGTCTAAAAGTCTAGTATCCCTCCAAGGTTCTTAAGAGTTCAATCATTCACAATCACCCATGTTTCATTATCTCATCACCATCCTTTGATCCTTAACATCTTAGATTTTCTTTTTTGTACCCAAAGTTTAGACCAGCCTAAGGAGTTAGAGGTTTACCTCCCATATTCCTGAAAGTCGATCCTTATTTTATGGTCCAAACTAGATTTCAACATAAGAACATGGAAATAAACAAAGAAACATCCACTTCAAGTGACTTAAGTCAAACTGCACCAAAAATCAACCCTGTCGGATCTGGAAATCCCCCACTCAACCTTTCTCAACTACCACAAGATCTTCAAGAGGGAGGTTTCAAAGTGGAGGATATCACCAACAATTTCCTAGGAATGACTTAAGACGAAATCATAGAAATGGTCCAAAATCTTGAAAATCACAAAATTGTCAACACAATGATGAGACTTAATCCTTCACAATACATGCTATAATTAGCAAAGGAAGGGGCTAAACTCCATTCTAATTATGATGTAAGCATTATTTTGGAAAAACCTCTTGAGAATATGTCGCTTGTACCATTCACACCACCTTTTCAAAACATCATCCAACCCATCCCACAACCAACATCATCTCATGCTCCAAGTCAACCTTGGTTACCAAGGGGAGTTCATTGCTTCATTCTCTTCAAACACATTCCCTTGTAAATAACCAAGACTTGGATGCAAACACCATCTTGGGTCAACCAAATACATTCCTCAAAACCCAAAACATCCATATGTTCCACTCATCTTTCTTGACACCAACAATCCATCCACTTTCATTGCATCACCAACATATTCTCTTGAAACACAAGTCTCTCTCCCCATGACTTCACAAGGACAAGGGGGACTATTTGGACAAGGAGGAATCTTTGATCCCTCATCATCACTTTCTCAAGGAAACACACCACCCATCTTCCCACCATTTCCCCCTTTACCATTGAAATCCACACCAATCCTCAGTTTAGGGCAACCCCCTTTACCAATCCTCAATCAACCAAATAAAAACAATCCTTCAATCATGAATCAAATCAACATACCAAATCCTTTGATCATTCCATCGATATCGCAACACCAAATGGCACCAATCCAAACAACACAATCAATCACTACACCATCTACAACACCTCAAATATCTCAAAACGTGGTCTCCCCAGGACCTAGCATATCAACCGCACCATCGACCACACAAATCCCTATCATCAATCCAATGAAACCTCAACAACTACCTCAATAGACTCTCATCACAACATCTCACACAATTCTGAATCCTCCACCTCCACCACCGAAACCAAACATGGAAAACCAATACAACATCACACTAGAAGCTGCCCAACAAGCCTATCAAAAAGCATTTTAGCAATTTAAAGCTCAACAAGCCTCACAAGTTGCGCAACAAGCTGCTCAAAAAGCACAGGAACAAGCTGCAAAAAAAGCACAACAAGCTTCCCAAGCACAAGCTCAATCTTTATTGCAACAACAACAAGCTGGCCAAGCTACACCAGCTGCACAAGCAACGCAAGCCGCATAGGCTTCCCAAACTGCACAAGCCGCCCAACAAGCACAAGCCCAGGAACAAGCTCAATATCAAGCTCAGTAGGCTCAAGCGCAAGCACAACAATAGGAAGTCCTACAAAAAGCCTATCAACAAGCTTTGCAACAATACCAAGCACAACAAGAAGCAGCTCAGCTACTAGCCCAACAATAATCATTGTTGGAACAACAACAGCAAGACCAACAACAAGTGTTGTCGGCACAACAACAATTGAAGGCATACCAACAAGCGTTGGTTGCACAACGAAGCATGAAACCACCTCCCACGAGCATACAAAATACCCCACCCATCACTCAAATGATCAAACCACCCCAAAACACATTCATCCCACCACCTGATCCGCAAAATGATGTGTTTGCACAAATCAAATTTCTCTCACAACAAGTGCTAGACCTACAATACGGGAAAAGAATAAAAATGCAAGGGAATTTGTGCCCTTATCCATTCGATAGAAAAATTGTGATGGTTCCATTCCCAAAAGGGTTCGAGATACCTAAATTTGATAAATATCGTGGAACTGGTAACCCTAAAGATCACATCAGGGAATTTCATGTTCACTGTATGGAAATTGCATATGATGACACTTATCTAATGTGACTATTCCCTCAAAGTTTGGCTGGACCAGCAATGGAATGGTTCTCCTGCCTTCCTCCTGGAATAAAAAAGTTCCAAGAAATTGTGGACTTGTTCATACATAACTATTCATTCAACATAGGCATGGACGTGATTCTAGAAGAACTATCCGCTCTTAAACAATCCAAGGGGGAAACATCTGCATCCTTCTTGCAACGATGGTGATCCAAGGCCAACAAGAGCAAGTGGACTATGCCCAAAGAACAACAAATCTGTACTATCATCGCCAATCTCGAAGGGACCTTGTCCTTCCATCTGAAAATGAAATGCATCACCACATATGACCATTTTATCCCCAAGGCGCTCAACATCGAAGGAGCCCTTATTGCACAAGGGGGGATACCTACTTATCAATACAATCGTCCATCAACTAGTTACAACGAAAAACCCTGCACATGGGTTAAGAACAAAAACGTTACTAACAATCTGGTGGTTGACGCTAAAGTTGTTATTAGTGCCCCAAGGAAAAACACCCAATCATATCAACAACCGCAAGTCAACAACCAAAACAACACACAAGCCAACACATCATCGTAACAACCCAACAATCAAGCGGTTAATAACTTGAACAATCAAGGGGGGCCACCCCCAAGGAAGTATCCCCCTAAACGAAAATACACATTGCTTGGGGAACCAATCGAGTCTATCGTGCAATGGCTAGTCCAAGCAAACCTCATCAAGATCCTCATTTATGACAATTATCAAGAGCCTTAAGTTAAACCACCATGGTATGACGAGAAACAACTATGTGATTTCCACAAGATAGAGGGACACACAACAACCAGTTGCATGTGACTTAAAAACCTGATTCAGGACCTCATCGATGACAAAACTATAACCATTGAACAACCTACAGGAAATCAAGATCTAAAGATATATATGAATATGATGCCAAATCAGAATAAGGGAAACAACAATGGTAAGGAAAATTATAATAATGTGAACCATGTTTATGACCATGTGATTGCATCCTTAGATGTTGTTACACCCTTAGATGAATGGGTTACTGTTTTCAGTATCAAAGGATCCTGGGCCGACTGTGGAGTCACCACACGTGGTGGAAAATCTACCATTCGAGGACCATCCCAAGCACCCAAAGCATCCACTACCAATCCAAAGGAAATTACCGATGGCTATAATGTCTTGGATCAGTTGAAAAGAAGCCTTGCCCAAATCTCCATCATGGAATTATTGAAAATATCACCTGCACATAGGAAAATCCTAGAAGAAGCATTGGCCACATCCTCCATCCCAACGGATCTTGACACAAACCAGTTCCAAGCTATGGTCGGGCACATTACCACGCCACATCTCCTACCATTTTCTGATCAGGACTTCCTAACTCAGCCATCTCATAACCACACACTCCATCTTGAGGTCTTAGTCCATAAGAATAAAGTCAAAAGACTCTTGGTGGATGGAGGTGCAGGGTTAAATATTTGTACTCTCAAGATAATAATTTTTTTGGGATTCTCTGAAGATGTCATTGAAAAAGGTAAAGGTATTACAATCAGGGCATATGATGATTAGGAATGGGTATCCCAAGCCACCATTCAACTTCCTATTCAAGTAGGGCCAACTATCATGGAAACTACATGCCAAGTCCTTGATCTTGAATCACCTTACAATACCCTCCTAGGGTTCCCATGGATTCATGGGATGCAATCTATTGCATCCACCTTCCATCAATGTATCAAGTTTCCCTCTCAAAATCAAGAGGTCATAGTCCATGGAGATCCTGAACCCTTTTATTATTGCAAGAACTTGGAAGCCAAGTACTACAAAATCCCCCAAGTACCAAAGAATGATGAAGGACCCACGTCTCCATATATTGAACCATCTACCTTAGCCTCCACTTCTAAAGCAAAGACACCTTCCATTCCAGACATCTCTACTATCAAAGTTATTATCCAAGACAATGGGTGTGGGGATTATAAAATGAAAAATAATGCCTTTGTAATAGAAGAGTTACCTCAATCTCCTCAATCTCATGGGAAACCTCAACCAATTGAGACATCAACCCAAACCTTTAAAGCAGACCCCTCTAGATTCAAAAGGTGGGGGGACCTAAGTCAGGAAGTGGTAGATGAAGGGGATATATCAAGCTTATTGTATCAAGATGAAAGGCCCATACCTGATCTTCTCATGGACAATAACAACAAAGGACTGTAGTTAATGCAAGGATGGTGCTATAACAAAAATGAAAAGCTTGGGAAAAATGATAACGGCTTGCTAGAACCTATCATTCCTAAGAAGTGTATAAAGAATCTTGGTCTTGGATGTACCCCTCCAAAAATAACCATACTTGGAAAAGGTGCCCCAGTTAAAATGGTCAAAGCTTCCCCCTCGATTCCTGTAATGATTTCTTATCCTTTTGAGGACCCCCTCACTGACCTACCTATGTTATTTGAGGATTCCTACCTTCTCATGATTAGTACCCTATCTTTTGAACCAAGTAGCCAGACCAATGAGCTAAAACTTTTCTACCCTCAACTCATCGATTATGACCAATGAGGACCACTGATTTTAGACATGTTAAAAAATGATGAGGCTCTCTCAGAATTCATGGGATTGTGGGATACGATACCATGTGGAGATCAAAAAACTGGGTTTGACATTGAGCTAGACACACATGCATATTATGGGGAAACGATTGAATCCCTTAGTCGCAAAAGTGAAAATTTAAGGATAATATCTAGGTCTTTGAGTGAAAACCACACCGTGGCACTCTCTGACTCAAAAATAGTAAAAACAAAGGACGTATCCAATGGTGAAAACCTCTTTGAGGTGCAAAAGGATGAGGGATTCAATCTTCCCTTTAGTTCTATTCATCAAGAAAGTCAGTAGTCTTGGCAGAAAAGTGCAATCCGGTCAATCTAGGGATCGAGGAAACACCACATATCACATTCTATGCAGAATCACTATTGACAGAAGAACATGAACTTTTAGCTACATTTTTGAGGGAAAGAAAGGTAAAATTTGCATGGACCTATGTCGAAATTCCTGGTCTTGATCCAGAAGTTGTAGTTCACCATCTAGCCATCTATCCAGAAGCAAAACCAATAAAACAAAAACTAAGAAAGATGCATCCACAAATAGCATTACTGGTCAAACTTGAATTACAAAAGCTCCTTGACGCTGACTTCATATGACCGATTGATTATCCATAATGGGTTTCAAACTCGGTACCATTCACTAAACCCACTAGGGGCATTCAGATCTGTGCTAACTTCAGGGGCCTAACAAGGCGTGCCCCAAGGATGACTTCCCTCTTCCCAATATCGACATGATTATGGATCAAACAACAGGACATGAGATGCTATCACTAATGGATGGATTCTCAGGGTACAATCAGATAATGATAGCCAAAGATGATCAACACAAAACAACTTTCACTTGTCCATGGGGGAATTACTGTTGGAACATGATGCCATTTGGGCTAAAAAATGCAGGAGCTACCTATCAAAGAGCTATGATGCTAATCTTCCACGACATGATTCACAAAACTGTGGAATACTATGTGGATGACATATTAGCTAAATCAAGAAAGCGTCAGGATCACATACCAGCTCTAAGCTCCATCTTTGACAAGCTAGAAGAATACAAGGTCAGACTCAATCCAAAGAAGTGTGTCTTCGGGGTACAATCAAGCAAGATCCTAGGGTACATTGTATCTATGAGGGGAATCGAGATAGATCCTACCACGGTCAAAGAAATTCTTGAGATGGAAGCACCAAGAACATTGAAGTAGTTAAGGGGTTTGCAAGGAAGACTCCAATCCATTCGTCAATTTATAGTATAGTTAGCAGATAAGGCTATCCCATATTCTCATCTGCTCCACAAGGGGGTAGCATACAAATGGGATGAGAAATGTGATTACGCATTCAATAAAATCAAGGAGTATTTGCTTACACCACCAATTCCAGGAAAGCCATTGATCCTATATATATCGACAACATCAGCAGCCCTTGGTGCTCTCTTGGCACAACATGATGAAGATGGGAAGGAGAGAACTATTTACTACATCAGCAGAACCATGGTAGGACATGAGCTAAATTATACATCCATTGAGAAGGATTTCCTAGCAGTAGTGTTCACCACACAGAAATTCAGACACTATATGTTGGCACATCAAATAAAACTCAATGCCAAGATAGACCCTCTCAAGTATCTACTTTCTAAAGCAACGCTTATAGGGCGAACAACTAAATGATTCATTATCCTGATGGAACACAAAATTGAGTATGTAGAATGGAAGGCCATTAAAGGACAAGTAATTGTAGACCAGCTGGAAGAAGCACCAATATATTCAGAGAACCCTTTGGCATCAGAATTTCTCGATGAGTTAATCTTTAACCTAAGTGCGATAGATCACTAGAAATTATATTTTGATGGATCCTACACACAACATGGGTCAGGAGCTGGAGTCTTCTTCTTTACACCACAAGGATATTGCATACCCAAGTCATATAACCTATCTTTTCCTTGCACAAAAAAAATTGCAGAGTATGAGGCTCTTGTCATAGGACTTAAATTAGCAGTACAGTGGTAGATCATGGCACTCAAAGTCTACGGATATTCATAGCTTATCATCAACCAAGTCAATGATGAATACCAAACGAAGGATGAAAATTTGACCCCATACAAGAAACAAGTGGAAAGCCTCAAAGAATTCTTCATCGACATCACGTTTGAAAAAATACCTAGGGAAAACAACAGGGCAATGAATGCTATGGAAACAATTGGATCGCTACTGGATATCCCATGCAACGTCCCTAAGCAAGAATTCCTTGTAGAGCAGCTTCTCGTACCAGCTTTTGAGGTACTAGAGTCTAAATTTGTGTGAAATTGTTGGTCCTGGTGACCCTTGGTATCATGAAATTTACACCTACTTAAAAATAGGAGTCCTCCCTGCTGATATCACCTTGAATTTTAAAAGAAAATTTGTTAAAAATTCATCCCATTTTGTCATCTAAGGAGACACCCTATACCGTAGGAGTATCGAAGGAACCTTGTTGCGATGCCTTAGCCCTAAGGAAGCTTTGACTGCTTTAACTGAGGTACATGATGGCATTTGTGGATCACATTTGAGTGGTATGACCTTCGCTAAAAAATTGTTGAGGACTAGGTACTACTGGCCTACGATGGAAAGAGAAGATCATGACTATGTCTGAAGGTGCTTACAATGTCAACAACATGGGGATCTCATCCATGCAACAACTTAGGAGATCCAACCGATCATAACACCTTGGCCCTTTTCACAATGGGGGATCGATCTCATCGGTAAAATCACACCCACCTCATCCAATGGACACAAGTTCATTATCACTGCCACTGAGTACTTCACGAAGTGGATAGAGGCCATCCTAATGACCTACATCACAAGGAAGTAGATTTCCAAGTTCATCCTGAACTACCTCATTTGTCGTTATGGTGTTCCACAAACCCTTATCTCAAATAATGGGACACCTTTCAAGAACCAGGATGTCCAAGAACTATGCCAAAAATTTAATATCCAACATCGCTTCTCAACCCCATATTACCCCTAAGGTAACGACCAAGTTGAGGCTACCAATAAAACCATCTTGAAAATCCTAAAGAAATCAGTCAATGATGCTGGTCGTGACTAGCACCTATAGCTAAATCCTGCCTTATGGGCCTACCAAATGAGTATCCACATGCCTACAGGCGCAACCCCATTCTCCCTGGTCTATGGATCATAAGCCATCCTCCCCATTGAGATCGAGCTCCCATCCTTAAGAATATCAGTGCAAAATCTCATCACTGATGAAGAATATCGGGTGTCACGGTTGAACGAGATAGAACTACTGGATGAGTGGCGCATGGATGCCTTGAATCACCTACAAGTCTACTAGAACCATCTCAAGCGAAGCTACAATAAGAAGATCAGGAGTTAGACCTTTCAAGTCAAAGAGCATGTATTGAAGGAGAATCAGAAAAATGTACCAAATCTAGACAGCAAGGGAAAGTTTGAACCCAATTGGTTGGGACCCTTCATCATCACAACAAGTTACAAATCAGGAGCATACCAGCTACCTACACCAGAAGGGAAGTGATCTATTTTAAGGATCTATGACAATTGCTTCGAATGCTTACGATAACAATTACAAACCAAAGGTGCTTAATTAAAACTTAACACACAACAAAATTAATTTAACAAGATTACAAAGAGATCAAAGAAAGAACAAAATGAGAGAGAGAAAGAGAGTGCAAATGAAATTGATAACGGAGTTCGTCGTTCAAAATGACTACGTCTTCGGGCCCCTCTCCAACGAGTGGACCGATCCAATTATTCCTCCAGAAATTCAGTTACGTTCGTTGGAAGAACCTCCCCTTGGTTTAAAAAGAAATTTACAAATGCACTTCCAAAGTGCGTGGAAACAAGCTTCTCCAAAAGCACAAAAATACAATAATTCCTCCAAGGAAAACAATCTCTCACACTTGCAAAATTCTTCCAAAATCACTTGCTTTCACACCCCAATTCTACCCCTTTTTATATTACATTTTTTGCCAATATTGGTGTAAAACCAATTAACTACCCAATCTCCCTTACATAGAGAAAATTCCAATAATATCCCCTTCTTATGATTCCCGGAAGGATAATATCCCCTCAAGATAATTTCTTTTTCCATTTGAATGGTTACAAAGGGATTTATTCCCTATTAATTTGGGGATGTAGTTTGAATAGGCTCCTTAATTTAGGAATAATATTCTTAATATTCCCGAATAGAGGGGTATAAAATTTCCATGGTTTGAAATAGCCTTATTTTAAGGCATTTTATGGCAAAAATTTATTAAGTTTTAGAGAGAATGGGGGGTGGTGGTCCCACCACACTCCCCTCCTCTTTATCTCTCCTAAAAGAGGGGGATGCGTTCCCCTTAAAGGTGGGTTGCCCCCATACCATGGGTGGCGCCCCACTTAATGTGGGCCGCCCCTTATGGATGGGTGGGGCCCATCTTAATTTTTCTTTAAATATATACTTTATTTTTTATTTAAAATATATATATTTATATTTTTTATATTTTTTTTAATTATTTTTGCCAAAATAATTTTTGCCACATGGAGGGATGAGGTGATGTGTGTGCCAAGGGCTGATTGGCTGTTGAACTGACTGGGCACTGACATCATCGGGTTGACCCAATCTTTGACCTTCCATAACTTCACCATACAGACTCCGTTTTCTGTGAAACGAACTCCACTGGAATCATGACGATGAGCACTACGCAATGGTGCTGACTTTGATTTTTTTTCCTTTTTTTTTTGGCCTAGTTCTGAGAGTTGAAAAAAGTTTGACCATACATATCTTGAGCTCTAGGACTCCGATTGACTTCGTTCGAGTTGCGTTGGAGTCAAGATCTTGAGCACTTTCTAATGATACCAAAACTGGAGAAAATGGAGAATTTCAAAATTTGACAAAAATCCTTTGGATCAGGCAACCTCTGCAGAAGCCCATCAACATCTCCCATCTCAAAAAATTTTATGCCTAATCTTTCAAGGTATAATCCAAAAATTCAAAAATAATAAAGTAAAAAAAAAATCAAAAAAAGGATTGAAAACAGTAAAGAAAAAAAAACCATCCTCTAGTGAAAACCACTTCGGTGGTGCTTTGGGCAAGTACCTTGGTGAAAACCTAGCAAACAGGCGCCTTGTGTAAATAAGCACTTTCCATCCATCATGATCTCTTCGGCTTGTTCTACGTCATTCATCCATCGCACTCCCATATCTTCATTCATCACACATTTGTTTATGCATCATAGCTTGATCTTGTATTTGTATCATGTTCCAACCTAGTAATGCTTGGCACATTCCTAAGGTCAGTTTATCCTACCTATATCGGAGTAGTCTATCGCACCACGCTGGGGGCATTGGATCAGATTCATGTATATTCTTGAAATCTTCCTTAAAATCAGAAAATCCAAAAATATTCAGAAAATCCAAAAATCCAAAAAAAATCAGAAAACTCAAAAAATTCAAAAAAAATTAGAAAATTAGAAAATCCAAAAAAATTCAAAATAGGTCAAAAATAGAAAAAGTCAAAAATAGTGTTGTTTTGTCGAACTACGGGTCTCTGAGCTCTAAATGGAGGCAATTCCATCATCGATGTTCCCCCAAGACACCATAGGTTAGTCCTTTAGGAGTCCGTCATAATAAACTGGAAATCCATTTGTTCATATCTCATCAATAAGAAAGTATGTGTCAGTCGAACTACATGGTCTTTGCATGTATAACATAGGCAAGGCTAATCTTTAATCAGCCCCTGAGGCCCCTAGGATAGGTATTTAGGTTAGGCTCTTGGTGAAAATCTCAGAAAACAGAAAAACATTGGAAATTTTGAAAATCAAAACATTCATAAAACATCTCGAAAATACCAAAAACCTCAAAACATCTCAAAACTCCAAAAAAAATCCAAATATTTGGAAAAATCCATCTGTCCCATCTCACTTTCACCCAAAATAATCATCCACTCATAATAAATGACTGTCATTTCCCAACCTTTGGTAAGACAATAAAAAACAAGTATAGCAAATCAAAAGTGAAAACTCAAACGTCAAGGTCTCAAGTCTAGGTCAATAGGTAAACAAGTTGGTTAACTCTTGGTACTAATAGCCCATCATCCAGTTGATCCCAAAATCATCTGATCATCATGTCCTAGGATGCATCCTTCCTACAATGGGCATTAACATCAAGCATCACCGTAGTTTAGTCTTGGCTAGAGGTACGAAGAACATTATCTCATTTGTTTACTTGATCTTTTCTTTTGATTTATCTTATTGCACTCATTCCAATGACTTCTCGATGATGTTTAAACAAAATGATTTAGAAAGAAAGGAATGGGGCATTGATAATTATCTTTTGATCTATTGTACTTGTTGGATATTCTTGTAATATAACCTTGTTCATGCTTACTTTGTTTGGTCTATAGGGAGGGTGTTTTAAATATCTTGTTGACCACATGGGAAGGTTATGCTTTTCTATGTTTTGGTCTGAGATGTTTGAAATATTTGAACTGCATCCTAAATAAGGTTTTGTATGTCAGGTGTGAATAAGGATACTCCTATCTGATTGTTAAGTCAAAGTCCATTGCACGAGGTACAACGTCATCCTGGTTCTTTATACCTTGATGTAGCATATCTATGTGTGTTATAAAAAATAAGGCAAGTAAGCTCTTTATGTCCCCAATCTTTGATAAGAAATTGTCATCATTATCATCTTATTCATCATCATCTCAAAGTCAAGGGTCGATTTCTCTTTCTTATGTCTTTTCCAAATACTATTACTAACATAACTTATCATGGCATTCAGAAATAAAAACATCCATATATGCATACATCCTGCATCCACAAAACATTAGCATATTGCATGTCATTTATATCATACATCAATCATCTCACATACATTTGCATCATTATCAATCATAATATAGATTGGTTATTCTAAGCATCTCATAAATCATACATTTGCATAAAACATCCACTGCATAATCATATAGGCATCATCACATGTTGCATCATCCATACATACATCGCATATGAAAAAGGTATGGAGAAATAAGATGAGCATCACATCACATTTTGTACCCACGACATAAGCATCATTAAAAATATCGCATGATGCATACATACATATTGCATAATCATATCACACATAGAAAGGATACTAAAAGAGAAATAGAACATGCCATTACGTTGCATACATACATTATGCATCCATCATAACAATGCATCCATATAGATCCATCATATCATTGCATCACATCATAAAGCATATAACATCATAAATAAAACATCATTGCATCCATTCATCTATATATACGCACATCACATAAAATAAAATCAACATTGCATCATATATACGCATCGCAAGTCATCTCGTGTATATATCAAAAAATTTGAATGTCATGATACATCAGAATCAGATATATAGTATCAGATATACAAGAGGCTAGTAAAAAAACTTAGCCAATGAATGTATACACATCATAATTAGGCTGTACAAAATAATGTGTATTTGTGTATTCTCAGTGTCATGGGCTACCCTGGCTATGTCCGCTTTCGTGGTAACTGCCTCAACTTTGATGGTGAGACCCTGAGGGTCTCCCTAAAGTGCCTGCACAATGGGTTTTGGTAGGAGCTATCTGAATGAGGTGAGAGAAATCTGGCTCCCTCCACTCTTATGCCACAACTTTGTAGTACACGGTCTTGTAATATGAGGCCTCCTGCATCGCACGACCATACATCTCGGCCAAAACTGTAGCTTGCCCCTGAATCTACTGAGTTGTAGCCTCTAGTTGTTGTCGATGTCCTATCTTGAGCACAAGGGCCATGTCAGAATCCTGTCTTTGTTGGCGCTCCTACGCCACCTCCTATCGGGCTTGTTCTCTCTCCTAAATCAATGTTTGTATCTGGGCTTGTGCCTGTTGAAGCTGCCCTATGAGAGCCTGGACCTACGCCTGCATCATTGCAATCTGATCGTCCCTAGGATCAAGACTTGGTGGTGGTCATGGGGGTGGCATGTGTGGCTGATGCAGCTGCGCTGGTGGCCTCTATCTGTTGTTCCCATCATGACCCCCAACCCCACCCTGTCTGTCCTACTGCTGACCTCTGGGCTACTATGGAACCTATCTAATCTTTGGTCCCTTGACTTTTCCCCTGCCTAGTACCTATGCTACTAGTAATGTCAATCTAACAGGGGCATGGGCCCGCCAGTATGCATCATATGTCTGGGTCATCCCTACATCTGCAAGACCATCAAATTATACCCACGACACCATAACCAGCTGCCTAAAATCATCGATTGCCTGCTGGGGTGGGATCCTATGTCCCCATGCTGGCTCTCTAGACCTGCAAGCAAAAAGAGCCCTTTGTGTATCATCAGGTGCATCCTGCACCTCTCCAAACTGGCGTGCAACCCTGTCTGGAAGGTATCTCTCCACCATGTAATGCTCCCATCCCTGCATGTATTGGGACTACTGGTAGTAGAAAAGATGATCGTCATCATCGTGCCATCTCAAAAAATGGAGCCAAGGCCTCCATGTGAAAACTGTCATCTCATCCAAAACTCACCTCTAGTGCGGGATGCCTGTGATACTTGTAAAATGAAGGGTACTCATCCCCCCTTATCTGTACACCACAAGATCATCATGGTCAGGCTGAACGTGTGCAAACTGCGGCCTCAAAACAACAATATGCTCATAGGCCCACACATGAAGAAGAGTCATGCCTACTCCAATGTTGTGGGCCCCACTGTAAACAACCTGATGCATGTCGTGGTACAAAGAATCTAGGATGAGTGGGCCCCAGGCATAAACGGTCATATTTTCCATCATCCGGGACCAAACGATCCCCCAGCCAATGCTACATCCTTGACCTCATCGATCAAGAGCAAGGACTCCCGAGATCAATGCGCCGACAAAAAGAGTCAAATCAGGGGCAATCCCCTCGTAGCAACAAAGTTCTATTTGGCCGATGTCCACCTCATAGGAGTCAACGCCAAACAAATCAAAAATAGCATCATCGTCGGCCTCGACGTCATAAATGATGTGCTCACCGCGAATAGGGATTTGGAGGATCCGCCACACATCCGCCAAGGTGATGGTGGCCTCGCCAGTTGGTAGGTGGAATGTACAAGTCTCACTACGCCATCTCTTGACCAGGGCTATCATCATGGCAAGGTGTGTTTGCACCTTGAGCATCTTAGCAATATGGTCAAAACCAATCACCCCAAGGAAAAATAGGGCTTGGTCTGATAAATGCCTAGCATGACATAGAAATTGGCTCTTGTGCTCCTTTAAGTGGAGCACTAGCAGGACCTCCTGAAAGCAAAACGCCCACGATGTCAAAATTTCAAAAAAATTAGCAAAACAGACACTTGAAAAATTAAAAAAATCTTCAAAAAGAAAAGGTGGCACTCTGCATTTTTCAAATGCGATGCTGAAAACAATAGCGACGTTGTGCTTCAAAAGAGAATCGACATTCTTGCACAACTCTAAAAATCCCTAGGGTCGTGCGACATTCTACAACAAAGGTGAGTCGGCATAATTATGCGACTCTGAAATCATTTAGTGTCGCGCAACGCTTTGTTGCAAATGCAGGTCAGCATCTACAAACATGACGTCGCCTATGAAATTTATGACTCCCTAGGGCGCTGCTTTTTGAAAACCTAAAAGATGTCTAATAAATGCTAGAAAAACATGAAAATTGAGAAAAGTTTCAAAAAGCGTATCGGGGGTCCTGCATCTTGAGGCCTCTGGAACTCTTGAACTCGATATGTCTGATGCCTAGGAAGCACGCGAGCAACCATTCTGTCCGCACCTCAGAGAAAATTTGGCAGAATCTCTAGAAGGCAAGTGTGCAAATGATTGAAAATGACCCCTTTAACCCTATTTATGCAACTTTTAAAAGGTTTTTTGGGTAATTTTTAGGGTTTTTGAACCCATTTAATCTGTTTTTTCCCAAGTAAAGCCCGTTTTGGTCCGTTTTCATTGCCACGAGCCTAATTTCGCATCACGTGGGCTATTTTCTGCTTTTGAATCATTGTTGAATCTTTTTTGCGAGCTCAACCTAATTTTTCAAATTTTCGCTCGATCTCTCGAGGGGTAGTATGGCAGCGTAATTCTTCTGTTGGGGTAGCAGTGGAGCATCCAAAAAAATTAGGGAATTTTTGAATTTTGATCATGGCAGTGTTATTCTTTGAATCAACACAACAAGTGCACCGCTTCAAAGAGGGGAAAAATGTAGACACGTAAAATGTCCTAATTGATACTATGCATCCGATTCTGATCAACTAACATTGTTTCTTCCTAAATCACTTCAAATTGATCAATTAATTAAATAATCAACATTATTTAATTAAAATCAACAAATTCAGTTATTAATCAAATAATTAAATTTATTTGATTAATTCATCCTTTTTCTAACTAATTATTCATCTTATTTAATTAAATCCTCCATAAATCCTCTCATTTGATTAATGATCAATCAAATCAAATATCATCTCTCCTAATTCTCTCCAATTAATTAATTCTGGATTAATTAATTCTAAATCAGTTTTCTAATCATCATTATCAAATCCTCTAGCTTTTAACTCTTCAAAAGTTAAATCAACCATGGTCAACTAACCAAGTTGCACATAAAATCAATTTCTTTTAATTATTTAATTCATCCATTTTCCCTCACCAAGGCATATTCCAAGGAATATTCCTCCCAACCACCTCTTAATCAATTTCCCTCCAAAGGATTTCAAAAATCCATCACATCCTCTTACATTTGCATTTAATTCTCTTACAACCTTTCAAATCCTCTTACATCCTCTCAAATCTCATTCAATTCCTCTTACAAGAATTTCAAATTCTCAACCAACAACATTTACTTCTCTTCCATCCTCCTCCACTCACACATTTCCCAAAATGTGTTCCACCTTCACCAATAGAATTGTGACACTTGGCACATTATCTTTGGCTATCAATTTATCCCACATTCACCAATTTCCTTCAATTTTCAACCCTTGGCTTCTATAAATAGAGGCATCCTTTTCATAATATGGATCCACAACTTCATGCATTATCACTATAGCCATTTGAGTTCATAGCTTTTAATCATTTTCATGCAATTTAGCAAGGTTATTGTCAATTGTAGACTTGAATCACCTACATTTCATCAAGCTTATCAAGGGATTTGGAAAGGGATTCTTTCCACATCAAAGGAGCACCAATCCACCTATGGGATTGAGGTTTGGTTAGCTTATTTGATTTCATTGTTGTGTTCTTGTTTTTTTTTCATGTTTGCAACTTCGTTTTTCCAAGAATTTCATAGGGAACATTAGATTTATGCTTTCTAACATGTTTAACACTTAATTGTTGTTCTCTTGTTAGTTTTTGCAAGTTTGGTGTTCACAGGGAGGCCCCCAAAAGTAGGTAAGGTACTTGGGAATTATTTTGTAATCAATCCTAACCTTAAAGACATGAGGTTGTGGATCAAAATAAAAATTGAAGAAGATTGATAGTTGGAACAGACAGTTTTTTATCACTTGCAAGTAGGATGCAAGTTTGCCAAAAAAATCTATCCTCCTATAGCCTATACTTCACTTTAGTTTGCTTGTTTAGTAGCTATCAAGTAAATTAGATTCAAAAGAATTGTTAGACATCCAAATTTGCACCCCTCTGCCAAGTTGTGAAACAACTCAGCAAATTTGGAGTAACATGGGACTACTTTCAGGTTGTGGGTATCCTATTATCATGAAAGTAGACCTCTAGATTATGGGTTGGCTCCCCTTTTGGTGTCACCTAAATTATTCCTTGCTGGGAAAAGGGGAGAAAGAAACATGAAAAGATAACTAAACCCCTATGGTGATGCACCTAATTTGATTTCTTAGACCTACACAACTGCTTTAACACACAATTTCATCAAAATCTCAACTTAACTTAACACAACTCAGATATTTTAACATATCAATGCATAAGTGTTTTGTAAGGAGGCTTGGTTCACTTGTCACTTTGAAGGGAAAAATTTTCCACAACTAAAATAACTATTTGACCCATCACATAGCTTACAACTTGCATAAATATATATTTATTCTACCTAAAGTTGCTACAATGAGACAAGCATTGAAGGAGTTACCAAAACTCACAAGAACAATCAATCACCGTGCACTGCACTCAATAAAGTAGCTTCCAAGAAGGTAAAACACTGAATTTCATTAATAAAAATGGTGTTACATACTACTGCATATGTTTAATACTAAGTCACAATGCAGTCTCCTGCTTGAAATAGCTTCAAGATAAGCTACAATGCCTACAGAAAGAAAGAAAGAACTCCCTAAAACCTCAATTTGAAGATACTTAAGCAATTTTTTGAAACAACTACTCACACAAGTCCATCTAGAACTTTTGGTCGGATGCAGCATAAAGGCCAAAAAAGAACCTTCCAAAACTCCTCCAAAATGTAGAAAAGTCAAGCTATGACCCAGCCATACCAAAAGCATGACAAAAATGCCTCCAAAATGGTCTCATTCCCTCCAAAACAGTCAAAGGCAACCTCACACACCCTTTCCATGTCTGCTAGCCATCATTATGTCTCCAAGAGATTTGACCCATGTTTTAATTGTGTTTGCAAAAGCCTCCATCTTATTTTGCATTTAACACAACATTTTGACTGACTTATAATAACATCACTTAATCAAAATGTTTTACATTTCAGAAAAAATGCAAAATAACAACACTTGTCTCAACCACCCCTAAATGCATGACACAACTCAAACATGTCTTCAAACTATACCCCTTGACTCATACTTAGGAAATACACCACCTTTTGCAAAATAAAAAAAACATAGTTAAAATGATTTATAGAACACCATTTTAACTATATTTTACAACTCAATTTTATGGCTCAATAATGTGAGTAAATGCAAAAGAAAATCAAGTCTTAAGGTTTTTCTCCTAAGTGTTAAAACTTGTTCACTTGGCATGGGCATTAGTTCATTAAAAATATTGTAAAAGAAAGGCAAAAATTTCCCTTCACCAATCGGAAAAAGCTAGGGTTGAAACCCTAAAGAGAAAACTCGAATTCTCATTCAATGCACTTCATTTGCATTTGCAAGCTCTGGAACTCTCCATCGCCAACATAGGGTTTTGACTCGAGCTCATCCATGGCAGATTCCAAATGGATTTTTCATGCATCCTTCATCAGACATCAACAAAAAGACTTGGGTAAGCTCTTGGTAAGCAAATTTATGTATTTTATGCTCATTTCTTGAAGAGAAGTAACTATTTCGAGCTCTATTTTCTGTTGTATAAAATACTCCATTCGAGCTCTGCTTGCAAAAAATATGGAACATTTTTTGTTCTTGAATTCTTTTGTAATTTCATGTAATTTTTTTAAGATTGATTTATTTTTCAAAAAAAGCATCTAATTATCCAGGTCACGGCCATGTGCTACTGTATTTTACTTGGTATTCTTTTGCATCACTTTGAAATGTGTTTTAACGATTGCCTTGTAAATAAAAAATGGTTTTGTAAAATGATTCAATGGCATTGCACAATGCGGGCATAACTTGTAGGCTCTACACATTTTTCCATTCATTCATGGCCATGGTTGTAAATTCCATGAGCCTCCTGTAGAAAATTGTTTTTTTAAGAAAACCCTTCTTTGCTGATAAAATAGTGCAAGATTATAATATGAATAAGGTTTCATGATTGAAACAAGAGCCATCTCAGTCGACTGTTCCACAATAAAATACTGCCCTGGGAAGAAAAATGGTTTGCTAAATGATTTGATGCCATTGCAAAATATGGGCATATCTCATAGAAATTCTATGTATCTTTTCCATTCCTTCATGAACAACACCTTTTCCTTTTAAAACCCTCCTCTTTTTACCCCACATTTTAGCTTCAATAACTGCTTGCTCACGATCTAGATAAGCAACAAATATCTGACCCTCTCTAGAAGATCAACCAACACTTCCAGGACTATCTATAAATCCTTCACATCTTCCACTCTCTCCAGAGTCCATCATGGCCTCCTTGAATGTGGAAAGAATCTACTGATCCATTTGCAGTGTTCTTTCTAGACTCCTTCATTCTTTGATCAGGAGAAACTTGTACCTGTACTAGAAGAGACTTAGCATCTCCACGTTTATTGGTTTTATCCTTTCTGTAGCTAGATTTCAATAAAGACTGCCATGTGACGTCGGTTTCTTCATAGTGCTTCCACTTGGAATAGCACACTATTTGTTTTAGAACTTTGGTGCAGAAACTCAAACCTTGATTTGAAGGGGTCTGCAAATAACTCCCATTGCCATTCCTTTTTAACTTTCTCTAGGAGCTATGAAACATGTAGGGGAAGCAACGCTTTAGAGGGAAATTGTAAAACATTCTCAGCTAGGGTGGCATAGCCAACAATAACATTTGATGCCATTACATCTCTTGCATGTAATCTATCAGCTAAAGCAATTTGACGAGCCATAAATGATAATCTGCCATTCCATATTTCTAGTGACATTGCCTTTGTTATCATATTAACATTACCAGCAGGGAAAAGAATTCCATGTATTCCATCTTTAATATATTTTTGAATTATGGTCAGGTTGGGAGCAATAATTAGTTTTTCAAAAGACATGGCTCGTAGCAAGATCGCTGGAAATGTCTATTCTTCGTGCAATGAGTTGTATATTACCAAGTCCACAATTCTCAATATGATATTCTCATGTCCATTGACCCAACGTGTTGGATAATTCCAATTGGAAATCCAAATTGATGAGAAACTTCCATCAGTTTGTTTAGTCCTTTCAATTGCATGTTTGATAGCATGCTCTAGCATTACAACTACTAAGTTTGGGCATAGGAGGTAAGGGTTCTCCGTGAGCTAGGCTCTAGCCACTATTACTCCCTAAAACCTGTAAATCCATGCCATAGGTATTTGATTTGCCACCATTATTACAAGTTTTAATGACATATTTATCATTATCCACATCAAACTCTTACAACAGAGGCAACATTGCCTGCACTATTAGTGTATGCTCCAACCAAATCCCTTTATAAATGAATGGAATTCCCACAACCACAATGACAAAATATGTCAAATTAGAACCAAGTTGTTTACGCAAATACTCTCTTATGCATAACCATGAAATGTTCCACCTCCCATATTTCACTGGGAGAGCCAGGAATAATGACAAAGTTTCCAGAATCAAGAGCAGAATAAATCATCGGTTTGGTATAATCATCAAATACAACCACATAAGCACAATGGAAGGTTTACTTTCAACCATTAAGTATTTCCATCGGTTGACTAGATGCATACTCCTTAAGGCGTATACCCAGTTCATTCTCATGAATGGCCCATATCATAGGTATTGCATTAAAAGGTTCCAACCTAAGACTACAAACAAATATTTTTGCTTCAAGACTGTTCACGAACACACCATCAAAACTTAACCAATCCACTTGGAGTTCTTTTTTTGAACCACCTTGCAGGATATGAACAATATTCTCAAATTCTCCCAGACTACATGCATTGGCCCATCTTCAAGTGATTATAGCTCAAGATCATACCCAAGAGCTTGTCGACCAGTTGCAATAGTAAACATAAAAGAAGAAGGCCAAGGCTTCTTGAAAGATCAGAGCATACCTATTATTTACTCTTTAAGGTTGAAAAATCATCCTTAATCCTCTTTGGTGATTCAATGATGACTATCCTCTGCTTTGCCACATGCATGATTGTTGGTTGTCACTACATTTTCCTGACAGTCAACATGACACTGTCCTTGATGATGATTGACTTGCAACTTTCACATATTTTCCTTTTAATGATAAAACTACAGTCTTATGTTCTTTTACCCATGCCATTGAAACCTTGTTTACTATGCTTATATCCTTGAGAACCATTGACTGCCTTTTCTCATAACCCTTTTGTAGCCTATACATCATATCTTGAATTGTCTCTTGTGTTGGGAATTGTCTACTTACCTCATTCACATGCTTATATTTTCCTCTTTGATCTGCTCTGATTGTCCTCTTATAGCACTGTGAATACCTTCTAAACTTTTGTTGCCATACACAATTGTTATGATTTCATACACAACTGTTATGAAGATTTTGTAATCAATCCACTGTCCTTTTATTGCTCTTGAACTCTAAAAGCCATTCATTTGACTGGCATGGCTCATGTGACTGATTTCTTGGTGACTGCCATGTTATAATCTCCTTTCTTGAGAGACTGCCCCTTGCATGACCACATTGTCATAGAAAAATACACTGTGAATCCTCTGTGTAATATCACTGCCTAAGTGACTGTTATTCATTGTTATCTCATTGTATCTTACTAGTAGCACTATTTTGAGCTCTTAGAAACATTTCTTTGAACATCCCAATTGATCACTTTTAATACCCTCTTAAAGATCACCGCTTTTACAAAGTCTGCCACTCATGACTGTCTTGCATTCATTTGTTCACCTTGTGTTGCTTCATGTAACTCATGATGATTTTAGACAGAAGGTGATAGCTCCTCCGTTATTTATTGATGGATGCATAATTGAACTTGATACATCTATAATTGAACTTGATGCATTTGTGCTTCAGTGCTCACAGAAATCATTTGCTTCTTTAATAAAATGGATCTTGGATCCACTTAAGAAGATTGAAATACATATCAACAAAGTACTGCTCATTTTGGCATGATGGCAGCCTATTGATTGATTCATTGTGAAAAGATGAAGAGTAAATTCTTGACAATTCACATTGTTTGTTGCATTTTTTGAATCTGATAATGAAAGTTGATCAACTGGTGTGATTCCATATTGATTTAATGCATCAAGAATATGTTTATCATTGATTTGATTAGGTTGTTCAATTTCCTATCCCTCTTAAACCATAAGAGGGAAACATGTTGGGCTCAACCCTCGTGGGAGCCACATTTTACTCCACATGTAATCAGCTGAATCAAAACAGTAACAAAGATTTGTCTTATATCTACACAAGGAACAAACAAGTTAGATCAAAAAAATCATATCATAGGTGTGTTTGATTACTCCTTTCTTGTTTTCTTGGACACTTATGGTATGTTGCTTATTTTAATGCTTATGGACATCAAATTATATGCTTATGGATGTTTTGCACATATTTTGATCAGTGACCTTTTCATTGATCTAACAACACTTCATTTTCAAATGTAGGGAACCTGGGAGCAGCAAGGAGAGCATCAAATAGAAGCAGGACAAGCAGGAAAGACTGAAGACAACGCATGACAAGGCCAACATGATTCGTCATTCCAAGCAATGATAGGTCCCTTTTCATTTTATGTGCATTTCTTTTTTTTAATCTATAAGTGTAAAGTATTTTCTTCATAAGCATTAGAATAGTCAGTTCCTCAGCTTGTGAGAGACATTATACACTTATGATCATCAATAAAGATTACATTTGCAATACATGTTGGTTCTCTTTCTTATTGTATGCAATTTCAAAACTATAATAATGCAATCTGTTTGATAATCTCCTTTATGCACATGAATGAAATTTAGCAGAAAATGATATATCTTTTAACATTTAAATGCAAACACAATAATAAGTTACCTGATTTAGCTAGAAGCAAAATCAGGTAACAAGAATATAAGGAAATTTCTTTGGTTAGATGAGAAAAATAAGAGGAAAAAACACTTAATCAAATGGGAATAATGTTGTGTTGAAAAAAACTATGAGGGTCTTGGGCTAAAATATCTAAGAATTCATGGTATTGCACTGGCTTCCAAGTGGATTATGACAATACTAGATAGAAA
Source organism: Sequoia sempervirens (assembly GCA_007258455.2). Classification (NCBI taxonomy): domain Eukaryota; kingdom Viridiplantae; phylum Streptophyta; class Pinopsida; order Cupressales; family Cupressaceae; genus Sequoia; species Sequoia sempervirens. The sequence continues at coordinate 292,536,030 of VDFB02270651.1, read as the reverse complement.
TGAACCTTGGAAGTTTCTAGTGAGAAACAATATCAAATTGGTTGTCCCCAAACAAGGAAAATCTTGGAAACTACTGCCCTTATGTGACCTCCTTATTGGTAAATACCAAATATCTCATATCGGATCTTATGTGTTTAATTTTTTTTGGAAGAATGGGAAATTATTAAAAATAAGGTGGTCAACTGTCACTTCACCAAAGATATAATAGCACATTATTTAACCACATATCCATTTGGTGGAATCTGGAGCATAAAGGAAGACCTCTTGCCTTGTTGTGAGGGTGCTTGGGCAAAAGGTGGGCTCAAAAAGGGATACAATGCTTTAGAAAAATTATCAATATTGTACCCAAAATTTTTTTTTGGCATTCTGCTTAAATTGAGCTAAATCATGTAAAAATGTTGTCAAAAGTCTGTTTTAGGTCAAACCAAACATAAGGTTTTTGTAGGTTTCTGTCAAGGAAAATGTGTAAAATTCTAAAAAGTTAAAAGTTAGGGTTTCAAACCCCTATTTTTAGGGAAACCCCTCAAAATAGGACCTTCTCGGAAATGATTGAAAATGATTTTGATTAATCAACTTCATGATCACATTGGTCAAGTCAAAATCATCAAAAAACATGTTTTACTCTAGTGGGTCTATTTTCATTTTTTCAGGAACAAAGTTAGGAGCTTCGCAGCCATTAATGGCAGATTGGCTAGTACTAGGTGCTAAAAGCTAAGCTTCAAAAGCTTCAAAAGCTTCAATGAAGAAACTATGGCAGAAAAGGATCAAAAAGATGTTGTTTGATGGAGGAGATTTTCAAAACTGAAATTGCCAAAATTTGGCTAACTTTGGAAAAACCACGCCTTGCTACCAAGGAGGAAATTCAGTCCAACATGAAAAAGGCGTCATTGTTGAGGAAAGGCGCCCTTGAACAAGATGGCCTAGATGCCAATTCCTGAGAGAACTTGTCTTCAGGAGATCTCTCTAGTGTCAGCTCAACTTTGCAGTGAATTTGTTGGTCAGCCTGCGATACAAATCAAACAACAATAATAGTTGATCGTCAGAACATATAAAATGGAAGATAAATCAGTGAGCTTCAAGGAAAAAGTGCCCCTACTGGCCAGGGGCACCCTTATTTTTGAGACACCTAATGAAGTTATCAACAACTGCTTTATACAAGGCATTTGTTTAGCTCTCTTCCAGCTTCGCAATCAATCTGACAGCACGTTCATAGGACCTGTCAAGCAGTTAGAGGTAGAGATCAAGCAGAAAACACCAAAGGAGAAGACTGAATGAAGAGCATGAAGAATTGAACAAGTACCAAAGAAAAGGTGCCTAATCTTTTGGGCATGCAGATGCAGTCTATTTTCTCAATGACCTCCAGGATGACCTTCTCCATTTTAATCAATATCGACAATGAAGACATCCGAAAAATCAATCATCTGATGATGAAGATCAAACTGAGGCAGTTTACGACATGAAAAATGACAAGTCAAATGCCAAAGGCGCCCCTGTTGAGAAAAGGAACCCATGCTTTTGAGGGACTGAAATTGACTTTTAGGAGCTATGGAACTAGTCATTCTTTCCAGGACTGAGCTGGTTATCCAACACATCGTCAAGAAAGATCATCAGACTCGTCAGTTGACAATGATATCAAATCAAGGAACAAAGGGTCAAAATGATAAGAAACAAAGAACACTCAAGAAATTGGCTAAGTCCGAGGCTAAAAGCACCCCTACTGAAGAAAGGCACCCTTGAATCTGGAGCCTCAAACTCAAGTTTCTGACTCGACAGCTCCTAGGCATACCTCTTCAAAGTAGTTCCATCTCAACAACAGATCCATCAATAACTACTAAAGATCAACTGAATGACCGAGAGCAAGGATCAAACAGACACTTCAACATGAAAAAGTGATGAAAAAGTGTTCAAACTCAAAAAGGACACCTAAAAGGTCAAAGATGAATTTTTTGACTTGAGTTAGCAATTTTGGAGGCAAACTTGGCCAAAATATCCCACAATCAGTGGAAATAAACTTTTAGAACTCTAGAGTAGGCTAAATCAGGCTTCAAGATCATGAGTTGGTGCCCAAACTTGAAGGATTCAGACTTGAATCATTATAAACCAACTCTAGGCATCCCATTTCATTATTTCTTTTGCAGGTTGAAGATCAAAACAACAATTTGCTCTCCAAGGCTTGTTTTCAAGATCTAAAGGAGGTTTTTGACCATTCTTCATTTTTTTTTGAAGGTCAGTGGCACAAAGGGATTTCTTCTCAAAGGTTGCATCCAAAGACAGATTTTTACAAGGAGGTAGCTAATAACTTCCAATCTTCCTCTTATCTACTTCCTCTCTTTTGTCTTAAATTTCTTGCATGTCACAGAAAACAACAGGGTACCATAGATCTAACCAACTAGGTATGATTAGCATAATTTTCCAGTAAAACCCATCTCTTCAAATTTTCCAGAAACAACAAACTTGCTGCCCCTATTTTTAGGGATTTTTTCAGAAAAATCTCAAAATAAAAAATCTAAGGAACTGGGTTTGTTCAGCATTGAAGCACAAAAAAACCCCATGTTCCATATTTTTCCCGGAAAAATACTTCTTGGCAGGAGCTATTTTTAGGGGTTTTCAAAAATTGTCAAAACAGGGTCGTGCACAATTAATCTTTTAGTTTTTCAGGATGCAGTACTCCCAGGTACAATACAAGACAAAAACGGTCTTGTACCATGATTTCTTGAAAATAATTGACACAGACTTGCATTAGGTAAACCCAGTGGTTGATTCAAAAGATTTGGAGGGCATGAACCAAATCACGCTACAAAACATAGAAGAATCTAGATTGCTTCAAGCTGCGTCCATCCCCATCACATTACAAAATGTGGATTTTGTAATTGCTTGCATTAAGCATTACAATCCTACCATATGAGAAATTCAATTAGTGGATGGGAGGGTGATCTGCAGCCTTAAGCAAAAGGACATTGAAAAATGTTTTGCTATTCCACCATGCTCAAACAATGTGGTCATATCAGTGGCAGAATGCGAAAGAGCATTTGAAGTAGCAAAGTATAAATGTCAAGGAATAATGGTAGAAAGATGGCTAAAAGTGAAAAATGCCAACTTTCCCAAATTGGTTGGATGAGGAGAATTATGAGACGAGTATGCAGTGTTGATCACTCTACTCAATAGGATCACTATACAAGAAGAATGGAATCAGTTTCAGTCATGGATTTACTACATCATTGTCAAGATTATTAGTAAAAGAGAACATTACGAATGGGCCACCCTGATTAGTGACACACTCCAAAAAATTACTGGGTTTCTAGAGGCTCATAGCTTCCACATGTGTTCCTACCTTGTATACCTGATCACCTTCCAAGGCGAGTTCAGGACACTAAACATTGTGGGGACCTTAGGTGTGCAGAAGGTCCATGAATACTTTCTGCATCTTGAGTTTACACAAGCAGAATAGCATTTCAAGCGGATAAGTCATATTTTCATTATGCACACCATACGAGACCTTGAACATGAGATGCACGTGTGTATATCACCAATAGCCAAGGACGCAATGGTGGACTGGACATATTGGTTTATTCGATTCCCCACCTTCACCTACATACATGTGTATGGATACAATGGTCACCCCGCCATGATACCACGCTACCCTTCAGATATGGTAGTTTTCATGGAGTTCCTACGGCAGTTGGCCAAAGTTCACACTCACCTATGCCTTAAGAAGAATTCAGTTGCAAGCTTTCCCATCCATATGGGAATTTATAAATGTAAAACAACGGTTGATGCCAAATTGATGTGCCAAGAGATGGTGAGACTCAATCTCAAATACCTCATTGAGAGAAGGTCGTATGATCCAAGAGGCCTTTACGCAACACACCTTGAGCAGTGCTCATCACATGAATCTTCCATGGAAGATTACTGGGTCAACTGTGATGATGAGTTTGATGTACGAAGAAGGAACTATAACTAGTTAAGGCTCCCACAAATTGTTGACTTTCTGTTAGAAGATATTGAGGGCCTATCTAATGATGAAGGGGAAGTCATTCTCCCCTCATTCTCCATGGATCAAGTAGAATTACAACCACTCAAAAGAGTGGATTGGTATGCAAAAGAAAACACATCTATAGAGGAAAGAACAAGTAGAGTTGTCAGAAACAGTCAACTCTACCTAGACAGCACCAAGGAAGGTAGTACTTCCCCGAACAGAGTCGCCACCAGTTCAATCTTCACTACCTTCCACGTCAAGGAAGAAGCCTAGATAGAAGCAGTGGAGCAATCCTCCCAAAGGGATGCAGATTTCAGGGCACATGAGGGGAAGAGCACAGGGGTTACATGTGGAGACAACCACACACACACCTGAGATAGTCATGAGAACCGCTGCAGCCGAGCCAGTGATTGAGAGAATAACAACAAAGATAGAGCCCATAGCAGAAATAGTTGCAACAGATACGGTGCATGTAATAGAGACAAAGCCACCTACTTCACCACCATCACAATAGTCACAAGTCCCCATTGACTTAGACTCTCCACCACGTGACAATGCTACAACACAGTCTCATTCATTGAGAATTCAAGGGCCTAACATTCCTCCTTCTAGCAAGGCTTTTCAGGATTCAATTTGGCTTGAGGGTCTCCTAGGAAGGAAGAGGGAAAGGCCATCCTACCAGCTCGACTTCATAGAGTTTGATCATGTCCCTCGAGACATGTCAGCGAAGAAATTGAAGAATCAATTACATGTAGGAAGGAATGCAAATAATGAGTTTATCATAGAGACTACTGCCCCACCTGAGGAAAGAAACATACATGAGGTAGAAGTTGAGGACTTCACATTGTCAAAGGTCAACCTCAGAAAGACCACCCGTCAGGTGGAGGCAGACCTTCTTAGAATTTCCTTAGTGATCGTTCAAGAGAGAATGTCTCAAGATGTAAGAGACAAAGCAGCCTTAAAGGCTAAAAATCAATAATTGAGGATATACATATCTAGCCTAATGCACGGTACCCCAAACATCTCAATTTTTCCATAGGAATTGCTAGACCTCCCCGTGGAGCAAAACCATCATCAACTGATTTCATATAAAAAACACTTGAGAAATCAAGTGGAGGAATTTGTTATCATAGGATGGTGCATATTGACAGAACTGTACCAATTGAGGGACAAAGCACATGAACTCCGCGTAGAGATCCAACAGTCAAAACTAGAGACAACAGAGAAGAGGCTTGTAGATGACATCACAGTCACAAATTTACAAGTGGCATACCAATCAGTTACCACTATAGAGAACAAGCAACATCTCTTTGCTTGGAAGGAACATATGGCATACAAGGTGAAATCCTATGATTCCAATTTTGTGGAATTGATTGAGTACCATCATATTGTGGCAGGTATTATCAACTTCACAAGAACATTGGTAATATCCATCCCTTGCCTTAATCAACACGCGAGAGGTGCCTACATTGAGCTAGGCACAATACAAAAACAATTCCAAGATATCGTCCATAGCACATTCCTCGATGATCCTGATGGTTGCAAGTTGAGCAAAGTTGCAGCCATGTCCACCAAGCTAGATGAAACAGCTTCCAAGTGCATAGAATATCAGCAACAACTTGTGATAGGTGAAGAGATGTTGAAACACCACATCATCTTACAGAGCATTTATTGCCTAGAGGCTGAAGAGGTCAATGACTGGATAGAGGCATTGTTGACCAGTGGAGATGAGGTGTAAAGCACCCCCAAAAAAAGGGACGTCCTACCCTCCAAAGTAGCATTAATTATGACTGGAGTTAACTTGATGCCCCTTTCCAAGTTAACTTCAGGTCCCACAGATCATACATTTCAAATCCCACCAATTAAGGATGTCTAATTTGACTTGCATAAATTGTGGATCTCAGATCTCCACTAAATGTGGATGTCTATTTTGGAGACACATTTGGTAATAAAGTTTACCTTTAGTTTAGTTTCAGTCAACTGAAGTAGTTTTCCAGTTGACTCTTTGTTTAGTTTCAGTTAACTTAAGTAGTTTTTTCCTGTTAACTGTTTGCTCACCTACTTTTAGAGATAGGAATAAATATTGTTGATTGGCAAGAACTAATTGTTAACTCAAGGAGATTTTAGGGTTTCCTACTCCTTTGAGTTCTATAAATAAGAGCCTTGGGCTCATTATTTTCTAACTTTACTTCACGACAACAAAATGTTGAGCTCACAAGCCTTCATATTGTTCACTTAGTATATGTTCTTGGATCATATTTTTTATAGTTAAGCACCAAGTACAACTTGTGCTCCCTCTCTCTATTTAGATAGGTGCATCCAATTATTGTTCATGTGTTCTTGGTTTGATCACTTCATGTGTCATTGTTTCTTGACACAAGTTGTTGTCCCAACATGTAACTTTGGTGAAATATTGAGATAATAAATCAAGAGAGTTACCATGCCTTTGATCCAAAAATCTCAGAGTTTTATCATTGTGTGTTGTATTCCATAATCTATTTTCAATCTACACCTCGGAAAGGCCTTGGCGCCTCCTTGATAATTTAGAAAATTAGATTATCATCCCTTTGTTGTTTCTAGTAGTTTACTTTTCAGCCTACACCTTGAAAAGGTCTTGGTATCTCCTTGGGAATCCTGAGATATAAACTACCATCTGGATTACTTGTGTGGATTTTATTTCAGTACAGATCTAGGAGTTTAGAGCCTTCAGATGCATCCTGGGAGACTAATTCATCCGAGTGATTGAACCATCCATTCCTGCTCCTATGCTCTCATTCTCTATTTATCTTGAGGAGATAGAATAGATTAGACACTAGTTTAGTCGTAGTTAAGATCTGCAGAAACCAAAGAAAAGCTTAGCTGCGACACATTGTGTTTATACACCCTTGTGTCCTACCGCTGAGTAAAAAGATAGGAAAGTAGTTTACTTTATTCTTTTTACACAAAAATCAGTAACAAGAGGGATCTTCCCCTCCAAATTTGAAGAAGCAAACACTACAAACTTGCAATAGTTGACTATTTCCAATAAAGCACTCCAGAGGTGCTAATTGAAACACCAACAATCAATAATGGGAAGCTTAAATATTAGGTCTCCTTAAGTAGTGAATATGATCTCCCTAAGACTAATTGGAGAACATATAAAATTTTGAGGGAAGCTTGTAAAGAGCTAAATTTTCCCATTGCATGCATTCAAGATAATGGACAGTTTAAAGATTACAAATGGGATGACAAAATCACCTTGGCTAAGGTTAAAACTAAAATATTATGCAATTCCTTGGTTAACTCAGACTCCATTACTGAGCATGGTAACAAATGTTGGGACATCAACATCTCAGATAAAAGCTAAAAAAACCTATTTTAAAGAATTTGGTCTAATATAATAGAGCCTAAGAAGGCTTGCTTTAGATGGCTACTTACCATCCAAAGGCTACCATATAAAACAAAAAGCTCTAACTGTGAACTATGTAATATCTATAGGGTTCTTGAAAATATTAAGAATATATTCTTTGATTGTTTTATGCAAAATAAATATAGAAACTATTTGTGTTGATCAAAAAAATTGGGGTAATTTTGGGGAAATTGATTGGAAAATTATTCTCTTAGGATTTGATAATAAATTGGATAAAGTTTGTAACATGTTTTGGATGTGTCTTTCAAATGAAATTTTATGGTCCATTTGGAAGGCAAGGAATGAGGATAATTATAAAGGGATTAGAAGGGAACTTACTGAGTCTACAAAAAGAATCATATTTCATAATATTGTCATGCAAGTCACTATCAAAATGGAGATCTCCAAAGGCAAGTTCATGAGCTTTTTCAAGGATGGAATAGTACTAGTCAACCAGAATGAAATCAGATATAGACACACTTGGAAATACAACCAACCCAATGTATCCACATTCTTGAAGGCACTGGAACATTCCAGAAGGAATTCAATGAAAAAGTAGAAGGAAAAAAGGAGAACCAAAGGGTTGGAGGACCCATCCTACACACCAATGAGGACTATGTAATGGAAGAAATCAACTCCAATGATGAGCTTATTGCTTCTGAAACTCTACTAGGTTGGAGAGACTTGGAATCCTATAGTGAAAGCAGGAACTGCCAAGGAATAGAACTAAATATCTAAGAAAGGAGGTGACAATGTATAGTAGTATGTAAAAGCCTATAAAAAGCAAGTATAACTGTAAATAGGAAAGGGACAACATGTAGCTAAGATAGATGATAAATATTTAGATAGGATATAGCACTACTACAATGTATAATTGTAGTATGGATAAAACAACATATATGATTGTCACAATTGATATATTTTTTTGGTGACTATACTATAATTAATACAAAAAAACATAATAGTAAATTTGTTTCACTTGATGCAAAACTTAATTGTTGAATCTCTTTGTGTGTAAATGGTGAATCTATTATGATTAATCAAATTCTGTAAGTGATTTTTGTGATATCAATCATCTATGAGAGATTTTCCAATTAAATACATCTTAATAGTTGTTACAAGCATTGTATTGTGATTTCTATTTATTCGAGAATTTATTTCTTTATATATTAAGATAGAAATATTTGGTTTCCTAAATCTAGTTATATGTTTTTTTACAAATTTTCTATCCATTTTTTATTTGCATACAACTTCTATTGTTTATAAATCTAACTAGAAGTGTATACACGTGTTAAGTTAGTTTCCTCATAGGTTCATAAAAGATATAAAAATATGATGTATATATGTTTGTGTTGGATCAAGTCTTGCGCTCATATTAAAGAATAAAAAATAAGCATAACAAATTGGTTTTTCCATGTTAAAATCCCCCAAAAGAAAACTTAGTGCATGTTGGGAAAACTATAAGCTTTCTTATAGTTTCAATTTTCTAGGGTTTTTGTTTAGTTATTAATTTTTAAGGGAGCTTCTCCTTCTAATTTGAAGATAGGTTTATCTCACATATCCTTTTTTTTTGAGTTATCTCAAAAGGGAAAACTTTAGCGCCAACTCAATAATGACAAGAAATGTAGACTTACAAAATCTCAAACCAAAAAATCCATAACCAAATATATTAAGTAATTGTTGATCTCATGACATTTATGGTCTCCTTTTTGCCCAACTTGAATCAATGTCATAGTTGGCATGCAGTCTTGTGCTGATTGTTTACATATAACCCAATGTCAAAAGTATGCAAATAGTGTTCCCAAGGGATCCTTATAACTCTAATACTTATAATGATAGTTTATTTAGAAATTTTATTTTTAGGAGTTAATGTTGCTAGTTAAACACGTATAATAATTGAACAGATTTGACTATCTCTCAATACAATAATTCAATTTTTTGGGAGTCGATGTTGCTACTTAGCAATCTTATTATAATTAGCACTTGTAATAACCTTCTTATGGGGTTTTCAAGGACAACTGAATTATTAGTGCACTTAATATTAGATGATGGTACATATGTAGTTGGACATAACAAATTCTATTCATAAATTATGCTTAAGAGAACTTCTTAAGTTACAAGTAATTAACGATATCATGAGTTGGATGTGACAAATGTTCTATAAATCAAATGCATGCGCATAATAGATTTACACAAAAAATTAATAAATACAATTAAAATTTATAAAAATATAATATTTTGAAGACAAACAATTTTGACCCTAATCCCATAGGAGGTAAACACTTTTTAAAGTAAAAAAACTATTTCCTTATACCAACTTTTAAAATGTAATGATTATATTTATTGAGCTCTAGATCTTACTTTATACCCCTAAGTAAATGTCTTCACAAAAGAAATTGAGTTAGAATGAAGTTTTAGAGCATGTTTATGAAAAATGGAATTACAAAATGTCAAACTGTGAATATTAAATTAATGATTGATAAGTCTACTATAATTATGAAGATTCAATAAAAATATAAGGAAATTAATTTGATTGAAAAAAATGTCTTATATGTCAACAACAATCAATAATGTCGGTGTGGTTTTTCTAATGAAATTAGATTAAAGTTGTGTGGGGGGCATAATTCTTAATATTATAGTAAAGTTTTGGAAAGTAAAAAGTGCTCTATATGGAACAAAATTTTGAGGAAAAAAATTCATTCCTACATTTAGGGTAAGTAAATGTAATAAAGTAATAATATCTAAATTATTTTAGATAAATGAGTTGAAGATGAAAATGAGTATTAATTAGATTTGAAATAAAAATAAAATAATAATAAATTTTTATTTTGATATTAAAGAGGAGATTTTAAAATTATGATAATTAATTGTTATCAGATTTTAAAATTTGAATCTAAGATGAATAGATTGAGACAATTGCATTCTTTAGAAAATTACGCTCTTTAAGAACTATGTCTATGTATTTGGGTCAATTTCACACCTGCAAAATTGATTCTTACATCCACAATTTTGATCTAAAAGGAGTGGTTCTACTCTTAAAGTTTTCTTGTACCTACAAAGAGTTTGATCTAATCCAATAACCTACAACAAAAGACTTAGTAATGTTGAGGAACATTTTTGAAACTTTCTATGCTAAGTAAGGGAGGTGACGTGCTTCCCTCCTTTTCCCTTCTTCAAGCCTTGTTGATCAATTGAATAATTTTGATGAAGTTGGAAGACAACAAGCAACAAATACAATTGGTTTGACTAGTATGACATTAATTTTTTTTTAACTTTGATACAATGGACATTGAGTGCAATAGCTATGCTTTCATCATGTGTTGATGCAAAAGAAGGGTAGACTTACACAATCTCAAACAAAAAATACAAAACCAAATAGATTAAGTAATTGTTGATCTCATGACATAAATGGTCTCCATTTTTGCCGAACTTAAATCAATGTCATAGTTGTCATCTGTTCTTGTGTTTATTGTTTACGTATAACCCAATGTCTAAAGTACGTAAATAGTGTTCCCAAGGGATCCTTATAACTCTAATACTTATAATGTCAATTTATTTAGAAAAAAATTACTTTTAGGAGTTAATGTTGCTAGTTAAACACTTATAATAATTGAACAAATTTGACTATCTCTCAATACAATAATTCAATTTTTGGGGAGTCAATGTTGCTACTTAGCAATCTTATGATAATTAGCACTCATAATAACCTTCTTATGGGGTCTTCAAGGACAACTGAATTATTAGTGCACTAAATATTAGATGATGGTACATTAGTAGTTGGACATAACAAGTTCTATTCATAAATTATGCTTAAGAGAACTTCTTAAGGTACAAGTAATTAACGATATCACGAGTTGGATGTGACAAATGTTCTATAAATCAAATGCATGCGCATAATAGATTTACACAAAAAATTAATAAGTACAACTAAAATTTATAAAAATATAATATTTTGAAGACAAACAATTTTGACCCTAATCTCATAGGAGGTAAACACTTTTTAAAGTAAAAAAATCATTTCCTTATACCAACTTTTAAAATGTAATGATTATATTTATTGATCTCTAGATCTTACTTTATACCCCTAAGTAAATGTCTTCACAAAAGAAATTGAGTTAGAATGGAGTTTTAGAGCACGTTTATGAAAAATGGAATTACAAAATGTCAAAATGTGAATATTAAATTAATGATTGATAAGTCTACTATAATTATGAAGATTCAATAAAAATATAAGGAAATTAATTTGATTGAAAAAAAATGTCATATATGTCAACAACAATCAATAATGTTCGGTGTGGTTTTTCTAATGAAATTGGACTAAAGTTGTGTATGGGGACATAATTCTTAATATTATAGTAAAGTTTTGGAAAGTAAAAAGTGCTCTATATGGAACAAAATTTTGAGGAAAAAAATGCATTCCTGCATTTAGGACAAGTAAATGTAATAAAGTAATAATATCTAAATTATTTTAGATAAATGAGTTGAAGATGAAAATGAGTATTAATTAGATTTGAAATAAAAATAAAATAATAATAAATTTTTATTTTGATATTAAAGAGGAGATTTAAAAATTGTGATAATTAATTGTTATCGGATTTTAAAATTTGAATCTAAGATGAATAGATTGAGACAACTGCATTCTTTAGACAATTATGCTCTTTAAGAACTGTCTATGTATTTGGGTCAATTTCACACCTACAAAATTGATTCTTACATCCACAAATTTGATCTAAAAGGTGTGGTTCTACTCTTAAAGTTTTCTTGTACCTATAAAGAGTTTTATCTAAATCCGATAACCTACAACGAAAGACTTAGTAATGTTGAGGAACATTTTTGAAACTTTCTATGCTAAGCAAGGGAGGTAACGTGCTCCCCTCCTTTTCCCTTCTTCAAACCTTTTTGATCAATCTAATAATTTTGATGAAGTTGGAAGAGAACAAGCAACAAATACAATTGGTTTGACTAGTATGGCATTATTTTTTTTTAACTTTGATACAATGGACATTGAGTGCAAGAACTATGCTTTCATCATGTGTTGATGCAAAAGACTATTGTAACTGACATGACTAATGCAAGACATTGAATAGTAATTGTTGATTTATTTTTTTACAGATAGATTTGACGTGGTAAATGATGAGTAATGACGAGTTAAAAATAAGTTAACTTAAAACTCGTTACAAAAATTGAATTTTGAAGAAGTAGACTACCTAATCTTACACATGCAAATATAATTAGAATCAAATATGTACCTATAATTTTCAATCAAAAAAAAAAATATAATCTAATATTTAAAATGTTAAAAAATCAATCAAAATCATATACCAAAACAAAATAGAATTAATAATAAAATCTACACACTTTTCACCCAATAAAATGAGGGAGCTAGCAACATGCACGTTTTAAGTCATTTTCATTTTGAACTATGTGGTGACAAAACATTTCAAAAAACATGTGAAGGGGAAATTATGAATTCTTAAGTGGTAGGGATTTGCACATCTAAAAAATCATAAGGTAAAAAGTGAAGAAAAATATTTGCTAACATATGCCATATGATGGACTAACACTTTCAAAGCACATGGATTCCTAGCATTATTCCATCATAAATTGTGTGAATTGACATTGGAACATGTTGATGTGGACATAAATTCTCAATATATTTCAATAAATATTGAATATCCCTTGCTAATGTTGATTAAAATCACCATAAAGTGTTTGTGGGTTTTCTCAAATTTTCTATTTTAAGTTTATAGGTCTATGATATTTTATTACTATAAATAAATGTATATAAATAATAATAATTAAAGTATTTTAAATAAGATAATTGGATTTAAAAATATGTATTTAGATTGGTTTTGAAATATAAATAAAATAAAAGTATATTTTGATGTTGAAGAAGAGGAGGTTGATTTGATTGTGATAGGGGATAATTATTTGATAATTGAAATTGGTCTGAGACTAATTGATTGAGATGATTAGGCTCTATGAAATATGTGATTATGTATGAACTTGGGTCATATTTGTGTTAGGTAAGGTATCTTAACCATGCATCTTTATGTCTCAATCTATTAATTATTTGTATTAATTAATACTTTAGTCATTTATTACTTTCAAATTAAGAGTCCCACTTTTTTTGAGAATTATTTGCCATGTGTCAAATATTCTAGAAGGTATGTAAAAGGTTGTAAGAGCATCTTATGACATTATAAGATGGGAGTCACTTATGATGGATTATATGGCACATAAAAGGATGATTATAGGGGAGCTTCTATTACAAAATACAATGTAGTCTATTACTAGAAAAAATGAAACACAAATGATTGTAGTAGATGATAGGTATACATACCCTTAAACCATAACAAATTTTATGGAACAAACTCACGAGATAAATAAACTACAAAATAGACTGAAAATAAACTATTGATAAGTACATTAACAAACAATAACAAACCAAACAAACTAGCCATGGGGCCCCATATTACATCTTTTTGTAAAATTTTAATGAGAGAATACTAAAAAATTAAACTTCACACATCCAAGAGGCTTGGTAAAGATGCCAACACATTGTTCTTGAGTAGAGTAGAATTGGAGCTAAATATCATTTTATTTCATTTTCTCATATCAAGTGGTATTCAACTTCAATGTGCTTAGTTCATTCATGAAACATTGGATTACGAACAAGCTTGAGAACACTCTGATTGTCACAATAGAGGATTGTCCTATCCTTCGAGTCCATGATTTAGCCAAATCACTTCACAAACTACTACACTTGCCACATGATATCCTGTTTTGGTCAAGGAATGAGAAATTGTGACTTGCTTCTTCCCTAAGATATCAGACTTGAGCCTGTGAAGAAAATAAATCCATTTGTGAATTTTCTATCAATAGAACTTACATAGAATACATCTATGTATCCTATTAGGAATAATTGATCATTCTTTTTATATTCCAAACCATGACTCATTATACCATGGATATACCTTAGTACACACTTTGTTTCTTTCCAATGATATATTTTGGTTCTTGCATGAACTATGAAAGATAATTGATTGAAAAACTAGTATCTCGTCTATTGTAGGTCAAGTAAATTAAACCTCCAATCAACTATCATTAAAGAGTTACATTTACTTGAGGAGATGGATCAAAAATAGATAGCTACAATCCTAATTCTATGAGTGTAGACATGGGTTTGCAATCGACCATTTTAAACTTCTCAAGAAAGGTCCTAGCATACTCTCTTGGAGATAAAAAAAGATATGGTGATCTATTTACCATACGTCTAAGGGAAGACAAGAATATAGTAGCCCAAGATTTGTCATATCAAGTTTCTTCTTCAAATCATTCTTGGTTGTCTCAATCATCTTTTATGAGTTTCTTGTGATGACCAAATCATCAACATATATAATGAGAATCATAATCTACCCCTTGTTACTTAAGGAATATATTTGGATCATATAAATTCCAAGTAAATCTATGTTGTAGAAAATATTCATCAACTCTGACATAGCAAGATTTAGGATCCTATTTGAGACATATAGAGACTTGATAGGTTTGCATACCTTTTCTTCTTTACCATGTACAAGATATGCCTCTGGTTGGGTCATATAGACCTCCTCCTCAAATTCTCCATTGAGAAAAAGCATTATTTATGTAGACACGAAAAATGTACCAATCACACTTGATCTTGATTACTAACATCATTTCGTCCTGAATCATCGTCTTAGCTAGTCATCACCTTCCGTCCCTTAATTAAATAAATCAAATTTATCTAATTAAGTCATCACTTCTTGTTAATTAAATAAATCAATGTTATTTAATTAACCCTCTAGTCTCTATTTAATTAAATAATTCATTTTATTTAATTAAATCCCTAAAGTCACTCTATTAAATTAAATCAATCTTTAATTTAATCTAACATTATCTCCTTTTAATTAAATAAATCAAAATCTTTATTTATTAAATCTAAATCATATTCCCCTCAGCTTTGATTTAAATCAATCCAAAAATATAAATCAAATTGTCACATCAACTAATCTCCTTTTAAATTAATCAAATCTTGATTAATTTAAGTCTTAATCCCCTAAATTCTCTAGATTTTGCCACTTGCTCAATAAATCATTTCTTTTGATGTAATAAATTTTCTATTTTCTCTCAATATGGCATCTTAGTGGAATATTCCTCCAATTTGAAATCTGCCCCAAAAAGGGACTTGTCCCCCAAGAAAGCATTTAACCCTCTTACATGTCCTTTTGCCTTGAGCCAAGTGGCATTTAAGTCATTCTTTTCTCCCTCGAACATTTTATTTCACAATTTTGAAATTCCACCTAATATCATTTATTGTGCACATTCATCCAAATGTGTTCAACCTTCCTCCATTCACATCTTGACAAGTGGCACTTGGCCATTGAATGTTGAATGATCCTACATTCATTCATTTTGCCTCATTCCTTAACATTCTCATCTATAATTAAGAGGCTTTCCTTTGTATTTTGGATCCACAACTTAGAGCAAAGTTACTATCTTCATATTTAGAGAAAAATCATCCATTTTCATTGCATTTTCTATCATAGTTAGGTTATTGCAGATTTCATCAAGGAGCTCATTGTTCTTCATCATCAAGTGGATCAATCTTCATCAAGCTTGCAAAGGGATTGGGAAAGGGTCAATTTCCACATCAAATTGGGACCAATTCCCCCATGGGATTAAGAGTTTACATGCTTCAATAGGATTTAATAGCTTTTCTTGTTTTTTTCTTCATTTCATTTCCTATTTTGAGCATTGTAGATGAATTTCATGGGGAATCTTAGTTCGAACTTGCATATTGATCTAGCATTGTGTTTGTTTGTTTGTTGTGTTCATGTAGGTCTAGTATTGGGGTTCACATTTTGGCGCTAGAAGGAGGGAAAAAATCACAAATCTAACACATTTTTTTTTAAATTTCGTTGTTTTTCAACAAGTTTGTTCATTAACGTTTGTTTCAGCACATCCGCAAGATCTTCTGGTGCATCCGGACTCTATACCAAAGCATCTGTAAGATCTTCTAGCGCATCTGCGCTATGTTACGACACATCCAAACCCCGTTATAGCACATTTGAGAATTCTTTTAGCGCATCTAAGCACTCTTTTAGCGCATTTGAGCACTATTTTAGCATATCTGAGCATTCTTTTGCGCATCTGAGCACTATTTTAGCGCATAGGGTCTCTGTTTTAGTGCTTTTCTGCTTAGTTTTAAAATGGCCATATCTTGGTCATACGAAGGTCTTTTTTGAAGCTTTTATTTTTGAAATGGGGTAGAATTTCTTAAGCTATGCAATGGTGTAAGTGTTTCTATATTTTAGTAGAGTTAAAATTTTCAATTTTACATCTAAATTCAAATCACATTGTAATTTGGTCTAATTTTTAGGGTTTTTATGCTTAATGATTCATCTAACCCTTATATATTCTTGTTTCTTAATCTCATCTAACATTTTGGGCACTTTTGCAGGTTAGGAAATCAAAGAGGGAAAAAGGAATTTGTATTATGACATCATTTCTCTATTGTATCAAGTGTTTTTAAACACTTTTGGAAACAATTATAATTCCAAATTTAAGGACTTTGTTTCTTCAAGCTTTTAAGACTCACTAAATTTCATTTGGGCTTAAAACAAACAAGAAAAAAGGATTAAAAAGAACTTTAGGAAAACTTACTAGATTTTTTTTAAGGTTAACAATTGAACAAACAACTTTCACTTTTCCTTTTGGTGCTTTAAAAAGAATCCAACTTTTGCTTTGAAGGTTTAAAATGAACATGTGCATCTATGTTTTGTAATCACCTACCCAAAATAATATCATCTAAAATACGAATGCACTTCTCTCGTGCCTCATGGCGATCTTGAGAATTGAAAGGATTTTTTTGATATTAAGTTGTGTAAGTGATTTCCTCCACACTTCATTTGGGTTCTTAAAATTGGACAAAACTTGTGAGTGTGAGTGGAATATATTGCGTGTATTCTCTCTTTGTTTCTCAACAAAGATTGATCGAACTACAGATGTGTTTGCTCGCTTTTGTGTTATCTTAGAGGGCCCGCCTTGTGGGAAAAAGTAATCACCCAAGGGAACGACCCAACTAGGAACACACTAAAGCAAAGTGACTTCCAACCGGTATATAAGTGTGGGTACTTGAGGAAAGGCAAGTATCATGAGGATTGTTCCGATGAGAAGGGCAGCAATGGTCTCTCGCCACATGGATGATCCCCCATGAATGGAATGCCCCTACTAGAACCTTTGTTTAGAAAGACCAAAATCCTTAATCTATTTTTTGGTGCAAGAATGGTCGTTCTAAATTCGTCCCACATTTTTACAGCTCTTAGTAGAGATGAGATGTATGCCATGGGAGTTTCATGGGTACTGATGCTTGGCTGACCCAAGAAGTGGGTGCACTGTAAGGGGGAGCCTATGTGGTCAAGCATCTAATCATCTGCTAAGAGTAGGCGTAGTTGGATTTATCCAAGTGGGAATTCAACAAATATTGTCTCAATATCCATAGGGTTATGCATGTTCTTGGAATCAAAAACACTTTGTTTGATTGTAAATATTGGGAAAACAAGCATTCAACATAAACATCAAATTTCAAACCCTTTAGAGGAGAAAATACCTTTAACAAAATTTGAGTGTTATTGCTTGCCCTAGGGATTCTATCCTTAGAGGTTTCTAAACATTTTAATCTATATCTCATTTGCTCACTAAAGTCAACAATAGGAAACTTTTTCCTTCATTTCCTTGATTTCCACATGAAGCACTTTGTGGGATGATAAGAAGATAGGACATTAGACATATAGTTTGAAAATCTAATCAAGAATTGTTTGTGGTAAAATGAAGTCATTAAGCAAAGCTAAAGAACAATTGAACCTCACACATGTACTCTTCCAAATGATTTCTCAAAAGATCAAAGTTCGAAAACCAAAATCCAAAGGTCTCAGTCAAAAAGCTCGCAAGAAAATATTGTCTATGCTTTGTGAATTCAGAGAAAGATTGACCTTCAATTTTTACAAATGTGCATCAAGGAACAATCCAAATTTGTATTCATTTTACTATTGTCAAAATCCAGGTCTTTTTCGACAATTTGAGCATCTTGTATAGGAAGTATTGCATGTTCTTCGACACCAAGGTCTTGTAAACAAGAGTCATTTTAGGTACACATAGGATCAAATCAAAATCTTCATCCATCTTTCAAACATAAATCAAAATCATCTCACCAACAACTCTTGAAAATCTTGAAACCATCCTTTTTGCTAGACTTTTTGGCAAATCCATGAATCAAAATCCTTGAATCAAACATCAATTCATTTTGTTTGGCTAGGTATGTGTAGATGTATCCTTTTCCATATGCTTAGTTTAATTATCATCAAATTATCTTGTTTAGTTAGGTGTGGGTAGATGCATCCATCTCCCTACACTTAGTCAAATTATCATCTTGTGAGAAAGTCTATCCCATAGATAACATCTAGCATCTTGGGATCTATTTGTTCATTATCCAATTCCAAAAATCAAAACAATCTAAAACCAAATCAAGGTCAAAATCAAAATCCAAGAATCCAAGAATCCAAAAAGTCCCAAAAGTCTAGCATCCCCCTCAAGATCTTCTAAGAGTTTAATCATCCATATCATCCATCTTTCACACATTTCATCGACACACCGTTGATCCTTAATCATCCTATAGATTCTCTTTTTGTGCCTAAAAGTTAAATCAATCTAAATAATTAGAGATTCATCTCCCACATTCTTGAAAATTGATCCCTATTTTATGGTTCAATCAAGATCACAACACAAGAACATGGAGAACAACAAAGAAACATCAACTTCGAGCGACCTAAGTCAAACTGCACCCAAGATCAATCTTGTTGGACCTAGCAACCCACTACCTGATCTTTCTCTTATAACACAAGATCCTTAAGAGGAAGGGCAAGTAGAAGACATCACCAACTTGGGGATGACCCAAGATGAGATCACTGAAATGCTTCAAAACCCCGACAACCACAGACTTGTCAAGACCATGATAAAACTAAATCCTTCCCAATACATGCTTGAATTGATAAAAGAAGGAGCTAAAGTTCCTTCCAATTTTGATGTGAGCACTATTGTGGAGAAGCCTTTCATGCCGCTTGTACCATTCACCTCACCCACTCAAAGCATCATTCAACCCATTCCGCAATAGATATCATCCATTGCCACCATGTAACATATCATTAACAAGGGGACTTCGTTACTCCATGCCCTTCAAAAACACCTCCTTATCAATAATTAGAATTTGGACGCTAATACCATCACAGGTACATCAAGAATCATTCCCCAAAATTCCCTCCACCAATATGTCCCACTCACATTCCATGACTCCAACAACACATCTTTCCATGCAACACCAACATATGCTCTTGACACCCAAGTTTCCCTTCCATTGGTACAAGCATGCCTATTTGAACCAGGTGGAATTTTTGGGGCCTCATTTTCATCTGCTCCAGAAAACCTTCCATTGATTCCATCACTACCACCACCACCTCTGCCACCATTACCTCCACTGCCAACATCAACATCATTTCTTGGTTTAGGGCTCCCCCCTTTACCTAACACAAATCAATCGATCCAAGGAAATCTGTCAAACACCAATCAAATCATTGCATATAATCCTCTGAATATACCACTGATATTGAAACAATAGGTGGTATCCATCCAGGAAATGACATCAATCCGAACACCCCAAAACATGGTCTCTCAAGGACCCAACACCTCTATCACACCAACCACCACAATCACTCAAAACACATCTCAACCACTCACCACCACATCTGACATCCCAAATCCACCACCACTACCACCAAATCCAAATGTGGAAAACCAGTACAACATAGCACTACAAGCTAACCAAGCCTACCAAAAGGAACTCCAGCAATACCAAGTTGTGCAACAAATGCAAACTGCTCAACAATCAACGCAAGCTGCTCAAGCCGCTCAAGCTACTTAGGCTGCTCAAGCCGCTCATGCTACTCAATCTACACAAGACGCTTAGGCTTCCCAAGTAGCACAAGCCACACAACAAGTAGCACAAGCTCAACAAGCACAACAAGTTGCCCAAGCGCAATCCCAAGCATTGTTGCAACAACAAGCCCAACAAGCTGCTCAAGCCGCTCAGGCCGCACAAGCTACCCAACAAGTGCAAGCACAAGTGTAGGCACAGGCGCAAGCACAATACCTCATGCATCAGCAAGCATACCAGCTGACATTGCAACAATACCAAGAGCAGCAAGAAGTAGCCCAACAACAAGTGTTTTTGGCACAACAGTAACAACAAGCTCAACAATAGGCATTATTAGCACAACTGCAACAAGACCAACAACAAGTGTTGTTGGTACAATAGCAATTACAAGCATACTTGGCACAACAAAACGTGCAAACACCATCCACCAACACACCAACCAATCCACCCATCCCCCCAACAATCGAACCAACTTAGAACACCTTCATCCCACCCCCTGATCCCTAAGATGATGTATCAACACAAATCAAGTTTCTTTCACAAGTGCTCGATCTTCAATCAGGGAAAACCACAAAGCCACCAAATAACTTATGCCCCTATCCCTTTGACAGGAGCATTTTCACAAAACCATTTCCAAAGGGATTTAAGATCCCAAAGTTCAATAAATATCATGGAACAGGAAACCCTGAAGATCACATCAGGGAGTTCCAAGTGCATTGCATGGAGGTCGCATACGACGAAACTTTTCTGATATGACTATTCCCTCGAAGCTTGGAAGGTACCGCCATTGATTGGTTCTCTTATCTCTTAGGAATCAAAAAATTCCATGAAATTATGGATGCATTTGTGCAAAACTATGCCTTCAACATAGCTATGGATGTGATCTTGGAAGAACTATCAGCTATGAAACAATCCAAGGGAAAGACGTTTGCTTCATTCTTGCAATGCTGGCGATCAAAAGCCAACAAAAGTAAATGGGCCATGCCCGAGGAACAACAAGTGTGCACCATCATCGCAAATCTTGACAAAATTTTGTCCTTCCATCTCAAGATGTAATGCATCACAACCTATGATTAGTTGATCCCCAAGGTGCTCAATATCGAACAAGCCCTTATCTCACAAGGGGGAACACCTTCTTATCAAGAAAGCCACCCATCTACCAGCTATAATGACAAATCTCGCACATGGGCGAAAAATAGAAATGTTACCAATGATGGTGTTGTCGATGCCAAAGTTGTCATCAATGCCCCTCGACAAAACATAAAAACACCCCAACAACCACAAGCCAACAATTAGAACAATTGACAAGCCAACACTGTCACACAATAGTCAAACAACCAAACAGTCAACAATGTGGACAATCAAGGTAGACTGCCTCAGCGAAACAAAAATTCTCCCAAATAGAAGTACACACCCCTTGGGGAATCAGCTGAATCTATCATGAAGAGACTGATGGAGGAAAAAATCATCACAGTTCCCACCTATGATAACTATCAAGAGCCCTTGGTAAAACCGTCGTGGTACAACAAAAATCACCTTTTTGATTTCCACATGTAGACATCGAAAATATACTGATTGACATCGTGCACCTGATCCCGACTTACTAACATCGTTTCTTCCTAAATCATTCCTCGGTCTAACCATTTAATGAAATTCCCTTATCTGATTACATTCATCAGTATCCTCTCTTGGTTAAATAAATCACTTTATCTGAATCAAGTCATTTCTCTTGTTAATTAAATCAATCCATCTTATCTAATTATCCCTATTTAATTAAATAATCAAGTTATTTGATTAAATCCCTAAAGTTTGTCCATTAAATTAAATAAATTAAAACCTTCTTTGATTTAATCTAACATCATCCCTTTTAATCAAATAAATCAAAATCTTTATTTGATTAATATCTTATCACATTCTTCTCATTATTTGATTTAAATAAATCCTAAAATCTAAGTCAAATAAGTCACATCATCTAATCTCCCATTAAATTAATTAACCCTTGATTAATTTAATCTAATCTCATGTCACATCCTCTAGATAATGCAAGTTGCACATGAAAATAGATTTAATTCATTTATTAAATCTCTATTTTCCTCACATGGCATCTTTTGGAATATTCTCTCAATTTGAATTCAAAAATTCCAAGTCAACATTTACATCCAACAAGGCATTTAAAACCTCTTACATGTCCTTTCCTTGAGCCAAGTGGCATTTATTGCATTTTCCTTTCCCTCTTACATGTCATTTCAACAAATTTGAATTTCAAATATTGGCATTTATTGGCACAAACCCCAAATCTTGCATAACCATCATCCATTCATAGCTTGACAAGTGGCACCATATCATTGGATGAATGTTAGTCCCACATTGCTCAAATTTGGGCATTCATCCATCTTGAAATCCTATAAATGAAGAGCTCCTCTCCTCATTTTATCATCCACAATTTGAGTAAACTTACTATACTCAAATTTAGAGCAATCTTCATTCATCAATCTTGAGTTCTTAGCTAGGTTATTGCAGATTTTGGCTTGGAGCTCTCATCCTTCATCACCAAAGTGGATCAACATCTTCAACATTTGAATCTTACATCATAGGAATTGGGAAAGGGCCAATTTTCATATCAAATTGGCACCAATTCCCCCATGGGATTAAGAGTTTACACATCTAATTAGGATTTTTATCTTGTTTTTGTCATTTGCATTGTGTTCTTCACTATTTTCATTCCTAGTTTGATTTGTAAATGGATTTCATAGGGAATCCTTGTTTTAGCTTGCAAATCCTTGTCTAACTCATTTATTCATGTTGTTTTGCAGGTACTAAGAAAAGGGTTCGCACATTTGGCGCTAGTACCATATCCTTTGAACCAGATAGTCAAAATCATGAGATTCGTTTAGTCTACCTCCAACTGATCGACTATGACCAACGAGGACCACCAGTTCTCGATACATTCAAAAATGATGAAGCACTCTCAGAATTCATGGGATTGAGGGATAACATTCCAGATGGAGATCACAAGGCAGGCTTTATAATGGAGTTGGACACACATGCCTACTATGGGGAAACGATTGAATCCTTTAGTCGCAAAAGTGAGAGACTGAGAATCATATCCAAGTCCTTGAGTGAAAACCACACTATGGCACTCTCTGACAAGAAAATAGTCAAAAGAAAGGACGTATCCAACAGTGAAAACCTCTCTGAGGCGCCTGAGGATGAAGGATTCAATCTTCCTTTAAGAGCTATTCACTAGGAAAAGTCAGTGGTCTTGGCTAAAAAATACAATCTAGTCGACCTAGGAATAGAGGAGACCCCGCATATCAGGTTCTATGCAGAATCACTGTTAACAGAAGAGCAAGAACTCCTAGCAGCATTCCTAAAGGAAAGACAAATAAACTTTGCATGGAGTTATGCTAATATGCCAGGGCTAGATCCAGAGACAGTGGTTCATCATTTGGTAGTGTATCTAGAAGCAAAACCAGTCAAACAAAAGCTTTGAAAGATGCATCCTCAAATCGCTTTGTTAGTCAAAATGGAGCTCAAAAAGTTGCTAGATGCAGGATTTATCCGACCAATTGATTATCCCGAATGGGTGTCAAATTTGGTACCTATTTCAAAACCTGATGGAGCTATCAGAATTTGTACAAACTTCAGAGATTTGAACAAAGCATGTCCTAAGGATGATTTCCCGCTTCCCAACATCGACATGATAGTAGACATGACAACAGGACATGAGATGCTATCACTAATGGATGGATTTTCAGGATACAATCAGATCATGATAGCAAAGGAAGATCAACATAATACTACGTTCACTTGTCCATGGGGGACCTACTATTGGAACATGATGCCATTCAGGCTAAAGAACGCAGGAGCAACCTATCAAAGGGCCATGACACTGATATTCCATGACATGATTCATAAAACAGTTGAAGACTATGTCGACGACATTCTAGCTAAATCAAGGAAAAGACAAGATCATATAGCAACCCTAAGTGCTATCTTTGACAAACTGGAGGAATACAAAGTTAGACTAAATCCCAAGAAGTGCGTCTTCGGCATACAATTAGGTAAACTGCTAGGATACATAGTCTTCATGAGGGGTATCGAGGTGGATCCGGAAAAAGTAAAGGAAATCCTCGAGATGGAAGCACCAAATACATTAAAACAACTGAGAGGCCTCCAGGGCCGACTTCAATCCATCTGACGGTTCATAGCACAACTGGCAGACAAGCAAACCCCATATTCTCACCTACTCCACAAGGGGGTAGCGTATAAATGGGATACAAATTGTGAAGAGGCATTTAACAAAATCAAGGAATATCTACTGACACCACCAGTTTTAATGCCACCTATCCCGAGAAAGCCATTGATCTTATACGTGTCAGCAACAGCAGTAGCCCTTGGAGCTCTCCTAGCTCAGCATGATGAAAATGGAATAGAGAGGGCTATCTACTATATCAGCAGAACAATGGTCGTTCACGAGCTAAATTACTCACTCATCGAGAAATCTTTCCTCGCAGTAGTGTTTGCATCCTAAAAGTTCAGACATTACATGTTGGCACACAAGATAAAGCTCATCGTGAAAATTGATCCCCTCAAGTATCTCCTATCAAAGGCAATGCTCACAAGCAGAATGGAAAAATGGGTAATGATATTATCAGAGTATGACATCGAGTATGTAGAGCGAAAAGCCATTAAGGGACAAGTTATTGCAGATCAACTAGCAAAAGCACCTATGTATTCTAAGAATCCCCTTGTCTCAAAGTTTCCCGATGAGTCTATTTTTAACCTCAACGTCACTGATCACTGGAAACTATACTTTGATGGCTCATATACACAACATGGATTAGGAGATGGTGTCTTCTTCATCACCCCACAGGGGGACTGCATACCAAGGTCATACAAACTAGCATTTCCTTGCACAAATAACATAGCAGAATACGAGGCTTTGACTATAGGTCTCAGGATAGCAGTGCAATGGAATATCATAGCCCTCAAATTCTACGAAGACTCTTAGTTAATCATAAATTAGGTCAATAATGAATATCAGACCAAGGATGATAAGCTCACTCCATACAAGAAATTGGTGGAGACTCTAAAGGAATCCTTCATTGACATAACATTTGAGCAGATTCCAAGAACCAACAATAGAGCAGCAGATGCGATGGCAACAATTGGATCCTTGCTAAATATCCCTAACAATGTCCCAAGATACGAATTCTTGATTGAGCAGCTTCTCATTCCTGCATTCGAGGTACCGGAATCAGAATTCGTTGGTCCTGGTGATCCTTGGTACCATGACATCTACACATATCTTCGCATAGGAGTCATACCTGCTGACCTCCCATCAAACCTTAAATGAACCTTTCAAAAAGGCATCTATATTTGTCATCCTAGGTGATACCTTATACCGTAGAAGCATAGAGGGTACCTTGCTACATTTCCCAAATGTTGAGGAGGCATTAACCGCTCTAACCAAGGTTCATAACAGTATATGTGGCTCACACTCGAGTGGAATGACCACCACCAAAAAACTACTGAGGATGGGGTATTACTGGCCCACAATGGAAAGAGAAGCGCATGATCATGCTAAAAGGTGTTTATAGTGTCAGCAGGATGGGACCTCATCCATGCTCCAGCTCAAGAGCTTCACCCGATCGTCACACCATGGCCCTTCTCACAGTGGGGACTCGATCTCATTGGCAAAATCACACCCACCTCATCCAATGGCCACAAGTTCATCATCACTGCAACTGAGTACTTCACAAAGTGGGTGGAAGCCATACCCATGACGTATATCACTGGGAAGCAGATCTCAAAATTTATCCTGAACTATCTCATCTGTCGTTACGGTGTCCCACAAGTCATTATCTCAGATAATGGGACACCCTTCAAGAATCAGGAGGTTCACGACTTGTGCGAGAAATTCAAAATCTAGCATCGCTTCTCCACCCTGTACTATCCCCAAGGCAATGGCCAAGTAGAAGCTACGAACAAAACCATCCTCAAAATCCTCAAGAAAACAACCAATGACATAGGTCGTGACTAGCATCTGTAGCTTAATCCCGCCCTCTGGGCTTATCGAACTAGCATCCGCACACCCACTGGCGCCACCCCCTTCTCCTTGGTCTATGGATCAGAAGCCGTACTCCCCATTGAGATCAAGCTCCCATCCCTTAGAATATCATTGCAAAATATCATCACTGATGAGGACTACTAGGTGTCAAGATTAAACGAGCTGGAGCTACTGGATGAGAGAAGGATTGATGCTTTGAATCACTTACAAGTCTATCAGAATAGACTTAAACAAAGCTACAATAAGAAAATCAGAAGCAGAACTTTCCAAGTCGGAGAACTGGTCTTAAAAGAAAATCAGAAGAATGTCCCAAACCCCAGCAACAAAGGCAAGTTCGAACCTAATTGGTTAGGACCATTTGTCATAACAACAAGTTATAAATCAGGGGCATATCAACTATCAACACCCGAAGGGGAACCTCTGCAGGAGCCCATGAATAGCTCCCATCTCAAAAAAATTTATGCCTAAAAGTTTTCAAGGTATAGAACCAAAAAATCCAAAAAAATCAGAAAAATTCCTAAAAAAATGGTTACTTTGGCAAAAACCTGGCAAACAGGTGTCTTGGTAACAAAAAAAAAAGCAAAAAAGAAAAAGGATCAAAAAAATTGTCCTCTAGTGAAAACCACTTTGGTGGTGCTTTGGGCAAGTACCTCGGTGAAAACTTTGCAAACAGGCGCCTTGTGTAAATAAGCATTGTCCATCCACCAGGATCTTTATGGCTTGATCTGCATCATCCCTCCATTTCGTTTCCATCATCCATCACATTCAAGTCTCCATCCATCACTCATCCATTCGCATCTGCACCATAGCTTGGTCCTGCGTTCGTATCATGATCCCTCCTAGTACTACTCGGCCCATCCTCAAGGTCAGTTTGTCCTGCCTTTATCGGAGTAGTCTATTGCATCACATTGGGGGAATGTTCTCATCGGATTGGATTCGTGTATGGTTTTAAAGTCCTCAACATCAGAAAAATCCAAAAACATCAAAAAATTAGAAAATCCAAAAACATTCAAAATATATCAAAATCCAAAAACAGGTCAAAAAGATCATGTGAAAAGCCAAAAACAAGGTCGTCTTGATGAACTACGTCATCTCTGAGCTTGAACGTAGGCAAGGTTGATCTTTGATCATCCCCCAAGACATTTAGGTCAGTCCTATAGGAGTCTGTCATAATAAGCTGATATTTCATCATGTGTATCATCATTTGTAAATCAGTCGGGTCGTCAGTCGAGCTACGTGGTCTCTGCGTATATAACGTAGGCAAGGCTCATCTGTCGATCAGCCCTCAAGACCCCTAGGATAGGTCTTTAGGTTAGTCTCTTGGTCAAAATCTCAGAAAATCCCAAAAACATTCAAAAAATCCAAAATCAAAACATTTGAAAAATCCAAAATACCAAAAAACAGCCTCAAAACATTCCGAAAAACATCAAAAACATCCAAATATTTGAAAAAATCCATCTGCCTCATCTCACTTACACTCGCAATAAGCACCATCATAATAAACCGATCATCATCATCAACCTTTGGCAAAATAGTCGGAAACAAGCTTAGCAGTCTAAAAGTAGAACTCCAAACGTCAAGTCTACAGTCTAAGTCAGTACACAAGCAAGTTGGTTATCTCTTCGTATCGGTAACACATCATCTGAAATGGTCTCATATCAATCATCCCTTATAAACGAAATGATGTGCCACCATCCACTAACATGTCCTAGGATGAATCCTTCCTACAATGGGCATTATCTTTTGGCAATAAGTTTCGTTCATCATCCTTAGAAAACATATCCTCTTTCCGTTAGCAGTATTGAAGAGCATCAGTTTGTTTGTTTACTTGGTCTTTATCTTTTAACTTATCTTATTTTACGCTCATTCCAAGGGCGTCTCGATAATATCCCAAAACAGTAGATTTAGAGAAATAGGAATGGGGCAATGATCGTTATCTTTTGTCTGTTGTGCTTGTTGGACGCTCTTGCAATATAACCTTGGCGAATACTTGCTTTGTTAGGTATGTGTGGAAGAAGTCTAGCACAACTTGTTGACTATTACAGGGATAGGTTTACCTTTCCATGTTTTGGTCTGAGATGTATGAAACTTCTTAAGTGCATCCTACCAAGGTTTCTGTATGTCAGGTGTGAACAAGAATACTCCTATCTGATTGTCAAGTCAAAGTCCATCACACTAAGTACCACGCCATCCTGGTTTGCTATACCTTGATGCATCGTACCACGTGTGTTATCAAACATAAGAAAATTTGGTCCTCTAAAAATCCCAATTCCTCGGCAAGTAATCATCATCATCATCATCATCTGCATTTGTGTCATCTTGCGTCTTGTTGAAATGACTTCTTTTCTCATTAACTGCACTAACAAAGTACTATGACATTTGATCACCATCACCATCAGCGTCATCAATCCTACATCCACAAATCATTAGCATATTGCATAACATATCATATAAGAAATATACACATTGCATTTTAAATAGGTGCATTCATGACATCACATTCCACCCATTACGTGGCATTTCATGGCATTACATTGATCATTGCATAAGTATTCATTTGCATTTCATAACCATTTCATATTACCATTACATAAATCATTGCATAATATGAACGGAAGCATCTCATAATCATCATAATCATAAGCAATAGGTATATAAGCATTAATTCATTAGGCATACATATTATCACATTAACATATCATTGCATCACATGCATCATCATTTAGGATATTAACATTTGTTATTCTAAGCATCTCATACCATCATTTCATTTGCATCATATCACGGCCATTGCTTCATATCAACTGCATCCATAAATCATCTCATAATAAGCATTTTCACATATCATTACGTATACCATAGATCATATCACATTTCACATTTTGCATTGGCATAACATAAATCATCATAACATCATTGCACATCATTACATCGCATACATCATTAGAAATAAATGCATCCATAGGAACATCACTGCAAAGCATATAGAAATAAACCATCCATGCATAAATAAAAGTACACGGTACATCTCATCAAAATCGGCTCATATATATCATATCATCAACTGTCATAGTACAAATAATAATCGGATAACTGTACATATGTGTCAATCAATACAAAATGCCCATCGGACTATCAAAAATGAACCCATAAAGCACAAAAGGTACATCATAAAATCTGGATCATGGCTGATCTCCATGGATACTGCCCTCGCCCCTGTCACCGTGACCCTCTGGTGGTTTCTGAATGGCCCGCTCTGAGTACTCGGGAACCCAATCTGCTCTAGGTACATGGTCTTGGTAGGCCTGGCGGTAGTACTCTATCTCTCGAATAGCATCTCTGTAGGATCATACTGGCACAGTACCCTGGGATGAGGAGGCTGTCATGCTCTCAATCTGCTACCTGCGACCTAACTCCGTCGCTGCCTGTAGCTCTGCAGCTTGTCTCTGCTGCATAGCCTGATCCCTCTCTACTCTTAGCTGCTCTCTCTCAACTCGTGCCTAGTCTCTCTTGGCTGTCACTGCCTGTACCTGTGCCTGTAACTGCAAAATCAAGGCATCTCATGCATTTTCCTGCCCTACTGGCTATGCCCGTGGCTACGCATGAACCTGACCCTCACCCTCGGCTCGTGGTGGTGGGACTGGCGGATCCAACTGCTGATCCTGCATGGGGACATCCTCATGACCTGGCGGAACTAGGGGCACCTCTGGTGGATCTTGTCGGACCTCGATCCTCGGTCCTCACCCTCGTCCTCATCCTCTACCCTTGCCTCTGACCCTGTATGCCTCTAGATCCTCACCTGGAACAGTCAACCAAAGAGGAGGTCTGAGCCAGTCTCTGTAGGCCTGTGTGGTGCCCAGATCTGTCAAGCCCTAATCGTAAGCCCAAGGTCAAACCACCAGGTGTCGAAAGTTGTCAACCGCCTCTGTGGTAGGAATACCAGGCCCCCATGACATCCATGTCATGCTGCGTGCAAAGACGGCCACGTAACCATCATCTGGTTGATCCTACGGCTCCCCAAACTGATGTTGTACACGCCCAGGCAAGTATCTCTCTATCATAGTGTGCTCTCAGCCCTGTATGTATCGGTCCTAGCAGCAGTAGAAGCGTTGGTCTGCATCATCAGCCCATCCAGGCTGACCGAGGTATGGTCTCTAAGTGAACACAGGCATCTCATTTATGACCCGCCTCTAGTAGGGGATCCCGTACTCTCCAATGTGTGTGAAGGACACACCACCTCTGTATTGTGCCACCAGGGCATCCTCTACCCCCATCGGAACCGGAATGACCCATGGACGTAGTACAGAAATGTGCTCCCACGCCCAAACATGCAGCAAGGTCACCCAGCTCCCTGTGCTCTGCCATCCATGTATGCATACTCGTGGAGATCCCTATAAAGTGAAGCCAGAAGGACGGGCCCCCACGTGAACCGAACTGGCCTATCTCAGACCATCCTCTCCCAGCAGTATCCCCATCCAGGACTGAAATACCGCCCTCGTCTGTCTGGGGCAACCAAACCTAAAATGATTGCTACAACGGCCCAATGGAAGGGAGGTGCTATAACTCTGTACCGCTCCAGCTCGATCTGCCCCTCACAGTAAATAATATCTCGAGTGGCGAGGACTCGGGTACAACACTCGCGTCCCTCATCCATGTCGTAGATCACCCGGCGACCATGAATGGGCAAACATAAAATGTGTCAGACGTCCTCCAGTGTGACGGTCACCTCACTAGTGGGAAGATGAAACGACGACATCTCGTTGTGCCATCACTCCGCTAGCGCTGAAAACATCCCAAGGTGTGTGCCCACGGGCGCTGCATAAGCAATGTGCCATAGTCCTGCAGCCCCCAGCCGATCCTAGTCTTTGTCGCTAAAGTCTCATAGGACGCTCGCCAAATCCCGCGACTGGTGCTCTCGAGAATAAAGCTCCCTAGGCCCGTCCTGCTTCAGCAAAGTTGCCATGTTAAAATTTTTGGAAAATTCTTGACCTAACACTCCAAACTCGCTTCCAGCGGCGCAGTTTGTGAAGGCATCACAGTTTGAGTTTCTCAAACTCCGACGCTGGACCCGAAATTTAGCCAAATAGCACTACCGCGGCGCACTTTACCCCCAGCGTCGCAGTTTTCGTGAAAAGGACGCCGCCGCGGCACACTTTTCCAAACTGGCCCACCGAGTCCGAGCCAAGCCCGAGCCCAGCAATGGAGTTTTTAAATTCCAAATTGCACTGCTGCGATGCAAAACAGCTAAAAGCGATGCACTTTAAACACCGAGCGGCACTATAATAGCGTCGTTGGAGGCAAGCTCTCCTTAAAAAAGTAATAAATGTGTTAAAACGAAAAAATGAAGCATCAATTAGGGCCACATATCGGGGCACCGATGCAAGGTGGCCACTGGTAGGTCCGAACTCGGTCGGAAATGTGCAGAGGAAGCTATCGTTGCACCATATCGTTAGGAGGTCAGAGCTCAAATCTTAAGGTTTGCTAGCGGAGGTGTGTGAAAATGACTTCAAAGTGACCCCTCGGGCCCCTTTTAAGCCTAAAAATTAAAGTTTTTTGACCCTCTAGGGCTGTCCTGCTAGGAATTTGGACCCTCGAACCTGTTTTCGTCCGTTCGAGGCTTGTTTTTCATTGATTTATTGCGTTTAGACATGTTTTTAGCCTCCCGAACCCCTTTCAGACCTGTCAGGCACTTTGTCACTTTTTTCGCAAGATCACCCAAAAAATTGAAATTTTCGTCTGATCTCTCAAGGTGGCATTATAATGGCATGTTTTCTCTCGCTACGCGGCAGTGGGGAAAATTTTTAAATATCGAAAAAAAATTATTTTGATCGAGATTGTGTATTCTTTGAACCAATGCAACGAGTGCATTGCTTCAAAGAGGGGCAAAATGTAGACATCGAAAATATACTGATTGACATCGTGCACCTGATCCCAACTTACTAACATCGTTTCTTCCTAAATCATTCCTCGGTCTAACCATTTAGTCAAATTCCCTTATCTGATTAAATTCATTAGTATCCTCTCTTGGTTAAATAAATCACTTTATCTGAATCAAGTCATTTCTCTTGTTAATTAAATCAATCCATTTGATCTAATTATCCCTATTTAATTAAATAATCAAGTTATTTGATTAAATCCCTAAAGTCTATCCATTAAATTAAATAAATTAAAACCTTATTTGATTTAATCTAACATCATCCCTTTTAATCAAATAAATCAAAATCTTTATTGATTAATATCTTATCACATTCTTCTCATTATTTGATTTAAATAAATCCTAAAATCTAAGTCAAATAAGTCACATCATCTAATCTCCCATTAAATTAATTAACCCTTGATTAATTTAATCTAATCTCATGTCACATCCTCTAGATAATGCAAGTTGCACATGAAAATAGATTTAATTCATTTATTAAATCTCTATTTTCCTCACATGGCATCTTTTGGAATATTCTCTCAATTTGAATTCAAAAATTCCAAGTCAACATGTACATCCAACAAGGCATTTAAAACCTCTTACATGTCCTTTTCCTTGAGCCAAGTGGCATTTATTGCATTTTCCCTTCCCTCTTACATGTCATTTCAACAAATTTGAATTTCAAATATTGGCATTTATTGGCACAAACCCCAAATCTTGCATAACCATCATCCATTCATAGCTTGACAAGTGGCACCATATCATTGGATGAATGTTAGTCCCACATTGCTCAAATTTGGGCATTCATCCATCTTGAAATCCTATAAATGAAGAGCTCCTCTCCTCATTTTATCATCCACAATTTGAGTAAACTTACTATACTCAAATTTAGAGCAATCTTCATTCATCAATCTTGAGTTCTTAGCTAGGTTATTGCATATTTTGGCTTGGAGCTCTCGTCCTTCATCACCAAAGTGGATCAACATCTTCAACATTCGAATCTTACATCATAGGAATTGGGAAAGGGCCAATTTTCACATCAAATTGGCACCAATTCCCCCATGGGATTAAGAGTTTACACATCTAATTAGGATTTTTATCTTGTTTTTGTCATTTGCATTGTGTTCTTCACTATTTTCATTCCTAGTTTGATTTGTAAATGGATTTCATGGGGAATCCTTGTTTTAGCTTGCAAATCCTTGTCTAACTCGTTTATTCATGTTGTTTTGCAGGTACTAAGAAAAGGGTTCACACACCACAAAATCAAGGGACACACAATTGCGAATTGCATGAGGTTGAAAAACTTGATTCAAGACCTCATTGACGACAAAATCATAAATGTGGAACAACCAATAGGGAATCAAAATCTCAAGATTCACACGAATCCAATGCCCAACCACAATAAGGGAAATAATAACAATGATAAAGGAAAGGGTACCTTCAAAAGTGTGAATCATGTGTATGACCATATTGTCGCATCTCTAGAAGAAATGGTCACTGTCATCACTATCAAAGGAGCACAAGCCAATTGTGGAGTCACCACTAGAGGCAAAAAAGTTACCATCGTAGGACCATCTCAACCATCTAGAGCATCCACCTCCAATCCAAGATCCATCCCTAATGGCTATAATTTCCTAGACCAGCTAAAGAGAACCCCAACTTAGATCTCCATCATGGAGTTGTTGAAGATCTCACCAACCCACAAGAAAATTCTTGAAGAAGCCTTGGCCTCATCTTCCTTCCCCACTGATCTTGATGCGGATCATTTCCAAGCTATGGTCGCAAACCTCACTACACCTCACCTTCTGACATTTTCAGAACAAGATCTTTCAATGCAGCCATCTCACAATCATGCACTTCATCTTGTGGCTTTCGTTCATAAAAACAAAGTCAAAAGGGTCTTGGTGGTTGGAGGTGCAAGGTTGAACATATGCACCCTTAAGTTAACAAAAAGTCTAGGCTTCTCTGAAGATGTTGTTGAAAAATGAAAAGGCATAACCATAAAAGCCTATGATGATCAAGAAAGAGTGTCTTAGGGTAGTATCCAACTCCCTATTCAAGTAGGGTCCACCATCATGGAAACAACTTTTCAAGTTCTTGACTTGGAATTTCCCTACAATATCCTCCTAGGGCATCCATGGATTCATGGGATGCAAGTTGTAGCTTCCACCTTCCACCAGTGTGTAAAGTTTCCATACCAAGGCCAAGAGGTCATTGTCCATAGGGATCCTAAACCTTTTTACTATTGCAAAAATATGGAAGCAAAATATTACAAAATTCCCCAAGTGCCTAAGAATGATGAGGGCCCCTCAACTCCGTACATAGACCCAGCTACTCTCGCCTCCACTTCTACAACAGAGACAGCCGCCATTCCCACCACCTTCGATATCAAGGTCATTATCCAGGACAATGGGTGTGGGGATTACACAATTCCAAAAAATGCTTTTGTAGTGGGAGAATTACCACAATCTCCTAGGTCACAAGGATGACCACAATCAAATAATGCTTCCTCATCCCAAACCTTCACAGAAGGCTCCTCCAGCTTCAGGAGTTGGGGAGACCTAGGTCAGGAAGTAATAGAAGAGGACCCATCAAAGCTCCTATACCAAGACAACAGACCAACAACTCACCTACCTATGGATGATAGTAGTAAAGGCTTACAAATGATGCTCGCCATGGGCTATGACAAAAACAAAAAGCTTGGACAAAATAACAACAAACTTCTAGTACCTCTCATTTTGGAGACACATATGAGAAATCTTGGTCTCAAATGTACCCCTCCGAAGGTGACCATACTTGGAAAAGGTTCCTCAATTAAGAAGGTCAAAACTCCTCCTTGGCAATTAGCATCTACCCTTCAATTACCCGTATCTACAGGTCTACCTTTAGACAACTTTATCTTTGACATAACTGATGTGTGTAGTAGTGACGAGGACCCCATAACTGATTTTCCTATGCTTTTCGAAGACACCTCCCTACTCTTTATTAGTACCTTTTCTTTTGAGACCAACGACCATCAAGCCCGTGAAATCAACCTAGTCTACCCCCAGCTCATCAATTACAACCAATGAGAACCACCAATTTTGGACAGTTTCGAAAATGATGAGGCACTCTCAGAATTCATGGGACAATGAGACACAGTACCACATGGAGATCACAAGGCCGATTTTGACATCATACTGGACACACAAGCCTATTACGGGGAAACAATTGAATCCTTTAGTCGCAAAAGCAAAAATTTGAGAATAATCTCTAGGTCCTTGAGTGAAAACCACATTGTGGCACTCTCTGACTCAAAAATAGTAAAAATAAAGGACGTATCCAATGGTGAAAACCTCTCTAAGGCATTGGAGGATGAAGGATTCAATCTTCCTCTCAGTGCAATCCATCAAGAGAATTCAACAGTATTAATTGAGAAATGCAATCCAGTTAACTTGGGGACAAAAGAACAACCACACATAACATTCTATGCAAAGTCACTTCTCGCAGAAGAACTGCAACTTCTAGTTGCATTCCTGAAAGAAAGAAAGATAAAATTTGCATGGACCTATGTCGAAATGCCTGGGCTTGATCTAGAGGTTGTGGTTCATCACCTAGCTGTATATCCCGAAGAAAATCCCGTAAAAAAAAAGCTTAGAAAGATGCATCCTCAAATTGCATTGTTGGTCAAAATGGAATTACAAAAGCTCCTAAATGTAGGGTTCATATGGCCGATAGATTATCCAGAGTGGGTCTCAAACCTTGTACATGTTTCAAAGCCCGATGGGGGCATTCGTATCTACACAAATTTTAGAGATCTCGACAAGGCATGTCCCAAGGATGACTTTCCACTTCTGAACATTGACATGATCATGGATATGATGGCAGGACATGAGATGTTATCATTGATGGACGAGTTCTCAGGCTACAACTAGATTATGATAGCCAAAGAAGACCAACATAAAATGACCTTTACTTGCCCATGGGGGATATATTGATGGAATATGATTCCATTCAGGTTGAAGAATGTAGGAGCCACCTATCAGAGGGCCATGACACTAATCTTTCATGACATGATCCATAAAACTATGGAAGATTACGTGGACGATATATTGGCCAAGTCAAAGAAAAGATGAGATCACCTAGCTGCATTGGGCTCCATCTTTGATAGGTTGGAGGAATACAAAGTCATACTCAACCCAAAGAAGCGTGTCTTCAGAGTACAGTCAGGGAAACTCCTCAGGTACATTGTGTCCATGAGGGGAATTGAGATAGATCCTGCTAAGGTCAAATCCATTCTCAAAATGGAGGCACCTAAAACACTGAAACAACTAAGGGGCCTACAAGGAAGACTCCAGTCCATCCGCCAATTGATAGCGAAACTAGCAAAAAAGGCTATCCCCTACTCTCATCTAATCCACAAGGGGGTAGCATACAAGTGGGATGAAAAGTGTGATCAGGCCTTCAACAAGATCAAAGAATACTTACTCACACCGCCAGTACTTATGCCGCCAATTCTAGGAAAACCTTTGATCTTATACATATCAGAAACAACGGTAGCTCTCGGTACTCTCCTAGCACAACATGACGAAAATGGAAAAGAGAGAGCTATCTATTATATCAGCAGAACCATGGTGGGCCATGAAATGAACTATACATCCATTGAGAAAGCATGTCTAGCAGTTTTATTTGCAGCACAAAAGTTTAGGAATTACATGCTAGCCCATCAAATAAAACTTATCGCAAAGATAGATCCCCTTAATTACTTGCTCTCCAAGACAACGCTCACAGGGCAGACAACAAAGTGGGTTATGATCCTCATAGAGCATGACATAGAGTACATGGAACGCAAGGCCATCAAAGGACAAGCTATCATAGACTAACTGGTGGAAGCACCAATATATGCATAAAATCCCCTTGTCTTAGAATTCCCCAACGAATCAATCTTCAACATAAGCATAGCAGATCACTGGAAAATGTACTTTGATGGATCCTACATTCAACATTGATCGGGGGCAGGGATATTGTTTATCACCCCACAAGGAGACTACATTCCAGAATCATACAAGTTGTCATTCTCGTGCACAAATAACATAGCAGAATATGAAGCTCTTGTCATAGGGCTAAGAATAGTAGTGCAATGGTAGATAATGGCACTCGAGGTATATGGAAATTCACAACTCATAATAAATCAAGTCAACAATGAGTATCAAACAAAGGATGACAAGTTGAATCCCTACAAGAAATTGGTGGACAGTCTTAAGGATTTCTTCATTGATATTACATTTGAGCAGTTACCAAGAGCAAACAACAGAGCAGTGGATGCAATGGCTACAATCATATCACTCTTAGAAATCTCGTACAACATCCCAACACAAGAATTCCTCGTAGAGCAGCTTCTCGTGCCTACATTTGAGGTACTAGAGTCTGAATTTGTGTGTGAAATCATTGGTCCCGGTGATCCCTGGTACCATGATATATACACTTATATGAGAATAGGAAAGCTCCCAGCCGACATAACCCTAAACCTTAAGAGAGCCTTTGTCAAAAAAGCATCTCGTTTTATCATCCTAGGAGATACCCTTTATCGTAGAAGAATTGAAGGAACTATGTTACGTTGCCTAAACACTAAGGAAGCATTGACTACCTTAACCGAGATACATAACGACATTTGTGGTTCACACTCGAGTGGTATGACCTTGGACAAGAAATTGTTGAGGACGGGGTACTATTGGCCTGCTATGCAAAGAGAAGCATGTGACTATGTCAGAAGGTGTCTACAATGTCAGTAGCATGGGGACCTCATCCATGCACCAGCTCAAGAGCTCCATCTGATTGTCACACCCTGGCCCTTTTCACAGTGGGGGCTTGATCTCATTGGAAAAATCACCCCCACCTCATCCAGTGGACACAAGTTTATCATCACTTCCACTGAATATTTCACCAAGTGGGTGGAAGCCATCCCCATGACATATTTCACTGGAAAGCAGATATCTAAGTTCATCCTAAACTACCTAATATGCCACTATGATGTCCCACAAGCCATTATCCCAGATAATGGGACACCATTCAAAAATTAGGATGTCTGTGACCTATGCCACAAATTCAAAATCCAACATCGCTTTTCCATCCCATATTATCCCCAAGGAAACGACCAAACTAAGGATACAAACAAGACCATCCTAAAAATCTTCAAGAAAATGGTCAATAAAGCTAGTCGTGATTGGCATCTCCAATTAAATCTTTCCCTCTAGGCCTATCGAACAAGCATCTGCACACCCACAGGTGCCACCCCCTTTTCGCTAGTCTATGGATCAGAATCCATATTACCCATTGAGATCGAGCTCCCATCACTGAGAATATCACTGCAAAATCTCATCACATATGAGGAATATCGGGTATCATGACTAAATGAGCTAGAATTGCTAGACGAGTGGCATATGGATGCCCTAAACCATCTACAGGTGTATTCGAACCGACTCAAGCAGAGCTACAACAAGAAGGTCAGAGGTCGGACCTTCCAAGTAGGAGAGTTGGTGTTGAAGGAGAATCAAATGAACATTCCAAATCCAAATGGAAAGGGAAAGTTTGAACCCAATTGGTTGGGACCATTTGTCATCACAGCAATAGCTATCAGCTATCAACTCCCAAAGGGGAACCTCTGCAGGAGCCCATGAACAGCTCCCATCTCAAAAAAAATTTATGCTTAATCTTATAGGGTGTAAAATCAAAAAATACAAAAAAATAGAAAATTTCCTGAAAAAATGGTCACCTTGATGAAAACCTGGCAAATAGGCATCTTGGTGACAACAAAAAATCCAAAAAGCAAAAAATCAAAAATCAAAAAAGGATTAAAACAAGAAAAGAAAAATCATCCTCTAGTGAAAACCACTTTAGTGGCACTTTGGTCAAGTACCTTAGTGAAGGGTTGGGGCCCTAGCTCGGTTGGCTAAATCTTTCCTGTGAGGTTGGTCACAAGGTCTAGTCTCCCACCCCCGTGGTACCGGAGGGCGTCGCACCAGACCGGTCACGTTAAAAATTTTACCATGCACTGCAGTTTATATGGGGTCATGCTACCCGATTCCTGCAGTCTAAAAAAATAAAAAAATAAAAAAAAGTACCTTGGCGAAAACTTGGCAAACAGGTGCCTTATGTAAATAAGTACTTTCCATCCACCAGGATCTTCACGGCCCATTCTGCATCATCCATCCATTACACTTCCATCATCTATCACCTTCCATATCTCCATCCATCACCCACCTACATCTGCATTATAGCTTGGTCCTGTGTTCGTGTCATGATCCCTCCTAGTACTCGTCAGCCCATTCTCAAGGTTATTTTATCCTACCTTTATCGAAGTAGTCTATTGCACCATGCTGGGGGCATGTTCTCATTGGATCGGATTCATGTATGTTCTTAAGATCCCTAAATCAGAAAATCCAAAAATCCAAAAACATTCATAAAATCAGAAAATGCAAAAACATTCAAAATCCAAAAATAGGTCAAAATGTCGGTCAAAAATTAAAAAAATAGAGTCGTCTTGTCGAACTACGTCATCTCTGAGCTTTGAATGTAGGCAAGGTTGATCTTTGATCATCCCCTGAGACACTCAGGTCAGTCCTTTAGGAGTTTGTCATAATAAACTTGCAATTCATTTGTTCATATCTCATCAATAATCGAGTATGTGTTAGTCAAACTACATGGTCTCTGTGTGTATAACATAAGCAAGTCTAATCTGTTGATTAGCCCCTAAGGCCCTTACGATAGGTCTTTAGGTTAGTCTCTTGGTCAATATCTCAGAAAACACGTAAAAATTGGAAAATTTGAAAATCAAAACATTTGAAAAATCTCAAAAATAGCTCAAAAAACTCCAAAAACATCCAAATATAAATCCATCCATCCCCATCTCACTTTCACCCGCAATAAACATCACTCATAATAAATCAACCGTCATCCTCAACCTTTGGTGAAACAGTAAGAAACAAGTCTAGTAGGTTCCAAAGTGAAAAATCAAACGTCAAAGTCTCAAGTCTAGGTCAGTAAGTAAACAAGTTGGTCAACTCTTTGTTTCAATAGCCTATCATCCAATCAATCCCAAAATCATCTGATTTCATCATGTCCTAGGATGCATCCTTCCTACAATGGACATCAACATCAGGCATCACTGTAGTTTAGTCTTGGCTAGCGGTATGAAGAACATTAGCTTGTTTGTTTGCTTTATCTTTGTATTTTGGCTTATCTTATTATGCCCATTTCAATGACCTCTCAATGATTTCCAAATAGAAGGATTTAGAGAGAAAGGAATGGGACAACGATCATGATCTTTTTATCTGCTGAGCTTGTTGGATATTCTTGTAATATAACTTGGTCATGTGTACTTTGTTTAAGTGTAGGGAGGATGTTTTAAGTGTCTTGTTGACCACATAGGAGGGCTTTCCTTTCTATTTTTTGGTCCAAGATGTTTGGAATATCTAAATTTCATTTTGAACAAAGTTCAGTACGTCAAGTGAATAGAAGTACTCCTATCTAATTTTCAAGTCAAAGTCCATCACACTAGGTGCAACGCCATCCTAGTTCTCTATACCTTGATGCATTGTGCCTATGTGTATTATCATACATAAGGTAAATGGCCCTTTTAAAGTCCCAACTCCTTTGTAATCAAATCATCATCCTTATCATCATCGTCATCATCTTTTGACTTGTTGGAGTCTCTCACTTTCTTCTACCTTCTTTCCACGCTAACATGGTACCATGACAGTTAATCACAAATCATCACCAGTGCATCCATCCTACATCCACAAGCAATCAACAAACTGCACATCATATCATATCATATAAGAAACACTGATCATCTCACATGCATTTTCATAATTGCATAATATAGATATGTTAGTCTAAGCATCTCATAAACAATACATTTGCAAAAAACATCCATTGCATAATCATATAGGCATCATCACATCATCCATCTCAAATGCAGTGCATCATCATTTTAAGTTGTTTAGGATAATATAGATTGGTTATTCTAAGCATCTTAAAACCATCTCATTTGCATCATCATCATAACCATCCATGCGTCCATCTTGAACCTCTTTGTTGCGAGATCGACCCTCAAATCAAACTTTTTGCTTGATCTCTTGAGGGGGCAATGTACTAGTATACTTCTTTCCACTGGGGCATCCAAAAAAATTAGAATTTTTTTGAATTTTGATCTTGGCAATTTATTCTTTGAACCAATGCAACGAGTACTTTGCTTCAAAGAGGGGCAAAATATAGACACGGAAAATGTACCAATCACACTTGATCCTGATTACTATCATTGTTTCGTCCTAAATCATCGTCTTAGCTAGTCATCACCTTTCGTCTCTTAATTAAATAAATCAAATTTATCTAATTAATTCTTCACTTCTTGTTAATTAAATAAATCAATGTTATTTAATTAACCATCTAGTCTCTATTTAATTAAATAATTCATTTTATTTAATTAAATCCCTAAAGTCACTCTATTAAATTAAATCAATCTTTAATTTAATCTAACATCATCTCCTTTTAATTAAATAAATCTAAATATTTATTTAATTAAATCTAAATCATATTCCCCTCAACTTTGATTTAAATCAATCCAAAAATATAAATCAAATTGTCACATCAACTGATCTCCTTTTAAATTAATCAAATCTTGATTAATTTAAGTCTTAATCCCCTAAATTCTCTAGATTTTGCCACTTGCTCAATAAACATTTCTTTTGATTTAATAAATCTTCTATTTTCTCTCAACATGGCATCTTAGTGGAATATTCCTCCAATTTGAAATCTCCCCCCTAAAGGGACTTATCCCCCAACAAAGCATTAAACCCTCTTACATGTCCTTTTGCCTTGAGCCAAGTGCATTTAAGTCATTATTTTCTCCCTCCAACATGTCATTTCACAATTTTGAAATTCCACCTAATATCATTTATTGTGCACATTCATCAAAATGTGCTCAACCTTCCTCCATTCACATCTTGACAAGTGGCACTTGGCCATTGTATGTTAAATGATCCCACATTCATCCATTTTGCCTCATTCCTCAACATTCTCATCTATAAATAAGAGGCTTTCCTTTGTATTTTGGATCCACGACTTAGAGAAAAGTTACTATCTTCATATTTAGAGCAAAATCATCCATTTTCATTGCATTTTCTATCATCATAGTTAGGTTATTGCAGATTTCATCAAGCTTGCAAAGGGATTGGGAAAGGGCCAATTTCCACATCAAATTGGCACCAATTCCCCCATGGGATTAAGAGTTTACATGCTTCAATAGGATTTAATAGCTTTTCTTGTTTTGTTCTTCATTTCATTTCCTATTTTGAGCATTATAGATGAATTTCATGGGGAATCTTAGTTCTAACTTGCATATTGATCTAACATTGTGTTTGTTTGTTGTGTTCATGTAGGTCTAGGATTGGGGTTCACAATTTACATCCATTTGATACACCTTATATCTAAAGTGTATAGCTAGAGAAGAAATCATTCTAATGGTTTTGATCTTTATTTTGGGAGAAAACATTTCCTCATAATCAATTCCTTTTTGTTAGACATAACCCTTAGTCACAAGTTTACCCTTACAATTATCTATACTTTCATCTACCTTATACTCATTCTTGAAGATCCATTGCATCCAATATATTTATTCCCTAGAGTGGACCCAATATATTTATTCCCTAGTGGAAGATCAACAAGCTCACAAGTCTTATTTTTCATAAGGAAATAATATTTTGCATTCATAGCCTCCTTTCAAGCCTTTAATTCTAGTGCTTCTTAAGTAGTAGAAGGTTCAAAGTTATCAACTATTAAACTCATTAGTGTTATATTTACCTCATTTTGATCCACCTTGTGAGTCCTTGGTCCTTAAATTGAATTATTTCAAACTCCATCTAGCTTTGCATCATGAATGGTATTATTATACCACTTGGTTTATGTGATATTTGTAGGTGTTGAGTCAAATTTATTATCAATATTCCCATCACTTTTATCATCCAAGTTGAATATAGGAGCACTATCTAGAGTAGGTGATGATGTGGAAGGTGAGCTTAAGTCACTCTTCTCATTAAAAATGGCCTTCCTAATGGTGTATATATTATTTTTGGTAGAATATATAAATCAATAGGCCTTTGGCTTAATGTTAAACCCAATAAGAATATGCTTAATGGATTTCTCATTAAGCTTCTTTATCTTTTACTAAGGAATGTTCATATATGTTGTGCAACCAAATACATGAATATGAGACATATATGGTTTAACTCTTGTTGATGCTTCCTCTTGTGTAACACCATTAAATGCTTTGATTTTTACATGATTCAAAATATAAACTATTGTATGCACAACTTTATCCCAATATGTATTGTCCCAAATGATAATCCTTCAACATTCTATGTACCCTCTCCATAATGATGTAGCTATATCATTCTACAACTCTATTTTTCTAAGATGTGTAAGATTTAGTTATTTCAAGATGAATTTCGTTTTCCTTTAAGTATATAGAGAATTATATTTTGGTGAATACACCCCCCAATCAAAGTGGAGCACACAAATACGATTATTTGTTTATTTTTCCCTAATATTTTAAAACTCTTTGAAGTATGAAAAATATTCATCTTTGGTTTGCAAGAAATAGAACCATATTTTTCTTATGTGATCATCAAACAAATATGAAATTGCTTGAAACCATTGAGACTATGTGCCATGGATTTGCACAATTTAGTATGCTCCAACTACAAAGGTTTTCTTACTTGATTCTCTCTAGGATTGAATGGTACTTAATTTTGTTTCCCAACAAGAAAACTAGAACAAATAGCACTCACCTTTTCAAGTGAGTTAAGGACTTTCACCATGCTATTCTTACTAAGATTAAGAAAATATCTTTCTCAAATGACCAAATCAATGATGTTGTAAATATAAATATTGTTATTATTTATCACGAAGGTCTAATTAGAGTTGATTTTATCAAGCCTAAATATTTTATGAATTTTAGATTTATCATGAATGATACATACATTTTTATCATCACTTTTTTTAAACTCAATCATCAAGTTGCAGTTGAGAAATTGATTGATGAATAGGATATTTTTTGTAAGTCGTAGCACATTTAAGACTTAAATAATCCTACAATGATATATGCCAAACTATAAGTACATTTCTTCAATACCTTGAATTTCATAGGTGGTATCACCTCCAAGAGAAAATTCACCATGTCGTGAGGTTTCATTATGAGAAACCACTCATTTTCTCCAATCATGTGCCTTGTATACCTAATTACACATATAAAATTGAATTCAACTATGAATTATTTTCATAGGTGTGAGGATTAAATACATACTCATTAGCTTGAAAACTATATTCTTCAACAATATTTACATGTCATTTTATTTAT
This sequence comes from Sequoia sempervirens, assembly GCA_007258455.2. NCBI lineage: Eukaryota > Viridiplantae > Streptophyta > Pinopsida > Cupressales > Cupressaceae > Sequoia > Sequoia sempervirens. The sequence goes on along the minus strand of VDFB02270651.1, from coordinate 292,491,276 downwards.
TCTTCTAATCCCATTATCTATTGCCACTTCAAAATGACTTCTTTTCATGTATTTTATTGTTGGATGATGCATAAGAGTTGCATCATTCAAATGGAGCAATTCAAGATTTATTATTTTTGTTCTGGATTGATGAAGGCTACCTCTCAAGGGGAGTAGGTAGTAGTATTGTTAGTTGGTGAAGTCAGATGGATCATATTTGTGCCCCTAAGGGGGAGAGTGTAGAAAAGTAAGTGCGCTTGCTTGCTAGTGTTACAAGTAGTGTATCCAGATGTCAAAACGGAAAACAAAAAAGACAAGTCCTATGAAGATGATGTGTGAAAGCTATGGGTGTTTCCCTTTGGATGTTGTCAAAGGGGGAGAGAAAAAGAGTTCAATACAAGAAAGAGAGTTGGATGAATCTATGGCCCTTTTCCATTGATGTCAAAGGGGGAGAGAGAATCTGAAAAAACATGGAGAGTTAGTGCAATGTATAGAAAAGTAAGTGCACTTGCTTGCTAGTGTTACAAGTAGTGTATGCAAATGTCAAAAGGGAAAACAAAAAAGACAAATCCTACGCAGATGATGTGTGAAAGGTATGGGTGTTTCCCTTTGGATGTTGTCAAAGGGGGAGAGAAAAAGAGTTCAATACAAGAAAGAGAGTTGGATGAGTCTATGGACCTTTTCCATTGATGTCAAAGGGGGAGAGAGAATTTGAAAAACATGGAGAGTTAGTGCAGTGTATGGAAAAATATTTTTTGAACAAAGGGGGAAAGAGAGTTGGTGTTGTAGGAGAAGAATTCTATGAAGAGAGAGTACAAAGAGTAAATATTTTTCCCATTCAAGGGGAGTATTGCCTATTCCAGAGTTGTTATTGGTTGTTTTTTTTATTGATGGTTTTTCATAAAGCCGATGTTGCCACCAATGAAAAAGGGGGAAATTATTGGAAGCTTGAGATGTTTGTGAGTTGTTTGGGTATTTTCATTAATGTCAACCCCTTGTATGAAGATATTTTTGGAATTTTTTTGGTGTTAATGATGTCAATCCCTAGCATTGGAGTTGTTGGAATCCTGGAGTTGTTGGTATTGATTTCAACACAGTGTTGTTGGTGCTTTCATTGGTGTCTTACTTCAGTATAGTTGTAGAAATTGTGTTTGGAGAGATAGTTGGATGTGCTATAGTTGATGAGAGATGTTTCAAATGTTGTAGATGTGTTACATAGATGTTAGTAGTGTTGTTGATGCAATTGGTTCACTTGGAATCCAAGTGCTTTTGATAAAATAAGAATAAAATAGAGTTTAATGTGACAAAGTGGTGTTTAGTGTTCCACTCTACATTTCTTCATGGTTGAAGATATGCATGCATGGTTTATATATGATTATTAAAGGTTTTCAGAGTTTCTATATCTAGAGTTTTAGGTTTTGGATCGTTCTGAAGTGGAAGATGTGTTTGACAGTATATATGTCTGGTGAAATAGGGTGTTTGGGAGAAATGAGATTGCTCCACATTTTTTCGCAGTGAAGGTTCCTGGATTGTGGATATGAGAACCTACTTATATTTTCTATATCTACCTCCCCTTAAGTATCAGGTGTTGTGGTGTTCTGAAAGGTTGTTTAGTGAGTTGGATGTTTGTGCCAGCGTGTCTTAAGTTGTGGTTATAGTAGTGACAAATATTTTGATGATGTGGAATATTTTGAGATGTTTTGGATTGTTGTTGTATGGTCCACAAGACGTTTCCAGACCTAGAGAGGCGTGTTTGTAGTCACTTGTTAGTGTTAGTGCAGGTTTGATCAACCTAGCGTGCTAGTGCTAATTGCGAAAGATGATTGCTATTTATAGAACTGTTGAGAAGCATGTCAATGTAGAATTGGGTCCTAGTTAAGTTGTGGTGTGGTCTACCTTCACTTCTTTACACCATGGAAGTGTTTGGTTTTGACCTATTTGATGTTGAATGGTTGAGGTGCATACACTTCCTTAAGGCTGAGCTAATTGAGATTATTTGAGGTCATGGATGGTATAAATACAAGATGAGTTGTTCTGTGGATTAAGCAAAGAGTGTGTGATGCAGAAGATGTGAAAGTGATCAAGTGTCTTGATCTAAGTGTGATCTTTAATGCCTATGACTCCAAAATGGAGTGAGCAGAAGGTGTTTACATTTTAGTCTGTTGGAAGAGTTGTTTGTGCTTCAGTGGAACTGTACGTTCAGAATAAGAGAGATACATTGTTAGCAGTTTAAATTGGCATTGAGCCACCCCTTCTTCTATCTTCTTTCTTCTGGATAGTGATTACTTTGGTAGTGAGCCCTTCTTTATTTTGGGTAGTGAGCCCTCTAGCAGTGAGCCTATTGTATTCGGTGTTGCTATTACTTTATATTGTGAGCTAATCCTCACCGTGGTTTTTCCCTTCTTGGGTTTTCCATGTAAATATGGTGTTATATTGTGCATGGTGTTTTGATGTGTTAGTGTTTCACTTGTTTACTTTCATGCTAAATATTTTTAAGGGCTTAAGGACTAATAAAGATCTAAATGTTAATGAGGGTTTTGATGTTTTAATGTACAAATAATTCACCCCCCTCCTCAATTATCCTTTGTATATAATAGGTTTTCATAACCCCTTTTGTAATTTTTTATTTATAGGTAAAAGAGAAGTTGCAACTATGGAAGAAGCAAGAAGTGTAGAAATAAATTGTCCTTTGGAGGATATGGATATATGGAAGAAATCAGAACAACCTTGTGAAAATGCATACATGGGGGGTTTTGAGAATAAGAAGATAAATGTTGCAACAAAGGACAAAGAAGATGATGTTGGAGAAAAAAAGAAGGATGAGGTAAATTATGATTTTGAGTTTAAATTTTTTTATTATTTACCTTCTATAGAAGACATTGCAGTAGTATAAGATGAAGTTGTAGTTGAAGATTGGTATGTGAATGTTGCATGTTTTTGCATAGAGGTTGTAGATGATGGTGCAAGAGGAACTTGCTAGAGTTGGTCGGTCTGTTGTGGGTTGGATCCCATGAAGAAGGAAAGGAACGAAGAAGAGATGTGGCAAAGGAGTATGGTCTATGGTGGATGTAAATCCATGAGAGGAACTAGGAATAGAGTGCATACTAGGTGGAGGAGGAAAATTATTGGATGTTGTTGATATGTGGTTGTCATTGATGTCAACACTATTGGCATTAATTTCTTCAACACTGTATATGTTGAGGATATTAAGAAAATTGTAATGAAATAAGTTGCAGGTTGACAGTGATGAAGTGAAGTTTACTATGTTACCGAGCTCAGTACGTTGATGATCAGAGGTTGTGGATTAAAGGTTTTTTTTCAAGTATATCCAGTTTATCCATGTTAAGTTTTAGAGATTCGCATAAAGATTTGATCAAGTTATGAGCAGTTGTGTTTTGACAATTTTTTTGTTGCTTCAGTTGGTGTTCCTGAATGAAGATGATGTGATTCTAGTAAGTTCAGTTGTTGTAGATGCTTTTTTGGTGATTCATGATGTTTTTGGATGCTTCTATATCATGCTCTATCTGTGCTACATGTCCACATTAATCGTTGTGCTCGCGATTGGTGATTTTCTCTTGTGTGTTCATGTTTTTCATGTTCATGGCCAATAGGGTAATTGTAGCGTGTTGTGGATCTTCATGGAATAATTTTTGAAGGTGTTCCATGTTTGATAATTTTATTTCGGGTCTTCATTATGTTGTGGCCTACATTGGTCGATTCACATTGAAAATTATTTATTGTTTTGGGTCGACAGTTTGCATATGTTTTATTATTTTGTTGAAGCCGACATGTAGCGATGTAATCTCTTGTTGCAGATATATATATATAAGTGGTTGTTTATTTCATTTGAAGGAATACGTCTGTATGAGATGTATAAATAATGTCTTAATCATTCAGAGGCAGAAGTAAAGTGTGAAGAAGAGTGAGCAGAGTGTGAAGAAGTATTCATGTGCTTAATCAAAACTGTAATCAGACATTAGCAAATGCTATTTTCTCAGTTCAAAATCCTACGGATGTAATCTAAATGTTTTTGTAAGACAGTGTGTCTTCCTTTGGGCAGTAAGCCTTGTTGTAATTGAGTAGTGAGCTTTAGGCAGTGTGCCCGAATGTATGTGCATTCCCCATTCACATTTCTTTTATACTTTTAACAGGGTATAATCTTGTGGACTAACCTCCACCGTGGTTTTTCCCCTAACAGGGTTTCCACGTAAAAAAATATTGGTGTTATGTGTGTCTCTGATGTGTTGATGGTTCATGCTTTCATGTTTATTTATCAGATCTAAGAATAAGGTTAATAAGTTTAACAAGTTCAAATTTATGTGACAAATGATTCACCCCCCTCTCAGTTGTCTGCCCTTGTGTTGCCAACAATTGGTATCAGAGTAGGTTCCTTGGAAGAATTTTAATAGCTTGAGGTGATCCGGGATGGCGACATACGAGAAGGATAGTCTGAGATTTGATGGAACAAATTATTCTTTGTGGAAGAATCAAATGGAGTATCATCTAAGATGCATTAGTGAACCTTATTTGAACATTACAAGGAATAGGTATGTTATCCCACATAATGGTCCTTCTACTACTACTGAGATTAAGGATCTTGAATACAATATCAGGGCTAAGGAAGCATTGTTGAGTGCTCAAACTGATTCTGAGATGACAAATGTTATGGATCTGAAAATTGCTTATGAGATCTGAAAAAAGTTGGAAACCTTGTATGAAGGTGATGCTCATGTGAAGATTGCTAAGTTGCAAAGCCTGAAAGGGAAATATGAAATGTTGAGAATGGGTGATGATGAGAACATTACTTATTTTATGCAGATAGTGAATGAACTTGTGTGTAGTATCAAATGTGTTGGTGGAACATTGGATGAATTAGAAATTGTTGCTAAAGTGCTCAGATCCTTGGTTGTTGCATACAAAGCCAAAGCTACTGCTATTGAGGAGATCCAGACTGTGACATATGTAACTAGAGATATGTTGATTGGTAAGCTTATTGCTTTTGAGTTGAGTGAATTTAGTGATGCTCTTCCTAAGATAGAATCTGCATTCAAGGCTACTACCTCCGGAAAAGATAAGCAAAGATATGATTCGGGTGAAAGTTCTTCTAGAAAGGTATTCAAGTATGAGGAGGAAATGCAAAAGATTGAAGAAGAAGAGAGAGAGCTAGACAAGCTTGAAGCACTACTGTCAAGAGGGAAGCCAGAGGAGAAGGTAAGTATAAAGGGAAATTTCATATTAAATGTTTTTCTTGTAATAAGACAGGTCATTTTGCATCAAGGTGTCCAAAAAGAGTTCCTAAGCCAAGACCTAACAAGCCTAGATTCCAAAGAAAGTGTTATTATGCTACTGATGAAGGTGTCACAGATGGTGAATCTGATAAAGGGAATGTAAGTGAGGATGAATGGGTATTTATTGCTATCAAGGAAAATGATCCAGCCCCTACTGAATATGCTAGTTGCTCAAATGTGGAGAAATCCCTAGTTGCTCAAGTTGAAGAGAAAGATGAATAGGTGATTGAAAATGGATGCTCTCATCACATGACAGGTGATAAAAGCAAATTTGTGAGCCTAGAAAAGTATGATGGTGGTGTTGTAAGATTTGGTGATGAAAAAGTTGGTGTAATATGTGGCAGAGGATCCATTTCTCTTGATGGTAAGCATAATACTGATGATGTCCTTTATGTGGAAGGTTTGAAGCATAATCTCTTAAGTGTTGGATAGATAGTTGACAAGGGATACAATCTTCAATTCAAGGATGAAAAATGCAAAATATTGGGGAGTTCTGGAAATGTAATTGCATTAGGTACAAAAACAAAAGGTAATATATTTCACCTGAATACTGCTAGTAAAATTTGTCTGATTGCTCAAGCTAATGAAAGTTGGTTGTGGCATAGGATAATGTGTCATGTAAACTTTAATAATATTATCAAGATAAGTTCTACTTAGGTTGTGAGAGATCTTCCTAAGTTGATAAAACCTACTAATACCATATGCAAGGAATGTCAATTAGGGAAGCAAACTAGAATTTCATTCTGAAGCAAACAACATTGTTCAATAGAAGTGTTGGAGCTTGTTCATACTGATTTGTGTGGTCCTTCTAGAATCAGAAGTTTACAAGGAGATAGGTATTTCATGCTACTTATTGATGATTATTCTAGAATGATGTGGGTTACATTCTTAAGGGAGAAATCTGAAGCTCTGGAGAAGTTCAAGATTTTTAAGGCTATGGTTGAGAGAAAGATAGGTCTGAAGATTAAATGTTTGAGATCAAATAGAGGAGGTTAATTCACTTCTAATGAGTTTAATTCTTTTTGTGAAGAGCATGGGATAAAGAGACAATTAGCTACTCTACGGACCCCTCAGCAAAATGGAGTTCTGGAAAGGAAGAACAAGACAATTCAAGATGTTGCTAGGACTATGATTTTGGAAGGAAATGTTCCTCATATCTATTAGAGAGAAGTTGTGATTATTGTTGTTTACACTCTCAACCGGGTACAAGTCAAAGGTGATACTGGTAAGACTCCTTTTGATCTATGGTTTGGTAAAAATCCTACTATTAGGTATTGTTGATGTTCAACATAGCACAACAACATTAAATAGAATATCTCTATTCTATTTCTCTTGAGAAAGAAAGACAACATATAGTAATTTAACTCCCAAGGTCCTGGTAGTTGGTTCTCAACTGTGTTGATATTGCTCAATGGTCAATGTAACTGTAATATGCAAGGGGCCTTTTGCTGGTAATGGGGAACAAAACTGCATTAGATCAACTAACCTAAGTGGGGGTGGTTTAAATAAGGATAAAAAGATAGATCAGAGCTTTAAAACAGAAGAACATGAATGAAACTTCTTAATACCTAGACATGTATATCAATAATGAGTGTTTCTTTACCTAACCAAAAACCACAACATGATGCAATCCATAGAATAATCTACACCACCACATACATTCATAGTGCTAATTCACAATCACAACCATTCACTAAATTTTTTACTTCAAAACTTGAAACAAATCATTCACTCATCATTAAAAAATAGATCAAATAGATATAATAGCAATTTCATTCACAGATAATTCAATGAGATAATATTGAATCCAGTTTCCTCTATTGATTCTCAGCAAATAGAAAAAATTTAGGCACAACAAAATTACTGGCATACGGATTGATTATGATTCATTAACCTTATCAAAGAGGTGCAAACATAACAACATTTAAAATGTATAAAAACTGTAAAATGTATCCAAGTTCAATTGAATTTTTCAAAGTATCTTGCTAACAACTGTGAAATTCTAAGACTATGATTCCTATTGCTATCATCAGGTGGCTAATCTTTCTTCAATGAGCCAAAATTTATAAAATAGAACTCAAAAGTACATATAGAGATGCTATGTGCAAGTTTCTCTCAATCAAAACTCAGATCCAAACATTGAGGAACCAAGAATACATGAAGAATTGGACTACTAATCTTTAGTTACATCAAGGATTGACTGCTCTGTTATCCAAGAAAGATCAAACTAGGGAATGAGAACTGGAGTCCAACTTGTGTCAAAATCCTACGAAATAGGACAAGAGAGGATGTGGTGTAAAAAAGGAGAACGTTCTGCTGCAAGCTCACTCCTTTGTTGCTCGGTCCATGATATACTCATCATAACTAGAGAACACTTGTTGAAGGATATCTAAATTAGGCCCATCTAACCAACTATCCTCAAATTTGATCCTCTTTAATTCAGCTGAGGCAAATTCCTGCATATCCTTTAATTTAATTAGTTCCTTTATGACAATTTTTACTTCTTCCCTAATGTCCATAAATCTATCCAACAACAAATCTTCATCATCATCTCCTTTTTGCATTACTTCTTCAAATCTACTACTCCACTTCTCCCTGAACTTGTCCAAAGGAATACTCTCTTTGACTGGGATACCCACATTGGCCAGAATGGCAACTACTGCCTCCAATTCATCAATCTGCCAGTTCAAGTCCTTGCTTGTTTCTTGAACCTCATTCTTATGTTGATGGATGAACTTGGATTTGAATCATATTATGTTTATAGCCTTCTCAATAAAATCAACATTGTCTTCTTCAAGAATTGACTACTCCAAGAGAGTTGACTTGGGCACTTTGCTGATGTCTTTAAGCTTCTTAATATATTCCTTGTACTCTTCATCCTACTTTTCTAGATCTTCAGCATGTTGATTCATATCTCCTACTAACTCAAGTGATGTTTCATGAACCTTGAAACTATCAATTATCACTTCAACCACCTCCTGATTAAGTCTATCAATCCATCTTTCAAGCATCCCCACCTTACTCCTCATTTGTACCAAGTCATCAACTTCCTTCTTTGTCAGTAAGATTGGGGATTCAGAAGCAGCAACATGTTGAGAAATTGGAGTGGAAACATCCTTTAGAAACTTGTGTAGCTGATCCAATTGGTATTTTAGCTCATCTTTCTTCTGCTTGTCTTTAATCATTCTGGATTTTGTGGAAGAAGCTACAATATCAATTAAATTCATTTGTTGGTTTCTTGTAGGTCTCCCCAAATTCATAGTACCCAATTGGTAATCAGTCATTTGCATATCATCCATGTTCTTATCCACCACTAGAATTGCACATTCAACAATGATTTCCCCTGTATCAGTGAGCTTGGTGGACTGAAGAACTCAAGCCTTCTTTTTGGGTCTTTCCTTCTCAATCTCCTTCATCATCTCATCCCAATTGATAGGCTGTGGTTGCACTATCTGTTTCTTTTATAATTCAAGCTTCAACCATGTAAGAGAAGTAGGAGTAGTGACTATTTGTGTCAAAGAAGAAGTAGCAGTGGCAGAAGATAAAGGTTGCAATATTGTGTTCTTGGCTGGGATTCAACCTCTTGCACATTTTATTGTTCTCTTTGTGCCTCTTCTTGTGCAAGTTTCTCAGCCTCTTCTTTATCTTTTTGCTCTTGCAAAATTTTGGCTTCAAACGTTCTTCTTCCAATTTCTTTTACTCATACATCTTGTCCCTCTGCTTCTCCAGTTCCTTGACATAATCCCATGCTTCCTTGGACTTCTTCTCATGTAGAGAAAGTGTTGCAGCCTCCTTCTCTCTCTCCAGGCGTTCTTTCTCTTCTTTCTTTTTGTAGACCTCTTCCAAAGCCTTAAATTTAGCCTCAAGGGCTTCTTTCTCTCTTCTTTGAGCAACTTTCACCTCCTCGAGGTCATAAATCTTCTGTTGTAAATCTAACTTAGCTCTCTCCTCTTTCAATTTGAGCTCTTGCTCCTTTTTTTGTTGTTGTTTGGCCAATTCATCAACCTTGACTTTAGCTTCCAATTATTTATGCTTCTTGGCTATTACATCAGATTGTGCCTTAGCATCAATCTCTTGTTGTTTAGCTAGTGCCTCAGCTTGTGCCTTGGCATCTGCTTCCCTCTTGGATTCCTCAAAAATATTCCATTGGTCCTCCTAAGTTAAAATATGTTCATTCCATGCATCCTCAGTCTCATCCCGAGATTCCACCACATGAGTTTCTTTATCGGATGGGATAGCCTCAGAGTCTATGTCAATATCATGAATTTCTATTTCAGGCTCCTTCTCCTTCAATAACTCAGCTTCCTTATGGAGGGTTCCTATGGGCATCTCCTCGCTTTCTCTGCAACAAGAGGTTGATTAGATGCTTCTCCTGCAACATATGTTGAAGCATCAGCTTTTGTAATTCCCTCCCCTCCTTGTACCTCAGGAAGATCTTGGGTAGTAGTCTCCTCTCCTAAATTGGGAAGGAGAAATTCCAAAGGCTCCTTAGGAAGCATTCTTCTTTTTGTCCTTTTATACTGGGTAGTTCCTGCAGCCTTCCTCTTCATGGATGTTTGAGCCTCTGGCTCCTTTACCCTCATGATGACCCATTGAATGCTTCTATCCAATACTGGCCTTGCAATCTATTTTATTTTGATGGATTCTTCCACATTCCAATCCACTGGATCAAGATCCCTAGTGCCTATGTTCTCTACATCATACTGGGGATCCAAAGTTACCCCATCATCTAATAATGTTTTAGGGATGTCCTCTTTTTTCCCATACCCAACCACGAGTTGGATAGGCAGTCTTTCACAATTCCTCCTCCTGAGATCATACTCATCCTCAAGATCCATCCAAAAGTCATCCAATAGATTGAAGTGTTTTTCAAAGACAGTGGGAAGGAGTCCTTGCATCTTATGATTGGGGTCATAATGTTTCCTTGAATTATACAAACCTAACTTCAACTAAATCAATTCATCACAAACTACCTTAGCTTCCACAATGTGTGGACAACTATACTCACCCAACTTCATGGGGAACTTATGACAGCCAGTCTTGTGTTTATTACCAAACTTCACATTGACTGCTAGAGCTTGATAAATGAATTCCATTAAAACAATTTTATTGCTGCAGCACCTAGGGAGTAAATTAGGTAAGCCATCAAAACTTCCCAACCTGAAGTAAGTAAACCTTGGGTATTGAATGAACCAATGTATCCATTCATTGATGAAGGCCATGGCCTCTCTACTCAGTCTGTAACTAGCATCTGATGTTAACCGGTTAATGATGAGATACAAAAATACATCATTAACCCTCCTATAGGGAGACTTTGAGGTCTACAAGGTAATTTGATCATAGTGATCCCACACATTCTTTTTTCCTTGAGCCTCTCCCAATATACCTACTGTATTGAGTCTAGGAAAGATCCCTCTTCTGGCAGCTGCATAGATTACATAAGAGGTCATGAAGAAACTCTTGGTTTCTCTCACTCTAAGTATTCGATTATATATACAATCTAAAACAATCATAGGCCAATCAAACTGTTGCCTACCATCAAGGATAGTTTGGATAAATGGAAACATCCACTCCTTGAACTAGGAAGCATCCCTCTTCCCAAACACCCTAGAGAGCATCATTATTATGTCTAAAATCTCCTTATAGAAATCTACCCTTTTAGGCTGATCAAGAAGCTTAGCTAGAGACTTTTTCTCAACTCTCATCCAACTCTTGTTCATATGAGTTCTCTTAGTCTCCTTCTTGTCACTATATAGTTTCAGTGCCTCCACCTCATTTAGTTGTCTTGGATTTTGTGGAGTAGGTGCATTGAACAAAAATCTAATCATTTGGGGTGTTAAGTCAATAATAACATTCCCCTGAAAATCCACACATTTCCTAGTGGTAGGGTTGTATGCTCCAGCTACAGTCATTATCAATTCAGGGCACTGGACTGATAAGGGGAAGATGGAAACATGTGCTAGTCAAGATTGGACAAGTCTCTGTGTCCTTCCTGTTACATCTTCACCAAATGTCTCCAAGAGAAACTCCTCATAACTGAATGCACCCAAGTTGGTATCGATGATGTCTACCCAATCATAATCAACCTTGCTATTAGTGAGAGTAGCTTCCATGTGTTTGTATCTTAGAGTGTAAGGGAGGTGCTCCACTTTGATCTTCTTTGGCCTAGCTCCTTGTCTTGAAGTTTCTGTCAGTTGGATCCTTTGAGAAGCCTCTTCTAATGCTCCTGACATCCCTCAATCTCTACAATAAACTCTCTTATTAGATGAACAAAAAGCATAAAAGTCAATACATCAACCAACATCCTTCCTTTACCTCTTTAGGACAACTTTCATACTTAGCCAAATTTCAAACTTTATCGGAGGTGGAGCCACAGAAGAATAAGGAATAGGGAACTATTTCAACACCAAGTGGGACTGGGACTTGAACCAGAATGAGACCGGAGCCGAAATTGAAATAGAAACTGAACTCGAAACCAATCGCTATTTCCAAGTTCGAACCCCACTTCGGTTCTGCCTTCGTTGAAGGGAAAGTATAAAGACAAAAATTATCAATGACCAGAAGTGGAATCATTTTGGGAATGAACCCCAATGCCAACATCAATGGGACGAATTCGATCCTGATTTTGCTTCCGCCAGTTTTAACATAAAAATGGAGCACTTTCTTGAAGACATGGTCACATGAATCTAAGGACCTGGGTCACATGGGTTTACAAGGAAATCAAAATAGAGAGGCTTAACCCCAACCCTTAATCATACAAAAGACCAATTTAAACCCTAAGGCCGAATATTTTGTAAAGTTCATTGAGCAAATCCTAGTTTGCAAGACACATCAACTCAGAAAATTAGGGCATCAACAACCCCACATGGAAATCAAAGAATAAAAATGGAAGAATGATGAGAAGGGTCTCCAAACAAAACTCGAAGCATTTAACACGTAGAGGACCCAACAAAAATGAAACCCTAGTTAGGAACTAGGGCACAATAAAACACACTTGTCACAAACACAACAGCAAATGGAAAACAACAAATAGAAAGAAAGAAAACAAAATGGGAAAATAGAAAAAGACAAACAAACCAACAGAAAACAAGAAACAAGCAAAAATTCACAGAAAAATATTTTGCGAACGCGCCGAAACATGACGAGAAAAAACACGAGAAAGAAATGACAAAGTACAATGGGAAAAGAAGGGAAAATAAATCCTACCTCAAAACACCCATGAGGAAATACTAAAACTTGGCAAATATTTTCTCCTCGACACGCCTCAACAATCAAATCGCTCCTCACGACATTCTCCTAGCTCCGGTTCTCTAAAACAACTTGGATAATCAAAGATAATGAGCCAGTTAAACACAATTAATAATTTAAAATCATATCGCACATGCGAGGAGGCTATAATTAATGCCATAAATGTGATAGGTCAGAGGCGGAGCAATCAACGCTATTGAACAATTAACCCAAATGAACACCAAAAGCAAGGTGGACGCGGACCCATATTTAGAACAGAACAAGAAATTTTTTAACAAGCCTCTTATCAAACTCCGAACCTGGCTCCAGTCACGCGAAAAAGACAAACAACAAAAGGAACAAGGGGGCGAGGGGCAGAATCGGGACCAAAATCGGAAGTGGAACTTTTACAAAATTCCAAGTTTGGTTCTGATTCTGGTTTCGCTCCCAACAAAGGCACAAGAAACAAAACAAGGAAAACAAACCACGATGGGAAGCGGGACTAGAACAAAAACTGGACCCAGCCCAACACCAATGGAAACAACAATACAAAGCAAATGAGTGGAGTCAAAAATAGAATGGAAACAGAACTTGGAAATTTCACAAAGTTCCAAGTTCGGTTCCAACTCCAGTTTTGCTTCCGCTCGGGCAAAACAAAAGACAAGGAAAACAAAAAACAACTCAAGGGAAAAATAGACCCGAGAGTGCAACACACACTAACAAGCAATGAAAAGAACAGGGAAAGAGGGTGGACTCGGAAACAGAATGAAATACGGACTTGGAACCAAAACAAAATTTTCAAGTCCAGTTTCCATCCCAACTCCGCTTTCGGCAGACAAAAAGAAACAAGAACTTAGGAGCAAAATGAACAACTCCTAAGACCCCAAACAAAACAAAGGGGGGGCCATTTTTTTTCAAAATAATAATGGGTTGGTTATGCAAGACATAACAAATGGCGACTCGGTTGGGAAAATGGTTTACCCATTTTCAAGATACTGAAGAATTCAGTTACCCAGAACCTCTGGTTTATGAAACATGCTAACTTAAGTAGGATTAGATATATTGAGTAAGGTTGAGCTGGAATATCATATGTATATCAACATGAACTACTTTGAATCTAACTGTATGCATATATGGTGCATCCTTCATATAAAATTTCTCCACCCCTGAACAACTACACCTAAGATCCAAGCTACGTAGCTTGAGTCCATCAACTATCGTGCAATAAAATCCTAGACATTGCTCCACTACCAGTTAGGCATCCACAGCCCCGACGAAGATACCTCTAGTTCTTTCAAAGCATTTCTCTACTGCCAGAAAGGCGTCCATAGCCTCGATAGAGATATTTGAATCACCCATTTGATATTGAGTCTACTTTACTTCAATGGTTCTCTTTTCTCTTTTTCTTTTGCAAGCTTCATTTATGGGAATTCTTTATTGACTTTGCTCAATACTCAGCTATAACTAATCTAAAATGTGCATTAAGAAATACAATGGACCTTATGACAGTCTTGGGAATCAGATTTTTCACTTGAATCAGAGATATAGTCACCCTAAGATGAATAGGCAATTACACAGGAAGATGTTTTATCTATTTTGTGGCAGACTTCAATCATAGTTCATGAGATTATTTACAATGTACCTTATTCTTAATAACTTTTCAAACCAATGTTATAATGACAATAAGACATAAGTTTAGACCGAAATATTTCAACAGATATGCCTAAAAATACCTAAATCAATTTCCCTCCTAGTGTCTGCAGCATATTTTGAATAACACCCCCTTCATTTCAAAAATGAAAAGAAATGAAGGTCCCCAAAGAACAAGACAAAACAACAAACAAACAAAAAGAAACCAAAAGAAACAAAGAACCAACAAGTAAACAAACAAATAGAAACAAAAGAACAAAGAAAAAACATATAATACATATATACAACCAATTCAAAAATTAGACCCTCATGGGCCAAAGTAATGCTTGAGAAACTGTCCATTGGCAGGCAATGGAATAGGTTCTCCTATTAGAGTACTCAAGCGAAAAGAGTTCTCCCCCAAGATCTCAGCTATTTGATAAGGACCCAACCAGAGTCTATCAAACTTTTGGTGCTCCCCCTTTTTCTCTTTAGCCTTATCCCACAGCAACACGAGATCTAATATCCTGAAATACTTTATATTGGCTCTCTTGTCAAATCAACATTTGACGACAGCCTGGTGTTTAAAGAACTATTGTAAAGCAGTGTCTCTCTGTTCTTCCATGTTTAAAATATTATTTAGCCTTACCTCAATCCGATCGTCCTTTGAATAAAATTCCTGCATAAACCTGAGAACAAGTATCTACAAATGTATGGGGAAGACCAGCTCTTGGTTGTAGACTAACTTAAATGGGGAATTTCCTAGAGCGGATTTAATATGGGTTTGATCAGCCCATAAGGAAAACTTCAACTGGGTATGCCAATCCCTAGGATTGTTCTCTAACAATTTATTTATCAACTCCAATAGGTTCTTGTTGGTAGAATTTGCTACACCATTTCCCTAAGGATAGTAATTAGAGGAGTACTTTAAAATAATTTTATGTTCATAGGCCCATTGTATGAAATCAGCAGATGAGAAAGTGGGTCCATTGTCACATACCAGGGTGAATGGTACTTCAAACCTGCTAATGATGTTTTCATTAAGAAATCTGATAACCACCTCTGTGGTGCTATTTTTGCATGGTTGAGCCTCGATCCAATGCATATAGTAGTGAGTTGTTGTTAAGATGAACTTATGACCTGCAGAAGAGTTTGGATTAATTACCCCTACAAAATCTAGTTCCCATTGGGCGAATGGTCTTACCTCGTAAACCAGTTGTAAAGGCATTGCAGGATTATGCTCCTTGGGTGCAGAGGTTTGGCATGTGTGACATATCTTGACATGTCTATGTGCATCTCTAAACATATGGGGCCAATAGTAGCCTAACCTAAGGATTTGATGGGCCAAGGAATCTGTAGATCCATGTCTTGTACCATGTTTACCATGAAATTCAGCCATAACATTCTTGGCTTCTTGTTGATCCAAACAATGCAAGTAAACTCCATAATTTCTTTTGTATAGGGATCCTCCTTTGAGCATGTAATGAGCATTCTTCATTCTCAATGCTCTCCTTTGAGTAGCATTCATCCCGTCTGGGCATCTATTGTTTAGGAGGAAGAAGATCAAATTTGTATACCACGGATCCTTGGTGAATGACTGCACTTTATACTGATGGCAAGTGATACTCTTGTCAACATCTGCCATAGCCTTTGATAAGCCCTGTCCTTGGATGAGCTTCATTGGATGGATTTCTAAATCATACTCTTGCAAAATATCCATCCATTTTCCTCTTCTCTCCCCTAACTCACTCTGCATAAGGAGAGATTTAACAGTCGGATCAGGAACTATGGAAATAACTTGGCTCCTAAGAATGTAGTGCCTAAATTTCTTTACTGCTCGCACCAATGCAAAGGCTTGCTTCTCAAGGGGAGGGTACCTAACTTCTGCATTTTTGAATGGGGAGCTCATGAAAGCAATTGGCCTTTCATCTCCCTCACCTCTTCGTTGTGTTAAGACAGTTGCACATGAATGGTTGGATGCAAAGGAATAGATATAGAAGGGATTTAGATAATCTGGAACCAAATTGGCAACCCAAGTGGAGTGTCGTATTGGGAAGATGATTCTTGCAAACAAAAGCTTTTGCACTTCCTTCTGAATTAATGGCTCGATCAAAGAATTCACCGAGCGTTGCTTTTGATGGAAGGGCTTTGCTTCTGGCTTTAGAGGTATGGCATGCGTGATCACCGAGGTGTCAAAATTATTTAAATCTTCATGACTCCAATCAATTGTTGTAATGTCTTCTTTTAACACCTTAACTATTTTATCTTTGATCTCCTCAGGGCAAGTTTTTCGGGACCTGAATCAGCCAGATTAATAGATTCATACTTCCCTCCATCACTTTTTGTTGGCACCCTTTCACGAGCCCGAGGATCATAATCAAATATTCTTTCCCAAGCTACCATCCCCTTGGGAATGTTGTTGCTTTTCAAATTCATTATCCCTTCAATGTCACAACTCTCAAGGTCCCAATCCCCATGATCTCTTTCTGACTCATCTATTATTTGTCCCTCGAAGACATCAAAACTTTCCAAGAAGGTAAGTATGTGTTGGTCATCATCAAAGACCTAAAAATTATGGACATTATCTGGGACTGCTGGGATTGAGACTAGTTCAACTAAAAATATTTTCAACTTGAAGTCCTGCATAGGCTCCAAAGTGCTAGTAGTGACTGCAAGGGCAGCTACAATCTGATTATGTTCCCTAGGAATCAAAGTGATTCCAAAAGCATCAAAATCCTCAATTAGATTCCAAACTCTATTTTTGTAAGCAACCAATCTTTTTTTATGACAAGTATATTGGCTGTAAACTTGTTTGACAATTACTTTAGAATCCCCCATAACCATGAGAGATGTGACCTTCTTCTAATGAGCTAACATCAAACCTTGAGCAAGTGCTTCATACTCTGTCATCTTGTTTGTGCAACCAAACTGTAAACTGTAGGAAGAAAAGTAAGTCTTCCCCTTCGGGTTGGTTAATTCAATCCCTGCCCCACTTCCTAATTTGGACTTGGAGCCATCAAATTTAAGACTCCATAATTGATCCAGAGTTGGGATCTCTTTCTTCTTTGGGGTTAAAGGTATTTTCTTGCTAGAAGTATGTGGCAGCTCGGACTGGTGCTGGTCATACAAATTTAAAGGTAACGGTGGACTAGGTATGTGAGAAGATTCTCCTACATTCAAAACCTGTTCAGGAATTGTTTCCTGAACCTCTTCTCAGATTAGATCATGATTTAGTACATTTTTTACCAATGCCTTGGGAATTGGAAGGGTATCTAGGGTTGGTGTAACAAGCAAAGGTTAAGATTCCTCAGTCTCTCTTTGTATTTCAGAGCATAGAACTTGAGTCTACTCAAGTGGGGAAGAATATTCTTTTTGAGCAAGACTAGTTCTCGTAAGAATAGTAGCATCCTTAGCATCAAATGAAAATTTATTGGTGAATGCTTGAGGTTGGAATTCACAAGTTTTCTCAGCTTGGAAGACATGGTTTAAGATATCTACATAGGGCTGACAAGTTAACTTAGAATGATTCTGATAATGGATCCTACACCAATTGGGAAGCAAGAAACTCCATAAGTCAGCTTCTTCTCCTAGTACCAGCTTATCTTGTTGCAACTTTTTGATTAAGACTTGCTAGTTGATTGTATTCATTAGGTCACTTTGTTCTAGGGGCAGTGGATCATCAAAATGGAGCATAGAGAAATTCATGACCTCCTCCCTCTTGTAGACTCCTAGCTCGGTTTTGAAATAGGCTACCTCATTGGGAGTATCATATTCAGTAATCATATGTTTAAGCCTAGGCTCACTCTCAATTCTGATTTGTGTTGCTATCCCTTTCCAGGGTAGCCACATGTGTGAGAATTCCAAGGACAAATATCCTCCAATACTCTTCATGAGGTCACTACTTAAAAGAATACCATAGGTTTCTAGGATATCTGCAACTTGGATATCCATGTAAGTTTGGATCCTTGGGTCAGATCCAACCTGTACATGAATATTTTTAAGTTCTCCTACCACATTGACTTCTATTTTGTCTAATTGGATGACCTTTTTATTTGTCTGGAGTGGAATCAGACCTAACTTCCTACAAATTGAAAATGGCATGACATTTCCTGACGCCCCAAAATCTAATAGACAGTTGTGTAGATTCTTTCCAAAAATTCTTAAACTCAAAAGGAAATGTGGGGTACTAGTCTTACCTTTATAGAGGGTTGCATTCATCTCATTTATTGGAGTTGCCTTACCTTTCCCTTTTGAGTGATCTGCCTCCTCGAAGGCTCTTAACACAATTTCTCGTTGGGCATGGCACCACTTCATAATGTCAAAGAACGACAATGAAGTCTTTTTCTTCTGCATCTTTGCAATGAAATCAAACTCTAAATCATTTTTTACCTAATACTTAGGAAAAGAAGGTGGGTCATTTTTATTCTGAGAGTCAGATAGACCCTTTGGTGGTGGTAGGTTATTATCCGCATTCTAATTCGGTGGGACCATGTTATTAGGAGGAGCAGATGTGGTAAACGTCCCTCTGTTTTGATTCCTAAGGAAATGGCCTCCTTTGGTTTGGAAGGCTTGGGCATCGTATACATCTTCCACTATTTCATTGCCTTCCTGGTTGGGAAATGGCAGTTCTTCATCAAAGATTTTGTAGGCCATGGTTGTGTCCGTTGATCCACTAGACTTGTTGGATGCACCTTGAAATGGAGCATCAGCCGGTGCAATTTTGACAACCTTCTCCATTTCTGGGCAGTTAACCTCAGAATGAGTTGTAGTATCATGCAACCTACACCAATTCATCATAAAGTTGAGATCTACCACATTTGCAGTGTGTGGCTTTTCATCACCTGCCTGATAATTATGGGAAACTCCCACATTATTAGGTCCAGTATTCCATGGTCTATTATTGTTGGACCTTTGATTGTACCCCCTATTCTGATTTTAATAATTTTGGTTACAGGAATTTTGGTTTTGGAAGTTCCTATTAGTGTTCTGATTGGTGTTATAATTCTAGTTGGAGTTTTTGTTGGAGTAACCACCCTAATTAGAATACCCTCCCTGATTCTGAAAACTTTGATTCTGGTTCTGAGGGGGATTTTGTCTAAGTTGGGCCATATCATTATACATCTGAGATAGAGTCTTCTTGAGGGTTCCCATCTCATTAGTAAGTTGGAGAGTTCTTTGACTTTCTATAGTCTTTACTACAGATGGCTGACTAACAGGATTTGATCCTCCAGCTTGATTTTGGAAATTTTGTGTTTGTTGGGGGGATTCCTGAGTATTATTAGTGAAGAATGGTAAGGAAGGTGGGGCTTGCAACTCAAACATGGGTCCATATTGGGAATAATACATCCCTGGGACCATGTTGAATAGAGGATTTGGGTTAGGGATATGATATCCTATGGGAGGAAGAACTCCTCCTAAACTCCCTGTTTGCAAGCTTATATGTTGTTGCAATTTGATGGTTAGGTGATAAACTTTAGACAACAAATCAATTTCATTAGCAGCATATGTCCTCTGCAAAATTAGGCCAATCAAAGGATCCACGACCCTCAAATATGCCAAAATGGCAATATTCTCAACAACCAAGTAAGGATCATGTAGCCTTTGGTACATTCTCCGGAATCTTATGTTGAATAAAGGCAATGGTTCATGGGATTCCTTCCTTAGTGTAGCAAATTGGTGATATGGAATGGTTGGGTCTACATAGACCTGGAACTGATTAATAAAGGCATTTTCCAAGTCTATCCAACTTAGAATAGACCCTTGCGGTAGATTGAAATACTAATTGTAGGCCATGTCACCCAAAGAATAGGGGAATAATCTATACACAACATCATGATGAGCTACATGAGCATGAGTACAGGAATCCTTAAATGCCTGTATGTTCTCTTCAACACTCCTTGATTCTCCATGCATATACTTGGGATAGAACCTCTTAGGGTTTTTGGGAAAATCATGTATACCCCCAGGGATAGTCCCTAGTGGAGAGGGGTTATTAACAAGGAAATCCATGGGTTGTGGTGGTGGGACTAGTTGAAACAGTGGTGGAATAGGTGGATTTGGTGGAAAGACAGGAGGAGTAAGTGGTGGTGACAATGGTGGGATCAAAACCCTATAGGCTTGGGGTCTATACCTGACAGGGGTTTGGAGATCAATCAATGGTTCAGAATTATGAGAAGATCTAAGAACTCTCTCGTACCTATCTAGTGAGAATGACCCAATTCGAGCCAGTTTGTTCTTCAGGCCCTCCTTCTAGCGCCAGACCTACCGATGTTCAATGCAGCACAACAACATTAAATAGAATATCTCTATTCTATTTCTCTTGAAAAAGAAAGACACAATATAGTAATCTAACTCCCAAGGTCCTGGTAGTTGGTTCTCAACTGTGCTGATATTGCTCAATGGTCAATGTAACTGTAATATGCAAGGGGCCTTTTGCTGGTAATGAGGAATAAAACTACATTAGATCAACTAACCTAAGTGGGGGGGTTTAAATAAGGATAAAAAGAAAGATCAGAGCTTTAAAATAGAACATGAATGAAACTTCTTAATACCTAGACATGTATATCAATAATGAGTGTTTCTTTACCTAACCAAAAACCACAACATGATGCAATCCATAGAATAATCTACACCACTACATACATTCATAGTGCTAATTCACAATCACAGCCATTCACTAAAATTTTTACTTCAAAACTTGAAACAAATCATTCACTCATCATTAAAACACAGATCGAATAGATATAAAAACAATTTCATTCACAGATAATTCAATGAGATGATCTTGAATCCGGTTTCCTCTATTGATTCTCATCAAATAGAAAACATTTAGGCACAAAAAAATTACTGGCATGCGGATTGATTATGATTCATTAACCTTATCAAAGAGGTCCAAACATAACAGCATGTAAAATGTATAAAAATTGTAAAATGTATCCAAGTTCAATTGAATTTTTCAAAGTATCTTGCTAACAACTGTGAAATTCTAAGACTATGATTCCTATTGCTATCATCAGGTCACTAATCTTTCTTCAATGAGCCAACCTTTACAAAATAGAACTCAAAAGTACATATAGAGATGCTATGCACAAGTTTCTCTCAATCAAAACTCAAATCCACAAATTAAGGAACCGAGACTACATGAAGAACTGGACTATTGATCTTTAGTTACATCAAGGCTTGACTGCTCTGCTATCCAAGAAAGAAGATGGAACTGGGGAATGAGAATTGGAGTCCAGCTTGTGTCAAAATCCTACAAAATAGGAGAAGAGAGGATGTGGTGTCAAAAAGGAGAATGTTTTGTTGCCAACTCACTCCTGCATTGCTTGGTCCATGATATACTCATCATAACTAGACAACACTTGTTGAAGGATATCTAAATCAGCCCATCTAACCAACTATCCTCAAATTTGATTCTCTTTAATTCGGCTAAGGAAAATTCCTGTATATCCTTTAATTTAATTAGTTCCTTTCTTGTAGTTTTTACTTCTTCCCTGATGTCCATAAATCCATCCAACAACAAATCTTCTTCATCATCTCCTTTTTGCATTACTTCTTCAAATCTACTACTCCACTTCTCCCTAACCTTGTCCAAAGGAATACTCTCTTTGACTGGGATATCCACGTTGGCCAAAATGGCAACTACTGCCTCCAATTCATCAATCTTCTCATTCAAGTCCTTGCTTGTTTCTTGAACCTCATTCTTATGTTGATGGATGAACTTGGATTTGAATCCTATTATGTTTACAGTCTTCTCAATAAAATCTACATTGTCTTCTTCAAGAATTGACTGCTCTAGGAGAGTTGACTTGGGCACTTTGCTGATGTCTTTAAGCTTCTTAATATATTCCTTGTACTCTTCATCCTACTTTTCTAGATCTTCAGCATGCTGATTCATATCTCCCACTAACTCAAGTGATGTTTCATGAACCTTGAAACTATTAGTTATCACTTCAACAACCTCCTAATTAAGTCTATCAATCCATCTTTCAGGCATCCCCACCTTACTCCTCATTTGTACCAAGTCATCAGCTTCCTTCTTTGTTAGTAAGATTGGGCATTCGGGAGCAACAACTTGTTGAGAAATTGGAGTGGAAACATCCTTTAGAAACTTGTGTAGTTGATCTAATTGGGCTTTTAGCTCATCTTTCTTCTTCCTATCTTTAATCATTATGGATTTGGTGGAAGAAGCTAAAATATCAATTAAATTCATTTGTCGGTTTCTTGCAGGTCTCCCCAAATTTCCAGTACCCAATTGGTAATCAATAATTTGCATATCATCCTTGTTCTTATCCATCATTGGAATTGCACATTCAACAATGATTTCCCCTGTATCAGTGAGCTTGGTGGAGTGAAGAACTCGAGCCTTCTTTTTTGGTCTTTCCTTCTCAATCTCCTTTATCATCTCATCCCAATTGAGAGGTTGTGATTTCACTGTCTATTTCTTTTCTAATTCAAGCTTCAACCATGTAGGAGTAGTAGGAGTAGTGACTATCTATGCTGAAGAAGAAGTAGCAGTGGCAGAAGATAAAGGTTGCAATATTGTGTTCTTGGACTGAGATTCAACCTCTTGCACATTTTATTGTTCTCTTTGTGCCTCTTCTTGTGCAAGTTTCTCAACCTCTTCTTTATCTTTTTTCTCTTGCAATCTTTTGGCTTCCAACTCCTTCTTCAAACATTCTTCTTCCAATTTTTTTTACTCATACATCTTGTCCCTCTGCTTCTCTAGTTCCTTGACATAATCACATGCTTCCTTGGACTTCTTCTTATGTAGAGCAAGTTTTGCAGCTTCCTTCACTCTCTCCAGGCATTCTTGCTCTTCTTTCTTTCTGTAGGCCTCTTCCACAACCTTAAATTTAGCCTCAAGGGCTTCTTTCTCTCTTCTTTGAGCATCTTTCTCCTCAAGGTCATGAATCTTCTATTGTAAAGCTAATTTATCTCTCTCCTCTTTCAATTTGAGCTCATGCTCCTTTTGTTGTTGTTGTTTGGCCAATTCATCAACCTTGACTTTACCTTCCAATTCTTTATGCTTGGCTATTGCATCTGATTGTGCCTTAGCATCAATCTCCTATTGTTTAGCTAATGCCTTAGCTTGTTCCTTGGCATCTGCTTCCCTCTTAGATTCCTCAAAATATTTCCATTGGTCCTCTTCAGTTAAAATATGTTCAATCATTGTATACTCAGTCTCATCCCGAGATGCCACCGCATGAGTTTCTTTATTGGATGGGATAGCCTTTGAGTCTGTGTCAATATCATGAATTTCTATTTCGGGCTCCTTCTCCTTCAATAACTCAACTTCCTTATGGAGGGTTCCTATGGGCATCTCCTCACTTGGTTGCTCTACAACAAGAGGTTGATTGGATGCTTCTCCTACAACAGATGTTGAAGAATTAGCTTCTGTAATGTCCTCCCCTCCTTGTACCTCAGGAAGATCCTGGGCAGCAGTCTCCTCTCCTGAATTGGGAGGGAGAAATTCCAAAGGCTCCTTAGGAAGCATTCTTCTTTTTTTTCCTTTTATACTGGGTAGTTCCTGCAGCCTTCCTCTTCTTGGATGTTTGAGCCTCTGGCTCCTTTACCCTCATGATGCCCATTGAATGGTTTTTTCCAATACTGGCCTTGCAATCTGTTTTATGTCAATGGATTCTTCCGCATTCCAATCCACTAGATCAAGATCCCTAGTGCCTATGTTCTCTGCATCATACTGGTGATCCAAAGTTACCCCATCATCTGATAGTGTTTTAGGGATGTCCTCTTTTATCCCATACTCAACCATGAGTGGGATAGGTAGTCTTTCATAATCCCTCCTCCTCAGATCATACTCATCCTTAAGATCCATCCAAAAGTCCAACAAATTGAAGTGTTTGTCAAAGACAGTGAGAAGGAGTCCTTGCATCTTATGATTGGGGTCATAATGTTTCGTTGAAGTATACAAACCTAACTTCAACTGAATTAATTTATCATAGACTACCTTAGCTGCCACAATGTGTGGACAACTATACTCACCCAACTTCATGGGGAACTTATGATAGCCAGTCTTGTGTTTATTACCAAACTTCACATTGACTGCTAGAGCTTGATAAATGAATTCCATTAAAACAATTTTATTACTGCATCACCTAGGGAGGAAATGAGGGTAGCCATCAAAACCTCCCATCCTGAAGTACGTAAACATGGGGTATTGAATGAACCAGTATCCCCATTCATTGATGAAGGCTATGGCCTCTCTACTCAGTCTGTAACCAACATCTCCTCTTAACTGGTTAATGATGACATACAGAAATGCATCATTAACCCTCCTGTAGTGAGACTCTGAGGTCTACAAGGTAAGTTAATCATAGTGATCCCACACATTCTTTTGTCCTTGAGCCTCTCCCAATATACCTATTGCATTGAGTCTAGGAAATATCCCTCTTCTGGAAGTCGCATAGATTACATAAGAGGTCATGAAGAAACTCTTGGTTTCTCTCACTCTAAGTATTTGATTATGTATACAATCTAAAACAAGCTTAGGCTAATCAAACTATTGCCTACCATCAAGGATAGTTTGGATAAATGGAAACGTCCATTCCTTGAACTAGGAAGCATCCCTCTTCCCAAACACCCTAGAGAGAATCATTATTATGTCTGAAATATCCTTGTAGAAATTTTCCCTTTTGGGTTGATCAAGAAGCTTAGCCAGAGACTTTTTCTCAACTCTCATCCAACTCTTGTTCATATGAGTTCCGTTAGTCTCCTTCTTGTCACTATAAAATTTTAGTGCCTCTGCCTCATTGAGTTGTTTGGGATTTTGTGGAGTAGGCGCATTGAACAAAAATCTAATCATTTGGGGTGTTAAGTCAATAATAACATTCCCCTGCAAATCCACACATTGCCTAGTGGCAAGGTTGTATGCTCCAGCTGCAGTCATTATCAATTCAAGGCACTGGACTGATAAGGGGAAGATGGCAATATGTGCTAGTTGAGATTGGACAATTCTTTGTTTCCTTCCTGTTACATCTTCACCAAATGTCTCCAAGAGCAACTCCTCATAACTAAATGCACCCAATTTGGTATCGGTGGTGTCTTCCCAATCAGAATCAACCTTGCTAGAAATGAGAGTAGCTTCCCTATGTTTGTATCTCAAAGTGTAAGGGAGCTACTCCACTTTGATCTTCTTTGGCCTAGCTCCTTGTATTGAAGTTTATGTCAGTTGGCTCCTTTGAGAAGCCTCTCCTGATGCTCCTGACATCCCTCAATCTCTGCAATAAACTCCTATATTAGATGAACAAAAAGCATAAAATTCAATACATCAAACAATATCCTTCCTTTACCTCTTTAGGACAACTTTCATACTTAGCCAAATTTCAAACTTCATTGGAGGTGGAGCCACAGAAAAATAAGGAACAAGGAACTATTTGAACACCAAGCGGGACCGGGACCGGAACCAGAATGAGACCGGAGTTGGAATCGGAATAGAAACTGAACTCGGAACCAATTGCTAGTTCCAAGTTCGAACTCCACTCCGGTTCCGCCTCCACTGAAGGGAAAGTATAATGACCAAAATTATCAATGACCGGAAGCAGGATCATTTTGGGAATGAACCCCAATGCCAACATCAATGGGACGAATTCGGTCCCAAGTCTACTTTCGCCAATTTTAACATAAAAATGGAGCACTTTCTTGAAGAGGTGGTCACATTAATCTATAGACCTGGGTCACATGGGTTTACAAGGAAATCAAAATAGAGGGGCTTAACCCCACCCCTTAACCATACAAAAGACCAATTTAAACCCTAAGGCCGAATATTTTGTAAAGGTCGTCGAGCAAACCCTAGTTTGCACAACATGTTGACTCCGAAAATTAGTGCATCAACAACCTAACATGGAAATCACATAATCAACATGGAAGAATGATAAGAAGGGTCTCCAAACAAAACTAGAAGCATTTAACATGCAGAGGACCCAAAAAAAATGAAACCCTAGTTAGGAACTAGGGCACAACAAAACGCACCAGTCACGAAAGTGACAACAAATGGAGAAAAAAAATGGAAAGAAAGAAAATAGAACGGGAAAACAGAAAAAGACAAAAACAAACCAATAGAAAACAAGAAACAAGCAAAAATTCACAGAAAAAGATTTTGTGAATGCACCGAAACACGATGAGAAAAAATATGAGGAATAAATGACAAAGCACAATGGGAAAAGAAAGAAAAATAAATCCTACCTCAAAACACCCATGAGGAAATACTGAAACTTGGCAAAGATTCGCTCCCCGACACGCCTCCGCAATCAAATCGCTCCTCATGACGTTCTCCTAGATCTGGTTCGCTAAAACGACTTGGATAATCAAAGATAATGAGCTAGTTGAACACAATTAAGATTTTAAAATCATTTTGTGCATGCAAGGAAGATGTAATTAATGCAATAAATGTGGTAGGTCAGAGGCGGAGCAATCAACGCTATTGAACAGTTAACTTGAGTGAACACCAAAAGCAGGGTGGACATCGACCCGAATTCAAAATAGAACACTAAATTTTTTAACAACCCTCTTATTGAACTTCAAACCCAACTCCAGTCCCACGACAAAGACAAACAATAAAAGGAAACAAGGGGGTGAGGGGCGGAATCAGGACCAAAACCGGAAGTGGAACTTTTGCAAAGTTCCAAGTTTGGTTTTGATTTTGGTTCTGCTCCCGACAAAGGAAAAAGAAATGAAACAAGGACAAAAAACAACAATGGGAAGTAGGACCGGAACAAAAACCGGACCCAGCCCAACACCAACGGAAACAACAATACAAAGCAAACGAGTGGAGTCAAAAATGGAATGGAAATAGAACTTGGAAATTTCACAAAGTTCCAAGTTCGGTTCCAACTCTGGTTCTGCTTCTGCTTAGGCAAAACAAAAGACAAGGAAAACGACAAACAACTCAAGGGAAAAACAGACCCGAGAGTGCAAGACACACCGACAAGCAATGAAAAGAACAAGGAAAGAGGGCAGACCCGGAACCGGAATGAAATCCGGAATTGGAACCAAAACAAAAGTTTCAAGTCCAGTTTCCATCCCAACTCTGCTTCCGTCAGATAAAAAGAAACAAGGACTTAGGAGTAAAATGAACAACTCCTAAGACCCCAAAAAAAACCAAAGGACAAAACAAAATGAAGGGGGGGCCATTTTATTCCAAAATAATATTGGGGTGGTTATGCAAGGCATAACAGGTACTTCAAAATATTTGGGAGTAAATGATTTATTAGAAGAGATGAAGATATAGGAAATTTTGATGCTAGGAGTGACGAAGGAAAATTTCTTGGTTATTCTACTAAAAGCAAGGCCTACCAGTGCTACAATAAGAGATTGAGGAAAGTAGTTGAAAGTGAAAATGTCAAGGTTGATGAAGAAACAGTCAGACCATCCAGAACCTGTGGATATGATTCAGATGATCAAAATGAAAGTTCAAATAAAGGAAAGAAAGTTTAGACTTCAAAAAAAGTTCAGATCATTTCGTTGAATCAGGAAAATCAAGAGGAAGGAACTACTGAAAGTGCAAAAGTGAGATCACAAGAGCCTAAAGTTTAAGAACATCCTAAGACTCCAAGGTATGTAAGACTAAATCATTCAGAAGATCAAATTATAGGTGATAAGAATAAAGGTGTTCAGACTAGGAGAAAAATTGCAGAAGAATATTGTTTGATTTCAAAGACTGAGCCTAATAGTGTGATTGAAGCATGCAAAGATGAACATTGGGTAGATACAATGAAAGAATAACTACAACAGATTGAGAAGAATGATACATGGATTCTTGTTCCTAGACCTAGGGAAAAAAATTTAATTGGAACTAAATGGGTCTTTAGAAACAAACTGAATGAGTAAGGAGAAGTAGTTAGAAATAAAGCAAGACTGGTGTGTAAAGGATATTCTCAGATGGAAGGAATTGAATTTGAAGAAACTTTCTCTCATGTTGCTAGGATTGAAGCTATGAGACTGTTTCTTGCTTCTGATGCTTACAAAAACTTCAAGGTTTATTAGATGGATGTCAAGTCAACATTTCTAAATGGTGAATTGGAAGAAGTGTAAAATTGAACAACCTGATGGATTTCAATTGACTGATCAGGGAGATATGGTTTTTTCGGTTGAAGAAAGCATTGTATGGACTTAAGCAAGCCCCAAGAGACTGTTTCTTGCTTATGATGCTTAAAAAAACTTCAAGTTTTATTAGATGGATGTCAAGTCAACATTTCTAAATGGTGAATTGGAAGAAGTGTATATTGAACAACCTAATGGATTTCAATTGACTGATCAGGGAGATATGGTTTGTTGGTTGAAGAAAGCATTGTATGGACTTAAGCAAGCCCCAAGAGCATGGTATGCTAGATTGGACAAGTATTTGTTGAAGCTTGGATTCAATAAAGGTACTGCTGATAATAATTTGTATTTCAAGATTGATCATGATAAAAATTTGATTGTTGAAGTCTTTGTTGATGATATCATTTTTGGAGGAGATGATGGTTTGTGCATGAAGTTTACTGATGAGATGCAGAGTGAGTTTGATATGTCTATGATTGGAGAGATGAAATTCTTTTTGGAATTGCAAATTACTCGGCTAGATTAAGGGATCTTTATATCTCAGTCCAAGTATGTGAAAGAATTGCTAAAGAAGTTTGGTATGGAAGATTAAAAGCCATTCAGTACACCTATGGTGACCGGATGCAAGTTGACACAAGATGATGATTCCCTGAAAGCAAATCAAACTAGATACAGATCGATGATTGGAGGATTGTTGTATTTGACTCAAACTAGACCTGATATCATAAATGTTGTATGTATTGTTGCAAGATTTCAAGCTGATCCTAAAGATTCTCATGTAACTATTGTGAAGAGGATTTTCAGATACTTGAAGGGGACAATTGATTTTGGCCTGTGGTATCCTAAAGATGATGATCTTACTTTAAGTGCCTTTACTGATGTTGATTGGGCAGGAGATGTGAATGACAGAAAAAGTACTAGTGGTGGTGCATTTTTCTTGGGAAAGAAGTTGATTTCATGGTTAAGTAAGAAGCAGAATGCCATTTCTTTATCTATTGCAGAGGCAGAATACATTGTTGTTGCTAACGATTGTACTCAAGTATTTTAGATGAAGCAAATGTTGAAAGATATCATAGTTGTGTATGATGAACCTATTGCTATATTCTATGATAATTCAAGTGCAATAACATTTCTAAGAATTTGATGTTGCACTCAAAGACCAAGCATATATCTATCAAGTTTCACTTTTTGAGAGAGAAGGTGAGTGAAAAGGAAGTCAGACTGGAGTATGTGCCTACTAAGGAACAGATTGTAGACATATTTACGAAGCCTTTGCCTAAGGATACTTTTGAGTATCTCAGAGGGAAGCTAGGGGTGATTACCCCTCCTAATCAAAACTAAGATGCATTAACTTGCATCAGTCTGTGCATTTCACAATCTTATCTTGATCTAGATTGATGTTGTGGTGGCTGCTACTCAGGGGGAGTAGTCAAATGTTCAGATATGTGGTTCAGAGCTTGTGTGGAGAAAGATAATGTGTATCTTTGTTATTGATGTCAAAGGGGGAGAAGATTCATGTGAAAGAGTTGAGGAGAAAAGAGTCAGAATCTAAGGGGAAGAAAGTGTTAAGAGTTAGTTGCATTGATGGTGTTTTTCACATCATGTGTTTCCATCAATGCCAAAGGGGGAGATTGTTGGATGTTGCTGATAGTGGTTTTCATTGATGTCAACACTATTGGCATTAATGTCTTCAAGACTATATATGTCAAGGATATTGAGAAAATTGTAATGAAATAAGTTGCAAGTTGATGGTGATGAAGTGAAGTTTAGTATGTTACCGAGCTCAGTACATTGATGATCAAAGGTTTTGGATTAAAGGGTTTGTTGTCAAGTATATCTAGTTTATCCACGTTAAGTTTTAGAGATCCGTATAAAGATTTGATCGAGTTATGAGCAGTTGTGTTCTAACAGTTTTTATGTTGCTTCAGTTGGTGTTCCTGAATGAAGATGATGTGATTCTAGTAATTTCAATTGTTGTGGATGCTTCTCTGGTGGTTCATGATGTTTGTGGATGTTTCTAGATCATGCTCTATCTGTGTTGCACATCTGCATTGATCATTGTGCTCGCGATTGGTGATTTTCTCTTGTGTTCATGTTTTTCATGTTCATGGCCGACAAGGTAATTGTAGCGTATTGTGGATCTTCGTGGAATAATTTTTGAAGGTGTTTCTTTTTCAAGTATTTTACTTTGGGTCTTCATTATGTTATGGCCGACATTGGTCAATTTGCATTAAAAAATATTTATTGTTTTGGGCTGTCATTTTGCATATATTTTATTATTTTGTTGAAGTTGACATGTAGCAATGTAATCTCTTGTTGTGGATATATATAAGTGATTGTTTATTTCATTTGAAGGCATGTGTGTGTATGATATGTGTGAATAATGTCCTAATCATTTGAAGGCAGAAGCAAAGTGTGAAGAAGAGTGAGTAGAGTGTGAATAAGTGTTCATGTGCTTAACTGAAACTGTAATCAAGCATTAGCAGATGGTATTTTCTCAGTTCAAAATCTTGGGGATGTAATCTGAATGTTTTTGTAAGACAGTGTGTCTTCCTTTGGGTAGTAATCCTTGTTGTAATTGAGCAGTGAACTCTAGGTAGTGCGCCTGAATGCATGTGCATTCCCTATTCACATTTCTTTTATACTTTTAACAGGGTATAATCTTGTGGACTAATGCCACTGTGGTTTTTCCCCTAATAGGGTTTCCATGTAAAAAAATCTTGGTGTTATGTGTGTCTCTAATGTGTTGATGGTTCATGCTTTCATGTTTATTTATCAGATCTGAGAATAAGGTTAATAAGTTTAATAAGTTTAAATTTTTGCGACAACTAATTCAGCCCCCCCCCCTCTCAGTTGTATGCCCTTGTGTTGCCAACAACAACAAGTTTCTTGACTAAGTGTTGGAAGAGACAGAGGAAGAATTTATTTTGTATAATTTTCAATGGTGGAGTTTATTGAGGATTTCTTGCAATTTGAAAGGATGGTACTACCACTCAACTCCATTTTGTGAATCCATATTCATAAATGTTTTCCTACCTTGGGTGTTTGATGCAGGAGCATCCATGGTCATCAATAATCTTGCATCAACCAAAAAAATATTAAATTTGGATATGGTTTGGTTTAAATAATGTTTTGAGGGATAATTTGAAGATATTAGGCCAAAAATCAGATTTTTAAATAATTGGAATAATTTATGTTGCAAAAGATGGAGTGGAGATAGTGTTGGAATGCAAATTTAATGTTTAAAATGGAAAAGGAAAAGGAAAATTGGGCGTGGGTTTTCTTGGGGAGTTATAAATTGTTGCATTGTATATAAAATCCCTCCATAGTTGCAAGCAATGTTGGGTACCCATATTGTGTTGGCAGTTCATTTTCAAAAATCAGATTTAATTTATGAGGAGTGGGGAATCCAAATTGCACCTGATTTTTGCAATTTCTTGGGAGTGGTTTTAATTTAATTTTTTAGAGCATTTAATGTTTCATTTCATGCTTTTCAAATCATTTTCTTCAATTTGGGTGTGGGGGAATGGAGTGCCAGGAAATGGAGATAGTGGGAGTATTATGGAAGGTGTTATGACAATTTGGGAGTGAGGATTATTTTCCAGATTTTTGGAGAGAAGACTCTAGGTGTGGATTTTAGGAGAGGGATTCCAAACTCCATGACTTTGCAGGTATGAGGATTTTTGTGCAGAAAAAAATATTTTGGTAAATCCATGGTTTATTGCAGCAGTGGTTTCCAATTGAAGGTTGCAAATGATAAGAGCTAGAAGCTTGGGAAAGAAGTTAGATTGATGGAGTCCATTTGTATTTTGATTTTTACTGTTATATTTCAGTCTAATATTAGATTGTAATGATTTACATCATCCCATATGGCTGCACACAACTTAATTCCATTTTTTTTTTGTAATCCATGAATTCTAAGAGATTTGAATGAACAAAGAAAGAATACTTGTTACAAAAAAAATTATTGTTAGTGAAAATAATTTTTGAATGTATCTTGTGTTTTTGGGAGTTTGTGTTTGAGGGTTGGTTCTCCCTTCATCATAGGATAATCATCATAGATAGGTAATCCCAAATATATAAACACATCACTAGGCTCCTAAAGAAAATCTTAAACATGACAGGTACATGTCGGATAATCCATAGATGCAAGAGGAGAACTATCATGAATTGTAGAAAGAATATGCTAACTAGATATAACAATATAATATGAAGCAAGATCATAAATTTTTCATGAAAAGGTAGGGCTAAGTTATCATATCATTTGTCATACAGGGCATATAACCATCATGAATCATTTAGAAAAAATAATAAAATTACTTTAAAATAGATGGAATGGTTATAAAAGTCTTAATGAATGATGATAAAGGAGATATAATATGAATAAATGCATGTGTAAAGCACAAAGAATCATCTATGTGATTGAATGAGATAATGTCCTCAAGAATCCATCGACGAGCTACAAAACAATAAAAACACATTATAATTGATCTAAATCACGAGGATCAAAGGAAAAACCTACAAATTAGTGTAATGATTTATATAAATTATGTAATATGGATAAAAAACCCAACATTATCTTGCTAATGAATATTCAAGATAGTAGAAGACTTTGCAATGTAATTATATTTCTTGAAACAAGATATGTACAATTTTATGTATGCAATATCTTTTTAGTAGAAACTTTTATATTTGTACTTTATACAAGAAATGGATTTATAAAAGTGACCATTACCTATGCCCTCAATAGTATGTTAATAGGTATCATGGATTATGTAGAATAGGGTAAAATTAAGGTAAAATAAATGAATCAACAAAATGCAAACCCTAGAGTCCCTAAACCAACAATGAAGCACAAATGAACATAGAAACATAAAACAATGAAGCGATATTACCAATAATTCCTATGCCATGGCTGATTCACCTCCATTGTCCTTCTCCATTTTGCTTTATATGCTTGATTGTCCTCAAATTTTGAGTATGCAACAATAAGCCTAGTGATAATGATAGCAAAATATTGAAGATTGTACTTGTCTCCTTGAATAGCGTGAACTTGTTAGCCTTCAATGTGTGTGTTGAAATGACAATGATAGGTCTCTTTTATAGAAAACTCACTTTGGATGAAGGGCTAGGATTAAAAGCCAAAATGACATGACAATCATGGCCAAGATTGAAAGATGAAGTATGAAATAAGGTTAGTGCAAAATTAGGGCAAAAATAGGTCTAGGTTAAGGATGGACGGTTGAGATTAAATTATAAAATAATTTAATCAAGAGTGGAAATTAAATGAGATATGAAGAGATAAGAATGACACGGATAAAGAGGTTGCAACGGAAAAAGAGGTTGTTGGAATAAATTAAATAATTACAAAATTATTTAATATATGAGGGAAAGTGAATAATTAAATAAAAAATATTATTTAATTATGGAAGAAAGGGAAAATATTGAATTTTTAATTAAATAATAATTTATTTCAAAAGTGGAGGAAAAGGATAAAATATTAAATAATTAAAATAATTATTTAATAGTGAGGGGAAAGGTGGAAAATAATTAAATAAATAGAATTTATTTAATTATGGAAGAAAAATCTAATGAATAATTAAATAATAATTTAATTATAGTAGAAAAGTGAAAATGAATAATTAAATAAATAAGAATTTATTTAATTATAGAGAGAAAATAAAATTAGTGATGTAATTAAATAAATATAATTTATTTAATTAATCAAAAGGAAGAATAAAAGGGAAAAGTGAATTAATTAAATAATTAAAATTATTTAATTAATAGAAGAAATATGACTTTAAACCAAAATCAAATAATTAAAATTATTCAATTATGCAGGGGAAGAAGGGAAATTGATGGTGAAAAATAAGGTTCGTAGGCTTAGGACATTTTTCAATGTCTACATTTTGCCCCTCTTTGATACAATGCAGTTTATCATGTTGTGTTAAAGAAATTTAGTTCAAAAATATGCCCCAGTGTGCTGATAGGAAAACAAGGTAGACCTATGCCCCCTCGAAATTTTTTGCCAATTTTCAAAAAAATTGAAAAATTATTCCGATAAGCAAATCTAATAGTGGATGAATGCAAGGATTGATGAAGAGAAATGTTACCGAGAGGAAAATGTTAGCATGGAGTCAGTGGAGACAAAGAAAGATTGAAATTTTGCTTGATAGATGCTAGGCATTGCATTTAATCATCATTGGCCATTTAAAAATATGAAAAATGGAAAATAAACACCATGGTATGACATAGACCAAGGTGTACAAAGTTATCAAGTTGCAAAAAATAGACAGTTAACAGATAAGGAATTTCATGACTCATACTAAGTGCAAAGTTGCCCCATTCTTTTTTCCAAGACAATCCACAAACAACAATCTCAAGAAAAATAGGTCATGAGACATCATCACTCCTCTAAATCCTTCTTGGGACATCCTTGAGGTGGCTAGTAACATGATAGAAAAAAAATCAATAAAAGATAAGACAAACTGAACCAATAAAGTCAACAGCCATATAGATCATTTGCTAGTGATTGTTTGTTGATAAGTTTGACGAGATTGATTGACTGATTGATTGACGGGTTGATTGATTGACATTGCCTTGTTTGAGGAGAGGGAACATGTCATATAAGAGATCAAGTTTTGTTTCGATAATGTAACCACCTGTATAAGGCAATTGGCATGGTTTGACATATGACCAAAGGATAGATATGTCAAGAGTTTTTCCAAAGCATGGTTTATGTTTATACCCCAATCATTATCAAGATTAAGGTAGGTGGGAAAATGGCTAAACATGATATGAATTAGATGGACAGATGGAAATGTTATGAGAAAGGCATGGGAGATGAGACAACTTGCCCCTAAATGTAATGGTCCACATAGATAATTGCTCTTACGCATGATGCATGTTTTCCAGGTTTTCATCATGGTACTTATCCAAAGCACCATAAAAATGGTTTTCACTATTGGATGAATTATTTATCTTAACTATTTTTATTTTTACTTTTTTGGTGTCACCAAGACATCTGTTTGCCAGGCTTTCATCAAGGTGATGATTTTTTTATTTTTTTTATTTTTTTTACATGGACTTGATATTTGATAATCACGAAGAGTTGTACACACATGTGTAAAAGATGGATATTTCATTAATAATATCTTATCTCAAATATTAGGTTGTAAGTTTCCTATAAACAACCTTTCAATGTCAACATCTAGAAGACTACAGGAGATTTGGGAATAAAGCAATTGTTATCATCCTATAAACTTTTTTATCTTTTCTTTAGGTCCTTGTTTGCAACGAACTAAATTTGTTAACGTAACTTGAGGACCAATGTTTTCTTAAAAGTGTTGTAGGAACTCACTAATTAGTTATATGAAGGAGGTAATAGAATTGTTTGGCAACGAGAAAAACTAATCCAAGGCCATATCTTTCAATGGTCTAGGAAAGAGTTTTTCTAGCAGGCCATCTTCAAAAACAAATCTCCATACAAGGCAGTAAAAGTTGGCACAAGGTTGGTAGGATCTCCTTTACCAAATGTATTTTTCAAAACAAGGTATCTCAATGTGTTGTGGGATATGTTTCTTTATGATAGAAAACGATAATGGGTTACGCGTGAGGTATTTTGGAGGTTTACTATTGGTTTTATTTTGATTTAAGTTTGAAATTTATTGTTGTAATGATGTCATGTTTTGTGAAATATGATTTATCATTGGATCATTACATGATATGTTTTAAGAATTTGTTGAATATGATGAACTAGTATGGATGATTGATGGGCTATTTTTTTCCTATTTAGAAAAGGTGACAAACATGGCAGTGTTATAGGCACGAAGTGATAAAACTATAAGGATTCCCACTAGAAATCCCTAAGCTTGAGTTTAAACCATTTTTATATTATTTTATTGATGCTATGAGTAGAGGTGTAAAGGTAGAAATAGAAGGCATTGTTGAGGGAGAGGAAACTTGTTTTCCTAATTGGTTTTGAGCATTAGTCAAATCTTGAGTGAAACTAGCTATCATAGGAATATTAGCATCCACTATGTGAGCTAGGCTAGACACAAGGCCTCTATCCCTTGGGAATCATTTACTAACTTCGTAAGGTTATCCAAAAGAGGGAGTGTTTCTCTACCTAGAGGTTTAGTTCTTAGGGGTTTTCTCGAAGGGGGGTGTTCGAGTGAACCCCAAAAAGGGGGGTTCGCTCAAACCCCCTTCGATCGAACCCATTTTGGCAAGGTTTATCATATGAAATAAAGTAAAATGGCAAAAAAAGGGGGGTTCACTTCAACCCCCCTTCTAGTGAACCCCCTTCGCTTGAAGGGGTTCAAGTGAACCCCCCTTATTTTTCCCTTCTTCCTCTCTTCCACCAATTTTTTGCAAAATTTTTCCTTTTGAAGCTCGGATTGAAGATGAAAATGGAGGCAACATCACTAACCTGACTGGATGATGGTAGTCCTCAGTTTGAGCTATCCATCGAATATAATTTTAGTATTTTTTTTTTCTATTATTTTTTGTTTAGTTCAATTAAACATAGGTTTTTCACCGAAAATCAAGCTCTTTGTTCTGCACATGTGGAAAAATAGCAGATTATCAAAAAAAATTGAAAAATATCTATGCACTAGATATTGATTTCCCTAATCCAACAACAAAAAAATGAATTTTGATACATACCAAAAAAGTTGTGTTAGCAAGTAAACCAATGTCTAAATTGTAACTGGTTTGACTTCAAAACTTAATTAAGAAAAAAAAATTCAATGAAATGCTATGAAACCAATTGCATGAACTAGATATAGTAGTTATGAATCTAAATTCAAAAAAAATAGAATTTTATCCTTCATAGAAAAAAAGTTATGTTTTAGCAAGTACATGTCACTCTTTAAAAATGGTGTTTACTGTTAAAAACTAGTTTTCGAAGGAGATGGAAAACGAAATACAATCTGATTCCAAATTTTTTTAAATATATATAATTAGAATCTATAGAAAAATGTCACAAACTACTAGTTTGAATCATCTTCAAATTCCTCACAGTTTAGTAGCTATAGGTGTCCAAAAGTGAAGATTTAGTTAAAAAAAAATCAGTTCAATGTCTAATTTGGCCAAAAATTGTAAACTAGTATTGTGGGATCACCTTTGACCTTGTGTAAGGGTGTTAACTTTCCCTTGTTCTACTTGAGGTACTTGTTTCACATTACCTTGTGTAATGTTAGGCACACTTGTGGTACTTGTGGCAATGGATGAAGATGGTTGCACTCGAAAAATTGAGGTTGTCGTTGTGTTATGGAATGTGAGGGGCACGTATGGATGTAGAGGATGTTCAAAAATGGTGGTGGAAGAATGTGATGGGGCACCAAATGTTGGTGTCCAAGTTATGTTTTGTGGAAGGGTGGTGCCTTGTGTACCAAAAAGTGTGTTACCTCCTAAAGGGAGAGTGTGACCAAGGTCGGTGGCAATTCTAGTTGCAAGACTAGGAGTTGATGTTTTGACTTGGTACAAAGGATGAAGTTGGTTGAATAATAGATGGAGTCAAGCCTTGTGCCAAGGGTTGTGCGATGAAAGTTGTGGGATGTGAAGCCACATTCTCTAAGGTTTGATGATAGTGTTCATACTCAAGGAGTTCTTTCTTAGTGACCTCATAGGGGTTGTTTGTGACATCTTCTACCTCATACCCTTTGTCTAATAGATTTTTTGGTTGTTG
The DNA here is from genome assembly GCA_007258455.2 of Sequoia sempervirens. Classification (NCBI taxonomy): domain Eukaryota; kingdom Viridiplantae; phylum Streptophyta; class Pinopsida; order Cupressales; family Cupressaceae; genus Sequoia; species Sequoia sempervirens. Next base: position 292,453,404 of record VDFB02270651.1, on the reverse strand, counting down.
TGAGGGGGTAGAATGGCTCCTTGGATCGAATTCTTGTAGGATAGTATCACTTGTGGTAGATGTGGTTTTGATTTGTTCCATGTTTCTCTTGTTTTGTGACCTTGTTGTAACCATAAATTGTGGGTCAACTATGGGAGAGGTGTGTTGAGATTTATAGTGTTGAAACTCTCTAGTTGAATCAGATTTAGATAAAAGGGGCCCTCTAAGTTGCTTTGGACCAATGATGTGAGTGGATGATGAAAAGGGGTGAATGATATGTGGGATGAACTTTCTATACTTTTGGACAACACTTTAGACAAAAAGGTTTGATATTTTGATGTTTTGGATAAAAGGTTCTCATGAACTTGTAGATCTAAAGGTAGACTTGTGACCTTTAAGATAGATTAGTTCAAAAATTTGATGACTAACTCAACTAAGTGTATGGAAAAGGATTCATTTCACACACAAAGTAGCTAAGTTAGGGGATTGGTTTGATGATTCCCTAAGTCTAAAGAGCGTTGATGTGTCCAAAAGTTTCTAAATTTGTTTGTGAATTGGAATTCCAAATGTGATGAAGATGGATGAAATTTTTTGACCCAAAAATGTGTTAACCTAAAAGGGACCTTTGTTTTACAAGACCAAGATGGTGAGAAACATGTTTTACCTCTAAAGTGATAAAACCTTAAGAACTCAATGTTTTTGATAATAGAACTTGGACTCAATATTTTGTAATACTTTCTTTGTCTCACTTTGTTTGTTTTGGGGGGTCAATGTGTCTCAACCATAAGACCAATGTGTGGTGTGTTCATTTGGTTTTTAATCTTTGATTTAGTGAGACTGCTTTATTACCACATCAAGAAAGTCTTAATTAATTTCAAACTAAAAGTGTCTATGACTAAGCAACCTTCATTCTACAAAGTCCATTATGTGAAAATAAAGAAGCTAAGGCCATAGTTCCCTATGTTAACTTTGGAAAGAGTGAATTAAGATATAATTACAAATATTTAGAAGCCTCTAAAGATGAAATCATTAGGGACAAGAAGCAATATAGGACTTTTCAAAGGTATTCACACTTAATCCAAAGGGTTTGAAATTTGATGAACATATTTATGTGTGTTTAAGTTGTTTTGAAACCAAGCAATGTGTCAAACTAACTCACAAGAAACAACAATCCTAGCTCAAGTGGGTACGTTCTTCTTGGTGGGCTTATCTCATGCCCCGAAGGGATGGTTTTACATGAAACTTATGGAGGAAACAAAAGAAAAAGAGTCCATTCTCTTTAATCCTTTATGCTTTGACCCACAAATTAGACTTCGTAAGTAACTTCTTGGAAGTAAATTCCAATGCACCATTTTAAAGAAAGCTTCAGAAATGGACTTGGTTGGCTACTACACAAAGGTTTTTAGTGACAAAAAATTGAGAACACCATACATACACTACCATCTGCCTACCACTTAAGGCATTAAACTGTTCCATTCTGCATTTGGAGATGGATTAGGTGTAGTATGTTGTCGCCCAGGATTGAAGCTACTTTCATTACAATTTTATAACCTTTACATAGCCCACCAGTAAACGTGCTTTCAAGAATTGCTAGGAGTTCTCTGTTGCGAGATGTGTCTCCTAGCAGGTTCTCTCTTAATAAGAAAAATGTTATTTATCTTCACCCAAGATCACATGAAGCACAATGTGAGAGGATACATAGCAAGTTCTTAGGGTGACTCAAAACAAGAAAGTACACTTGAGTGTTTCTCTTCACCCAAGATCGCACAAAGCGCAAGGGGATTGGATACACACTACAAGTGTATACAAGCAAAGAAAGAACATCAAACACTCATTCATTTTAAACCAATATAGAAAAATGACTTTATTATAAGTACCAATTGAAGTGTTTGTTTGTTTTGTCCAATTTTAACCAATATTGCAAAATGAGGTTATATGGGTTCAATTTTAACCAATTTTGAAAAGACTTAAAGTAATTGTGAGTTTTAAGCCCAATGGAAATTAGTGGTCCTAAAACATAAAGTAAAGCAGCATATGATGGGTTATAATTGTCCCATAAGTGTAAAAAACACTTCTACAATGTATGGTCAAACAATAGTATGCTCCTTCACTCTGAGTTTTTCTAAACCTACAAAACCAATTAGCCTCACAAAACAAAACCAGATGTTAGTCAAATATTAAAGAGCATATGAAACTTGAAAATTTAAAACACACATAAAAATTGACTTTGTTTTTTACCAGGAAAAAGCATCACTAAAATCAAATGCGTTGATGAAGCTGTCAAAGGTGTCACTGAAGCTGAAGTGCATCGCTCTAGTGAAATTTGGATGTGTTGCTCTACACCAAAACAATGATAGCAATAGCATTGCCATATTGAACACGTCACCAAATTAAAAATTATGATATTAGTCAAAAATTTAGGTGTGACATTATATCTAATAGGCGTCACCATATTTAATATGCATTGCTATATGTTGACACATCTCAGTAGCGTTGTTGTAGCCATCAAAAGCATCACCATTTCTCTAGAACCTACAACTCACAAAAACTTAAGAGAAATTCATCAAATAAAGTTAGTAGAGCCCTCCTTCTAGCGCCAAAATGTGATTATAATCATAGTATAGGCTAAATACACCAGATCCTAATGAACTTAAGACATATTTAACCCCCTAAGCTACAATCCCAATGAGATGTTTAAAAGCTTCAAAAACTAAGAAACCATTAAACTAAGCATGAAATAAACATGAAAGCATAAAAGCAACCTAATCTAGAACTCCAAACCTTATCCCATCGGGGGAGTGGTGTCATATTGATATGGAATAACGACCCTTTCCCAATCCCTTGGATAAAAATGAGCATTTAACCAAACTCCATTGTTGAGAACTAAGCTAAAATTGATAAAATGATGTTATGGATGGATGAAAAGGATGAAAAATCTTGATAATGGTGCAAGTATGAATAAAGGTAGTATTCAAACGGGAAGCATAACTTTTCTTTGATGGAAGTGGATCCATTTCTCCCCAAATGTGAGGTATTTATAGGAGAGAAAATGAAGAATCAAGGGTCAAGATGAAAAGGATCAATCAATGGTCAAGATGGAATCAAGGGTGAAGACATGGATCAAGGATTCTCATCAATGGATGAGAATCAAAGATCACATGGATCAAAGAAACAATCAATGGCTCACAATGATTCAAACAAACACACTTTCAAAGTTGTTAGAAAGTTTGTTAGAGAGTTTGTTAGGAAAGAATATTCCATTTTTGAAGCCAAATAGAAAAATATTCCTTTGGAATATTCTCTATGCAAGTGGATGGGTGAGGAAAATTAGTAATTAGTTAATTAGAACAAAATTTTAATTGTGCAAGTTGAGGAATATTAGGATGCTCATTAAATAATTTATTTATTTAATGAAAAGGCAATGTAAATGACATTTAATTCAATAATTTTAGATTATTCAATTAAATGAGAGGACATAAAGTGTTTAAATTAAATAATTTGCATTATTCAATTAAATAGGATGAAAGGTGAATGTGAAAGGGGGTGTATTAACCTAATAACATTAATTAGATTAAAAGATGAAAATGATGCATTTAATTAAATAACTAGGCTTATTTAATTAAATAGGCGAAAAGAAGATGAATTTTAGGACAAAACAATGTTAGTGACCGTATTCAAGTGTGTAGTATCATTCAGGACAATTTTAAGTGTCTACAAAAACAAAGGAACAATTTGTTCATGTTAATTATTTCTTGGAATATAATAAGTATATTAAAATATATATGAACTTTGCTACATGTGGAGGTACAATCCAAGCTCAATTTGGAAAGATGATGTAAGCAACACAAATGGAAAAAACTATTTAGCTGAGTTTTACTTTTCATATTTTGACTTGAAGGCATCCTATGACAAACTAAATAGAATATAATATTTTTTATAGGTGTCCCTAACTTTCTTGACACGCATTGATCAATAAATAGTGGGCACGAATGATAAAATTATCTTACCAAAGTGGAAAAATAGGATGTACATGAAAAAATAAAATAATTAATTTTTATTTTATAATATATATTTTTAAAGATGCAATGCACCCATATTATTAGGGGTAAACACTTTTGACCGGAGCTATGAACCGGGTACAAGAAACCATAAGAAACTACCAAACCTATGATCGCATTGGACCAGCGAAGGTACAAGGCCTACGAGCACTTTGGCCCAGCAAAGGTTTGAACCCTAGTGGTTGTCACTACAACCAAGCAACTTAACCACCGAACCACGCCCTTATCGGCAATTTTATTTTATTATCTTTAGATGAAGTTATAAAAGTAAATATTTCTTGGTAGGTATGTATATGTATGTTGTAGAAAAGAATGTCTACTAAAATCACTTTAGCTATATTCATAAAAAGGAGAATGCAACATTTAATATTTTATTTGAAATGGTTAAGAAATATTTGAATGAAATTATAGATATAGATGACTACACAATTGTCAAAATATTAGTGTATGTAAGGGTACATATAGAGCTTTAATAATGCAAGGTCATAGGAATATTTTTTGTGTAAAGATACAAACTTCTTGTTCACCATACATGATTGGAATTCACTACATGGTCCATAGAAAGAATTTAGCATTCAAAATTTGTGCATTTTTTTCTACAATATTAAAAGTTGAAGATCTATTCTACGAGATCCACTCATACTTTTTTGAGGTACCAAAAAATATTAGAATTTTAAAAAATTGTTGAGATAATAACCATAGGAAACAAGATTATTAAGGATGTTGATGCCATATGGACCTCCTTGTATAGGCCAATACAGTTATTTTTTTAGAGAATATCAATCTTTTATTGGAGTTATATATGAACATTGTCTCATAGTAGACAAATCTCCTAATCTCTTATTAGGTTAGGTGACATTGAGATACTTCAAAATTTATCTAGTATTCTTCCCATGCTAGAGGAAATGAATATTCCTATGAAAAAAGGAATAATTATGTATATTTCATAATATACAAAGCTATGTAAAATTATATATGAATGGTTCTCAATAATTTGTATCTATCAAAGTGGTCCTTCATAAGTCCAAGATTTAATAGTTGGCACATAAATGATAAATATAGACAATGTTGCTAAGAAAATTATAGTTTAATGCAAGGAGTTATGAGTATTAGTGTGGGGATATGAGATACTAATACACTATTTTCTAGGATAAAATGTACTACCAAACAAGTACTTATTACAAGGGAATCTTTTGACAACATTATAAAATTTGTAAGTACTGACTTAAAGGATCTTATGATATTTTTTTCCTTAGAGATAGAGATTAATTCCAAAATGATGAACTTCTTGAACCCATTTCTATTGTGTATCCTCAATATTGGAACAAATACCAACTAATTAATTTTTAGAACAAGATAAAGATCTTTGTCAAATAGTTCTCTAGAATTTTAGAATTGAATGAACAACATTTAGAAGGAATTATAAATAAATATAAGCTTATAGAAAAACTAAACCATTTTACAACATCAATGATGGAATAGTTTAAATTCATGGAGAATCCCTTCCAAGATGGATCAATAATAAATCTCGAGACATCCTTAAACTAGAGCAATATGTGGTTCAATATCATAATATTCTTAACTTATTTATCTATGTCAAACCATGATATTAGGATTAGTAGGGAATGATAAAATTTTTAGAGCATTGGAAATATAAAAATTAAATATAAGAAACAAAATTGAAAAAAATATAAAATTCCATACAACTAGAAATGATATCCAAAGTTTTCATTTTGAAAAGGAATAAGAAATCTAGAGGTCTATATTTAAAAGAAAAGGGTAGATTGTGCAATACTTCAAATAATACTAATTAGGTGCAATGAAGTGGAATTATGCAGATTAAGATCAAGAGACCTATCATAGTCAAAGAAAGTAGATGATTTGGCAATTGGAAGATATTTATTAGGTATTTTTAGTGTATTCTATATTTCAAATTATTTTTTATTGATATGTTTTAGTCTACTAGTTGGACAATGGAAATACATGTATACATTATTAATTTAAACATTATTTTTAATTTTTATTTAAATTATGCTTGTAGTTTGTAGTGTTCATTTGATGATAGTTGTAAAAAATAATACTTTTGTATATAGAGTAGCCTTATAACATCAATTTTTGATGGTTGCACAATAATATTACAATCAATTTACTCGTTAGTAGAAATATACTATATCCAAAAAAACAAATAAAATATAAATTATTCTTGATCACCACATGTTGAAGGCTAGTGTCAAAGTTTGTCAAAAAGATTTGCTTTAGATTTGATTAAATACTTTAGTTTCTAAAAAATATTCAATGTGTTGTTCTCATGATGATTAAACTTTGTGTTTTTATTTTTTGGCATCTCACATTGAAAATAAATCTAGGGTATTATTTACTTTTATTTTAGAATTACAGGAAAATAAAATAAAACAAAAAAAATTATAATTCTAAAAGGAAAGGTAAGAAGAGAACTTCATGATGGAAATAATAGATATAATAATTTTATATCAAAATAAATCTTAAGATACTCATTGTATACACCTATATTTTCATCCTTGATTTTTTTCTTGTCTTCACTCATATTATAGTGTTACATCCACAAAACATATAAGAACAACATAATAAAATAGATGTGCCCATAATTGTTAGGCACTCTTTAGTGTCCAAACACTTAAAATATATAACATACAACAATGAGATCAAAGGAGTAGCTACAATATTATAATATTTTTTCTTAAAACTATCAAACTATCTCGACACTTAAAATTGTAATATTGCATGTTGAAAAAAATATAATAAATGCATCAATTTTAAAAAATAAACTAGTGTTTGTCGAATTATACTCTATTATTTATAACGATTTGCATATCATATTGTATAGCATGTTCCACTCTTCATCTATTGGAAGTACAATTTGTTGTAACTACATGTAAATTTGTTAATAATTAATAATTGTTAGTGAAGATTTCCTTGATTGTATTATCTAAACTTGGTTTTAAGGTTATCAATGGTTTAATGAAACTAACAATTTTGCATCGTCTAGCTTCTCAAGTAGTTGGTCACTATCTTTCTTCATTATATGCTCCATCTACTTGTAGAAATAATCCTTTGTTTTCAATGAAAACGCGTGACAAAGCATGGAATAATGAATAATAATGACATGGATGAAGTTATTTTTCTTTATCAATTAATGTATCACCAAATGTATTCTTTAATTTATCATCATTATGGCTATATCCATAATGTGAAGATAAAAGTGTTCTAACATGTAACCTTGAATCATCATTTCTAATAAATGACTCTATCATCATTGTTTTAAAAGCTTGTGCATCATAAGTCAAATCTCCATGAAACAAAGAGTCATTAACCTCATCATGAGAAGATACAAAACTAGTACAAATCTCATCATTAAATATACCATCAATAAACCATGAGCCAAAATATATAGAAGAAGGACTAGAAACCTAGTTTGAAGGTAAAACATGTGTATATATCGATTGCATATCACTAGGGTCCTCAACAAAGGATGAACTAAAAGTGGCATATATAGAAAAATCCATAAATGGACAAGGAAAGTTATCTTGAGATGGAAAAAGAGCATGTTGAGTAGGTATAACATCATCACATGAAGCAAGAACCTAAGATGTATAACTAGAGATCAAGGCCAAAATATCATCATTTATGTCACAAGTGTATAATAATGTCATAGAAATAAATGAAATAAAATTCTCTAACATAAAAGGGAAAGTGTGCATAAGATCCACAAAGGATGAAAAATTAGACAAGTGATCAATAATCTCATGCATGGAACATATAATATTATATGTGTGTTATAAGGAGGCAATATCATCAAGGATCATAAGGATCCATCATGAAGAATATAGTAATGGAGCACAGCTAAGAAAGAGTGGGAAGTAGGGTCCAAACCCTAATCAATGATGATCAAATTTGAAATAAAATATGTAAGCAATTAAAAATTTATATGTCAAAATTATAAATAAGAAGAATGTCAAAACCTTAGGGAAAATATTTGAGGCTTTGAGGGTTAGGTTCACCATTTTTTGTAAGGAAATAAAACAACCCTACATAAGTATATTGATAGGAGAGGGGTTGGTCAAACAAACCAGGGGCACCTAGTCATGAGTAGGGGCCTATAGGTTAGATTGGTGAAGCCAAGCACCAAGGAGGTCATATTAGAAGAGACCTAGAGCAGGAACCAGTGATTGGTTCCTCCAACCCCACTCCCCTGTCCTCCTACCAAGCTAACCTTGGTGCTTCGCCACATTCTCTCCATTGGCCCTTACTCTTCCTTAAAGACCAAATATCCTCAACCTTCTATTAGATTCTTGCAAGGGCTGAGAGGTGTTGTAAGGCTTCAAAATGATCAAACTAGGGTTCTTAAACAACCACAAGTTTCCAATTTCCCATCGCTTTCACAAGGTTCCTTTCCTAGGGTTTGAAAGGCTACAAGCCTAAAAGCCCAACTAGGCCTCTGAACAGAGATCAAATGCCTTTTCCTTCTAAACCCACCAAAGACTTAGGTTCCTTTGTTAAGAATTAGTGTTTCCCATGCCTATGCCTCAAATATTTTTAGGGTTTTAGCCTTGTACAGGCCGTACACTGTCCATATACAAAAATGGTCAAGAACCCTAGGGTTTTAAACTGCTCAAAGTTGTTTTAGACTGTCAAAAAGTTCTCCAACTAAATGAATTGATAAACCCTCTTCCTGATCACCATGCTTAGTCAAGACCTCCCCCTAAATTCTCCAAAAAGAATCTCTCCAGGATCTCATTTCCCCTGCAAGTTATAGATCTTTTACTTCAAGTCTGCCCCAACCGGACCTGCACTGGCTCGCCTAGGGAATCATCATGCTGGCAGCTCCTGCACTCAAAAAAAACCTACAACCTACCATATTTACAATGAGGGAGCCTAGACACAAATCCCAAAAGGTCATACAATTTGTACGGTGGGAAGGTGCTCTAGGACTCCATTCTTCCAAAACTGCCTATTACAGGCCTGAAAAAGATAGTAATCTAACTATGTACAGATAAAAGATGGAAAAATGATTTACACAGGTAAATGTAAGGCACACCAAGCTTGAAAAAAGTTAACACTACATACTACCAACAAAATAACAGTAGATTTATTCCATTAAAACTCAAGATGAACGCAAAGAACAGGAAAAACTATCTTTTGAACGTTGTTTCCTTCAATTTACAAAAATGTCACTCAACAATAATCATTCCAACTCTGCCTCAAGGTCGAGTCATGCCTTAAATAGGCTTCCCAAGCAGTTGAGCTTCATGGGTCGAGCCTTTTAGATGACCTAAAACAAACTTTATAAAACCCACTATGTTTTGCAAACTTTGGCAACTTTTTACCATTCATCAAAATGATGTTGTAAAACTATTTTGCACTTGTCAACTTCTTTCCCAAAGTTCAAAATCACCACTAAGCTCAACACTAGATGGTCTACATGACCTTATGACAACAAAACAAAAATAAGAACTTCAAACAAAACTTCAATAAACCTTGAACTTTGCCAGGTGCTCCTGTACCATATATAGAGTAAATAAATGCAATAAAACAATATAAGATGAACAAATTACACTAAAGCCAATAGTGGTGTAGTATGATGGTTAAGTAGTTGTGGTGTTGTTCCTGCCATCAAGGTTCAAACCCCACTAGGGTGTAATTGTTGAATGTTTAAATTGGGGATGAGGTCCCCCATTTGTGACCTCACTGATTCATAGCTTTGGGTCAAAAGCATTTACCCCTTAAAATAACAAATTACACTAGATAATAGAGCTGAGTCGGAAACGTACCCAATTTAATTTAAAATAAAAATGAAACAACAAAAATAAGCATGTACCTTGAAGCCAAACAAGAGACAAAAAAGACGTTGACTAAGACAAACAAATTGATGTAAGAATTAGATTTTATTTTTGAATGTTAAATTGAATTTGAATCAATAGAATTACCAAATCAATCAAAATCATATATTAAAATGATGCATTTAAAACACTCACACAAAATAATATTAAAAAAATACATATATAAATATTTAAAACAACTAACCTCTTAAAAAATTGGAAAAAATCATTTTTCCATAGAAAGTCCTTAATCATTGTCCTATTCTTAGGGCACGCAAATAAAGGTTATAGATATATGTTCCTTAATCCATAAACTACATGATTGCACACCCACTAGGAATTAGGTTGTCACCATACATGGTTACAACATGATAGGGACTATAATCTAATATACCACAAATATAAATTATATTTGGTCACTCATTTGTTTTTTAAATACATTTTAAAATTATTAAAAGGCTAAAGTAGGTTAAAATGTTACCAAAAGCTTTATTCAATACTAAAAAATAATGATGTCGTTAGGATAAACCAAATTCTTTGGATATTATAACGTTGGAAGAACATGTGAATAATTTAAATGAAACAAGAATATTCTTGTTTAAAGACAATACCTATTTATTATGTATTTAGTATACCCTTTAAAAGTTTGTTGGTTTTTTCCAGTATTTCTTAGAAAACAAGTGAGATAGTGAAATAACATGCTTAAGAGTTTTGGGTCAACGTGTTTATATAAATGAATAGATATTAATGTTATGAATATATGGGTGGCATTACAATTTATTAATAAAAATAATTGGGTTATATAAATATTGTATTTTTGTTTTTATATAATAATTGAATAGTAGTAGGTTATAATATCATGAGGGAGTGTATATTTAAATTAGAAGACATCTTTGGATTAAAGTATTATAAGTAGGGAATTCGATATATCAAAATTCATCTAGGGGTCAAATTTGGTCCAACCTTCAAGAGATTTGAACCTTGGTGGATGGCATAATAAAAAAATACTATCATCCTCGCCAATTGAGCTTAACCAATTAAACTACAAACCTTTAATAAAATCACAACCCATATGGAATTAATTATTAAATAACAATTATTATTTTGTATAAGTAATATTGGTCAATAATATTATTTTTATACAAAATTATGCCATTCATATTCTCTTTACCAAGTTAAGGTCAAATGGCAATCATGGTGGTCTAAGTGCATGTACAAAAGGTAATGATGGAGAGGGTGACCATATGGATCACATGGAGGTGCGGTGAGATGGATTGATGTCCCATATGAGCATGGACTTTCATATGCCTATTAGAATGTTGTTGGTCTTGGCTCAATTGATAAAATTGTTATTTATCAAGTCCCCCTATATGGGTTTCGCAAGAGATCAATGGTGGGGATAAGGCCATCAAAGATAAGCCTTTATTGGCATAAATACTTAAAGGTAAGTTATCTTCTTCTTTGTTGAAACATGTTTGTACTATGTATCCTAAAATGGAGGGTGATGGTGTTCACCTATGAGTTCCTAACTTTGTTATCAAAAGATCCTCTAAAACCTAGGCATACACCTTAATTTGAAAGTTATTGGGCCTAGAATAAATATTGATAATTTGAGGAATTGAAGTGGAGGCCTCTAGGGAAAGTTGAACCTTGTTCTCTTTCATAAACAAATAAGCTTATATTAGATCCCTTATAGGTGAGCCCTATTTTTTGGGTAAATTTGGGCTCTTCCTTAAGACATAGACTTTGCATTTCAATCCTAACAAAGAGATCACAAACTTTGGCCACATCTAGTTTAGACTATCTATTTCAACTCTTAAGTACTATGAAAAGCAGGTTATGGGAGGAATTATGAGCACCTTTGGCATTTGATAGTCTTTGATATTGTAATAAAATCTAAGAGAAGGCAAATTTATGCCAAGTTTTATGTTTTTTTATAGAAATAGGGAAAGTTCTTCCTATCTCTATAAGTTTATCTTAAATTTTTGGAACTTGAATATACAAGATTGAGTTCAAGGATTCTCCCTTCCTTTGAAAAAATTGTGCTAAATTGGCATGTCCTACCAAATAATGTCATCTTCATAAGAATGTGGGGTCCAATGGAGGGAATGCATTAGAAAATAAACCAATGGTGTCATCTTGTGATCCTATTAGCATCCACATGGATCCCAATAGCACTCCTAAATAAATTCCCTTTAGAATCAAATCTGGGCTTCTCTATAAAAACTATAAATCTGGACAAAAGTAATCAGGATTTGGTAGTGGGGAATGTTATGGAGTTGGTTGTTGTTATTTTGGGTTCTTGAAAGGGTTCCAAGGAGTGTAGATCATCCCTTGTTTTCTATTTAGTTATTCCCCTAGCCTTTTAAGGTGAGGATTGGACATGAATAGCATTAGTGGAAGGATAGTATGGAAGAAGTGATAGTTCCATGCTTGTTAAACTAGGGGTTTGAGGGTATTATCTCGTCCCCTATTTTCCCTCCTCCTTTTAGGTCCTAGTCTAGTCCTATATTATTGAGGCATGCTAGGAGAATGTCGATAAGGAGTCAAATGGGAAACATGGAAAACCTTATCTAAAACAATTCAAATTGAGAGATATAAAGAAGGAAGTAATTAATGGGAGCCAAAAATTACTTGAGTTGAATAGTTCCAAACCACCCTCTAAGTATAATAAATGAGCATCATCTCATAGAATACCATAGGATTGAAATCCCTAATAAATAATTGATCCTACAAAATTTTAGGTAGGACCATAAACCTTTTTTGCTTCTTCAAGAGATTAAAATGTTAGAAAATGGTTTTGGATAAATCAAAAATAAATTTTGGGGTAGCACCCTTTTCTTTGGAATTAGTTTATTTAGTGTATCTAGTGGTCTTTCTACTCTATGGGATTCCAATGTAGCTAAAGGGGAAATACTATTAAGGAGCACCCACCATCTTTCCTTTATTTTCAATAATAAGGATGACAACTCAATTTTGTTTCTCTCAAATATTTACATAACTCTTATTTAGGTAGAGAAGCCTTATAGAGAGAGTTATTCTAATTTAGAAGTCCTTTTAGAAATATCAAATAGATGGTATCAAGTGACTTCAACACTCCAATCATTACTTAGGAGAAAAGGGGTGGGAGTACTAACTTTAATGATAGTATGAAGGACCTAGCTAACATGATTTTGTAAGAGGTTTTTTTATAGTGATCTTAGGGGTTCCAATTTCACTTGGTCTAACAAGATGCTTGGGGATACTCTCATCCAAGTCAAACTGTATATGTTTCTTGTTTACAAGGACTAGCCTATGTCTCAAATTGATAGTCTTTCTACTCTTTCTAGAGTTAGGTTTTACCGCAACCCAATTTTGCTCTACCCAAACCAATCCAAACATGTGGGTACATGTTCATTTAAATTTAAAAATATGTGGATCCAAGACCCATAGTTGAATAATAGAATCAAATGTTGGTGGGGGTTATTTTTAAACATTTAACAATGTTTATAGTTTCAAGAAAATTAAGAATGTGAAGGAGAACTTAAGTGGAACAAACAAGTATTTGGAAATATATTTGAGTATAAAAATCCATCTCAAAAGAATTAGAGAGATTGGAAGGAAAAATTTAGACTAAGGAGATGAACCATGATTTGTTCCTTAAATAAAATTATCTCCTATGTGATTCTCATTCCTTAGTGGCTAAAGAGAAAAAAAATTGGAGGTGAAATTTTAAATCTCTTTGGTTGAAGGAGGGGGGTTGGTATACAAAATTCTTCCATCTCGTGGCCCCCAAACATAACAGAGGTAGTAGAATTAAGGAGATAATGTAAAATATGGTAATATGTCTATAAATTCCTTGGAGATCATGGAGGAGGGCTCTCATTTCTACAAGATCCTTCTTATTGGACAAAATGTGAAGTCCCAAGAAAAAATAAATGAGTTTCTTGAAATTATTATTTAGATCATTTTAGACCTAGTCAATGAGGACCTATTAAATCCTATTACCAAGGGGGGGTTTAGAGGGTGGTATTCTTGATGGATTGGAGTAAGGCTCTTGTCCCTAATGATTTTACCTCAATTTTATTCCAATTTTTTTGGGATATTATTAAGGACTTTATGGTTGCTCCATTGGAAAGATATTGAAAGAGATCAACTACACCTTCTTGATCCTAATCCTTAAATTCTTAGGGGTGAAGAACTTTAATGAGTTTTATCATATAATTGTTTATGATATTCATTAAAAAAAAAATTCACCAAGACTTTAGTTATTATGCTCCAATCAATCTTACTTTTGTCATCTATTTGTATTTAAGTGGGTTTGTGAGTGGAAAAATTATAAACTCCTTTATTGTTATTCATGAACTGATATACCCTATGGTCAAAATTAAAATAGTTGAGATGATCCTAAAAATTTATGTCAATAAGGATTATGATATGGTTTTGTGGTATTTATTGGATACAGTCCTTGAAATTTGTAGTTTTAGTCATAAGTTTAGGAATATTATTCCTACTTGCATCTCTATTTCAATGTTTTTTATGAACAATTCACCAATGGGTTTTTTAAGTACCTTGAGAGGGAAAAGAGAAAGTGACCCACTATCTCCATCCCTCTTTATTATCCTTATTGAATATGTGGGAATAAATATTGTTAAGTTGTCACAATAAGGTAAAATTAGAGGTTCCAAATCATCTTCTTTAGTTCCCTCAATCACCCACAATCAAGTTATTTATGACACCATCTTCTTGAGTGAGGCACCAATCATGAAAGCTAGAAAATTTAAGTATGTTCTAGATATTTGTGTTGATGTTTCAAGATAAATTATTAACCTAGAAAAAGTGTGACATTCCTTCTAAACTCTCTCCCTAAAATGTATAACAAGATTGCTTGCATCTTTGAATGTCAAGTCAGGGATATGCTAGTTGTATATTTAGGAATGTCTTTCTTCAAATGCAAGATGTTGTATGATGTCTAGAACCCCCTTCTTAATATATTTTAGAGGAAATTAGTTGGTTGTAAATGTTGCCCTCTAAGCCAAGATAGTGACATCCAACTTCTTAAATGCACACTATAAAATCTTCCTATATAATTTTATAGAATTAATTAGTACATTATAATTATCATTCTATGTAATTAATATTAATCATTATAATTTCAATGTTTGCAACTCTTCTATTTTTCAAAATTTTGCTTTAATATTTTTTGATGATTAGACTTGGAGATTTTGGAGGCACGTTTTCTACTATTGCTAAAGCTTTTAAAGATGTTGGCTAGTGGATTTTTGCACAATGGAATTGGTGAGCTATTGAATAGTCGAAATGGGTCTGGCGTTGACACATGTGTTACTAGTTTTTGAGGTGGCATTAAGGTTGGAGGCGATGGTTTTCTTGCGTATTCAAAGTTGGTTTGTCTGTGGTTCAAGGATCTGTAGGCTGCAGGTTTCATCATTACTTTTTATGCCTTAAAAATTTTTGATGGCACGTGGTACCTTCATGTTGCATTGCACCACATCTCATAATGGTTGTATTCTGATATTGTATGGAGAATGATGGATTTAAATGGAAAATTGCAAATAATTTTAATCATGGTAAGGATTGTGGCATTCTATACATGCAAACTGTTTGTCAAGATTTTGGATGGTGCACATTTTGAAATGCTTTCAATTCATTTTAAAAGAATTTGTTGAGATACTTTCTTTGCAAGAGTTTCTCAGTTCTTCTTCACCAAGTAGCGGAGGTTCTGGTTCTGTGCCGCTTCATTAGAAAACACATGGTCGCAATCTTCTAAGCGTTATGGTGGTAAATCTTTCTAATCTTTGCTAGACATTTGCAAAGTTTAAGTGTTGGGTTTCTCGGTTTTGTTTTTCGCCGAATGTTTTTTTCCTGGGGTGTTTTCAATTCTTTCTAGATAATTCAAAGCTGCTATACATTTTCTCAAGTGTGGGATTTGCATCTAGGAGATTCATTGCATGCTTTTGGTTCTATCAAAAGTCTTTTCCTAGCTATAAGTTTCTGGGTCTGGGAATTGGTTTCAAGCTTTAAAATTGGGTTTGGAAAGAAGAGCAATGGAATATTCAGTCAAAAATTTTAGGGTTCCTGTCAAAATCAGAACAAGGGAACATCCATTCTCGAAGGAGATTAAAGAATTTGAATTATCCTTTGTTTTCAGAGTGTCTTTCCCTGACTTGGTCGAGAGCATTAGGGTTGTCATAGGGGAACATGTGCTTACCCCAAGTGCACCAAGAATCCTTTTCCATCTCCAATGCACTTGATCTTTTGCAGTCTCTTGATCTTTTGGAGGTTATAGTGGATACAATGGTGCTTCCAAATGTGTCGAATGAAGATTAGCTTTTGCAAGGTGTGCAATCTTATAATTTGGATAGAGGCAAAGGACTTGTAGGTGGCCTTTTTCTTAAGAAATGCCTCAAGTCAAAGCAATGTTTCAGAGCAGCTTTCGAGGCAATGAGAAATGGGCTTAAAAATGATGATCCTTGGGCAATGAAGAGAGTTTTAAGTTTGTTTACTGCTGAATTGGGAAATCCAATGGTGGATAATTTTATGGACAAATTTTATGCTTTGTCATATTTGCTTAATCATCACAACTAGCATGGTCCTCTTCGCATCTTAAACATTCAACATCACGCTAGGGCAAGTGAAGAGGTACAGGTTGAAAAAGAAAATCTAAGAGAAGGAAAGGATGAAAATTGTATGGAGAATGTTCAGTTGCCAAAACAAAATGCAAAGCAAGGCATAGTTTGCGCAATACCAGATGCAAAGGATGGTATGCAAGGATCCGGGGCTGGCACAGTTGATATGGAGGAATGATAAAATGTTAAAATAAGGAACCAAATTTTGCAATTTAAAATTTGTTCTTTTTGTTATTTCATTTACAAAAGCAGGTTATATCACTGGCATCTTATATTTGATGTTACTCTAAATATGTATGTGGCATGTTTCGCACATATTTTGTTGATTAGCTTCAAACTGGTGGATCATAGTTGGTGAAGGATAGATGAGTGAAATATTTCACTCAATTTTGTTTTGGTTTGTTTTAATCACTACTATAATTCTGATTAAGTCTGTAAAGTTTTTATGCATATTAATATATAATGTTAGCCCTTGGCCTTTTGCTAAAAAATAAAAATTAATCAATAATATTATTTCCAAAAATTAAAAAATTAAATAACTAATCATTGATTTATTAGTTTTATAAGTGTTTTTACATTTGTAAATACTTTAATATAATGATTTTTTTTAGATAAAAGGCAAAAAACTTGAAATATTATTATTATTTATCAGTGCATACTTTTTGATTGGAGTTATGAACCAGTGAGGGGCCACAAACAAGGGACCTCATCCCCACCATGAACACAAGAGAAAGTCACTCCCGCGAGCACGGTAGCTCACCATCCTAGCAAGGGAATGGTAGCCACGCCTACGAGAATGATAGCCCAACAAGGGCATAAGGCCCACAAGCACACCAACCTAGCGAGGGAGGGGAAACCACTCCCATGAGCATGGTATTCCAGTAGGGGCACAGGGCCCATGAGCACACTAACCCAACGAGGGAAGGGCCTTAGGAAATTAATGCTTGGCACATGGCATGAACACCATCAACATCATCAATGTTACAGGTCAATCTCAAAGACTTGAACCCTAGTGGCCACAACAACAACGCCACCACTTGACCATCGGCCAATGGGATCAACCCCAAAAGCCTAAAATATCATTAATAATATAATTTTTTTGAAATTATAAGGTATAGCATAGAAATTTATAGAATAAGTTGGTTTGGGGACTAAAATTCCCCATATACTAGATACTTTATGCATGGAGGCCAAAATAGAACTAAAGCATCATAACAAAAAGTGAGAAAAACATAGAAATAACAAATTGTATGCAAGATATTAAGTGGAATCCTCACCCCACATCAAGGGTGGCATCAAAATCCACTATCCATTGGAGGTCAGTCATAGGCTCCAAATTATTTACTTTCTTTAGGAAACGACTTCCCATGCATGATGAAACCTTGTGTTGCACCAGTGACATCGTGCGAAAATTTCCAAGGAACGACAACCATTCCACCTCAGCGCCCTCCTCACATACACTTTGGATATCTCACATACTTGAGACACTAACCCCATGCCTTGCTATATCTAGGGTTTCCTCCAGGCCTCCAAAGTTTTCTTCTTAAGCAATTTTGAAGCCAATTCCCACACCATCTCCTTTTGCTCTCCTAAATCCAAGAGGGAAGCCACAAATCATGAGGTAATATCCATGTTTACCTTGTATCTCTCATCATCCCTTAAGAAATCAGTGCCAAGGATCATCTTAACAGTTGTTAAGTCCCTGCCAGTGGGATGTTTCATTATCACCTTCAATCATTGGTTTGTTATGGCTCCTGTGAAGGCCATCTATCGACACAAGCTTGTGAGGTGGATAGGAGTGTTCATTCTCAACATGCACTCCAAGAAACTATGAGAATAATAGCAAGGGTATCACCCTTCGAATTTAAATAGAACGAGCCACCTCATCCTCCCACGCTTTAGGTGGGAGGAAATTATTTCCAGATTTGCTTCCTGACAAGAGAGGTACTTAGGAAACTTTAAAGAGATTTATTACCCTTTTTTTACACATGCCAACTCACCGCTGGAGTTCTTCGTAGCCACCTTGTCATTAATGAAAAATCCATAAAGTGACTAATGATATGATGGGGCTTGTGTTGAAGTACATCCAAATGAATGATCACATTGAAAATTGCTTGTTAGTGACATCATCGGGTTAATTAACATTAGTAAATACACATCCCATCAGCCAGAATGTAAGAAATGCACCAATTTATGCTTCTAAATGGGAAGCACATAGCTCGATGACAACACTTCCACTTGTCAAGTATTTTTAAGTTAAATCAACCAATTCTTTGGAAAGGTACTCGAGAGATAAAAATGGTGCCACGTGTTTATGTTCCAAGACAACAAGAGCATTGTATAAGTTTAGCATCGGCTTTTAGTAGTGCTAAAATTCTATAAGAAAATAGGCTGGCCATAAACAAGCCTTTGTCCTTTCAAGAGTGCATGAGTGCACCTCACAACCTCCTCATTTTTTACCTCGTAGTGGACCCACCGAAATTCCCAGCCAATTATGGAACAACAATTGCTTGAAATACTTAGAAGCTTTTTTGGCCTATGCTAGCATGGCACATGGCTTAGTGCAGAAGTGATCGCTTAATAAAATAGAAGACATCACTTACCTTTTTTGGTGGCACATGAAGCTGCCTTGTGGAACCTCAACACTTCTCTCTATAAACTATACCCTCTTGGCTAGGTGGGAACTACTCATTTTTGACAAGCTTCAAACTTATACAAAAAGAGGCCCATGAGCGAGAGCAAATGACCAACACTACACTAGTGTTCCTGACCAATCTTGTACCAAAAGTTTCTTTCAATACTTAAGATCTTTGTTGGGCTATTCCAATTTGACACATGGCATTGGTGTGGGGGTGGTTGCTTGATATAGCCAAGCACCACTCAGTTTTTTCAAATGACGTGCAAAGACACCACATGGCACCTCAGTGCTTTGCACTTTACATTTAGGCCTCTGGGCTCGATGAGAACTACACAACTTTGACAAGTTCAAGCTTTACCACAAAAGGCCCTCGAATGGGAGCAAATGCCCAACCAAGGGGCTGCACAAATTGGAGATGGAGGTTGACTCAAATGTTCAATATTGGAACTTTGGGGAAACATATCTAGGAGAAGCTTACAAGCATATATGGCCAGGTGAGGCTTGAGGTGCTAGCAATTTATGCAAGGACCCAATATTCACATGAAAACTCCCTTTGGTTGGATTACTACATGTAGACACATAAAAATGGCCTAGACTCTCAAACCATATTTTTATGTCTTATCATATTTCGTCTATAGTCCAAATTCAACTATTAATTAAATAATTCATAATTATTTAATTAATTCATATCTTTTATTCTTCTTGATTATTAAATAAATGAATTTCATTTATTTATTTAATATGTCACTAATTGTCATAATTAAATAAATTTATTAATTTATTTAATTATTCAGTCTTATCTTCCAAATTAAATAATTATTTTTAATTATTTAATTACTAATTTCACTTTTCTCTCATTTTAAATAAATGAAAATATTTAAAATGATTTCATTTTAATTAACTTTCACTCTTTTTAGTAAATAATCTGAAAAAGATTATTTACTTGTCACACAAAATCATCATTTTGAATTAATTAAATTCAAAAAGATATTATTCTTCCAAAAATCAAGTAATCGGGCAGATTCTTGATTTTTCAAATCTGATCTTCAGTCCAAATCTTATCTTCTTGATTTTTCGAATCTCACAAATCATGTAGTCTTATCTTCTTGATTTTTTGAAAATCTTTATATTCTTTAATTAATTTCCTCATTTATTCTCCACCGTCGATCCGATTATCTGAGACATTATTCTGACCGTTCGATTAAGGATTTTGCCCTAACCCTGATTAGGGATTCTCATATTTAATTCGGACCTCTCATTCTAAGTCTTTCTTAGAATTCAATCTCATCCGTCCACTTAAAATTGTGTTTTCTATAAAAGACAATTTTGCTCATAATTTCGGGATCTGACAACTTCATTTTTAATTTAATAGTCATTATAGTCATTTGGCATTAGAAGTCATTATTTTCATAGACATTGTCATAGTCATAGGCATTTAGACATTGCATAAATCCTTCAAAGCTTGTTGTAGGTCTTAGACATTTGCAGATTGCTCGCACAACGAATCTGAGGGCACAACATCATCCAGCAAGTAAGAAGGTGCTATGGAGGTAATCATGGAAAATGCGATTTATAGGTATAACCGTTTTATTGCTTAATTTCCTTTGTACTCGATAGATCTTTGGGTTTTTTTCTTTTATATTAATTTGATTGATCTAATCTAATCCCCAGAAATTTACCCTCAGTTACACTACAAATGCAAAATGATAACTACAAAAGCGGCTAGTTGATACTGGTAACCAACACATCTCATGATGCTTAAAGTATGATACTTGCACTGTGTTGAAGCTGGATTGCTACATATGCAAAATGATAGCTACAAAAGCAGACTATTGATACTGGTAACTAGCATTGCCCATGACGCTTAAAGTATGATGCTTGAACTATGTTGAGGACAATAATAGAAGTTGTACATAGACACTACTTACAAAAATCAGCACCACAAGCCATGCACACTTAAAACATTAATAATGTTAGCATAATTCCCCTTTATGGGATGCAATTTATTATTGGTCAGACATGCCAAGGCAAGATAGTTAGCAAAATTTATTTGGTTAATTTGAAGTGCCCCAGCTTCTAGGTCACATGCCATATTTGTCAGCATATCTGCTACTTTATTACCCTCTCTATAGCAATGTGTGAGCTGGTAAGAATCAAAATCTTGCAGCATTTTGAAGCCTTTTTTTAGGATGGTGCTTAACAATCAACTAACTAAGTTTGTTTGCTTACATCCATTGATTATGCTCATAAAATCCCCCTTAATCCATATATGTTTGATGCCTACTGAATTTTCCAATTTTAGACCTGCAAGTAATGCTTGTGCCTTAGCCTTATTATTTGTTCCATCTAGAAATTTTATTGCAAAGGCACTAATAATCTTTCTTGCATAATTCCTTAGTACATAGCTAGCATCAGATGCACCTAGGTTCCCTTGGGAGACCCCGTCAAAATTGTGTTTTACCACACCCATTAGAGGTGGATTCCAACCCACACTGTTGTAGATGGGCTTGGTTTTTGGTATCCATGTTCTTGGGTTTGGGGAATGAATCAATTTCCATTGGGAAGATATTTTTGCATCCCAATCTAAGTAGATTTTATTTGAGCCATTTGATTTATACACATTATACATTACTAACTAAAAAATTAATCTTTCAATTTTACATATTACTTTTTCCACTGTATGGGTCTCCTTTGAGAATATTCTTTTCTTCATTTCCCACCATAAGCACCATATTAGCGTTGAGGGGTTTCTTATCCAAATTGAGGAGAATAAAGAGTCTTTATTCATTATCTGTCATGAGGAAAAAACTGCTAACAAAGATTCTTGAAGGGTGTGACCCTTTAGTTTATTTTGAAGCTATGTAAAACATTGTTATGAGAATTTGAAGGTTAATAGAATATGGTCTACATCCTCCTCTTATTGTTCACACAATACATAGTTGAAAGGGGCAAATATTCCCAATTTGACCAATCTCTCACAAGTAAGGATACGTTTGTTTAATGTTGACCATCTAAATGACCCAACTTTTGGAAGGATTGCAGAGTTTCAACATAATTTATGGGGCCAATTTTCTGATTCAACATTTCCTTTTTGAATGATTGATGAGTAGCCTAGGCTGACTTTATAACTACCTAACTTAGAAGGAGCCCAAATGAACCTGTTTGGGTCCGTGGAAAAAAATATGTCTCTACTGAAGAATTTTTGACAACTGAGACTTTTGGTTTGTTGGGAAGCTACATCTAACATTTTTTTTTCCATTTTGCATTTAAGAGAAAGTTATCTTCCATGTTAAGGTATTCTTTTACTTTTACTCCCCAATGATACTTTAAGTATATTCTTGCTTCTTCTAATCCTTCAATTTTGGACAGTGGTGGGAAGCCATTCTAGGAGTCATCCCAAAACAATGTTTTTTATCCATTACTTATAGACAAAGTTAAATATGGGATGATAATTTCTCTACAAGTTATGATAAAGTTCCACATTTTAGATCCCTCTGGTGGATTTTCCATTGTAAAAATTCATTCAAGAATTTAGGAGTCCATATATTTGCTTTGTATGATTTTGGCCCATCTAGAAGATGGTTTTGCAAAGACATTTCATGCTAGTTTGGCTCCCAAATATAGATTCCTTGCCTCTAGGTTGTGTAAACTAGCTCCTCTATACTATTTATCTTCACGGAGTTTATTCCATGAAACTACCAAGATTTTACTCTTTTTCTTGTTGTCAAGGTTCCCATGCCAAAGGAACTTTTTGATGCATTGCTTTAAATTTAGTTGCACTACTTTTGGTAGCTTAAGGACTGATATAACATAGTTGGGAATAGCTAAAAGGACTATTTTGGTTAATGTGAGCTTTCCTATCATTTTATCTATCTTCCTTTCCCTAATGCTATTCTATTTTAGATTTGAGTCAAAATTTTGTTCCAGAACTCAAGCTTGTTTGGCTCTGAAAAGAATGAGATTCCCAAATATTGGCTTGGCAATTCATCATATTTAAAATAAAAAATGGATAGGATAAGTGTTGACACCGTTGGGGAGGTGTTTAGATAGAATATTCTTGATTATTTATTTATTTTTTACCTGATACCCTACAATAATCCTCTAAGACTTTTTTAATGCCTCTTGCTTCTTGAATAGTAGATTTGGAAAATAAAAGTGTATCATCTAAAAATAATGAATGAGTCATGTTGATTTTTGAATTTGGGATATCTATACCCTACCATGTACCTTGAGCTCGTGCCCTTGCTATTTCCCAACTCGGTGATTTTTTCATTAAAATAAAAATGAAAGGTGATAAAGGATCACCTTGTCTGACATCTTGTGAAGAATTAGAAAAACCAATTGGACTGTCATTTACCAATACTAAGAACTTGGTCTATGATATAAATGGACTAACCCAATGACACCATTTGTGAGAAAAGTTATGTTTTCTAGCACTTTTAGGAGGAAATCCCAATTTAGTCTTCCATAAACCTTCAACATGTCAAGTTTGATAATCATTGTTGTGATTTTATCTTCCTTGATAGAATGCAAAGCTTCATGGGCTATTAAGGCCCCTTTAGTTGTATCCTTTCCTAGGAAAAATCCTCCTTTCTCATCCATGATAATTCTTGGAATGATCTTGACAAGTCTCATAGTGATTGCTTTGGAAAAGATTTTGTAAATAGTGTTGCATAGTGATATGGGCTTGAAATCAACAAGGGTAGAGGGGTTTTTATTTTTAGGAATTAGTGATATAAAGGTATTATTCAATTCCTTTAATATCTTTCCATTTATCCTTGATTCCTCTAAAGATACAAAAATTCTCCCCATGAATTCCCAACCTTTTTGGAAGGACATGGAAATAAACCCATCCGGACCTGGAACTTTGTTTGGTGGCATAGAAAAAACCACTTCTTTTACTTCTTCTAGTGTAAATGGTTTTAGCAAGAGCATATTTTCTTCCTTGAAAATCAGCAAGGGAATATACTAGATAAACTTGTCTAAGATGGTATTGTTTGCTTGGGTAGATTGTTGTTCTATTTCACTCAATACGTTTGAGAAGAAATGGGTTGCTTCTTGGTTGATTAGTTTTTTTGCTTGAGGGGGAGTTGATGTTGAATATAGTGTTGGTTTTTTGTCTAATTTTTTATGATAGATGAAATAATTTAATTTTAATCCCCTTCTTTGGGCCATAGCTCTTTGGATTTCTACCTCCAATATATTTCTTCTCTTGTCAGAATTTCCTCTAATTCTGATTGTAGTTTTTTTTTAAAGTTAAAAGAAGTATTGTTCATTTCACACCTTATGATTTGATCATTGATCTCATCAAGTTGGGCTTGTGTGCTATTTTCTATAAAAAAATATTTTGGAAATGTTGCTCATTCCAAGTTTTGATTTGTTGTTTTATATAGGTTAACTTTTTTGCTAGCTGAAACATTTTGGAACCAGTGATAAAAGGCGCATTTTACCACTAGCTCTTGAGTTGAGGTAGGAAATGAGGGTCTCTGAGCCACATTTCCTAAAACTTGAAGGATTATTTTGGATGGCGTGTTTGTGAAGCTAAGGCTAATTGTATGGGGACATGATCTAAGCCCGAGAATGAAAGGATAGATGACTCAAAAGGAGCCATTTTGTAGACCATTCTATAGAAATTAGAAATCTATCCAACCATTCTACAATTGAGCAAGAGTCTTTTATTTTATTTTTTCATGTAAATATGCCATTTGGGGAGGGTAGTTGGTGTATGATAACTCCAAGGCTTGCTTGCACCTAGCAACAAGAAGACCTTACTCTGCCTTCACCATGAACCTAACACTTTCTAGGCTCTTTTTTGGCTTAGATCATTAACTAAACCTTACTTCAACTCTGTTCCAAGAGTTTCAACTCTTGTGCTTTAACCTTGGAGGACAAACACCTCTTGAACTTGCAACTTCTCTCTCAACACCTAGAAGAGTCTAGATGCCAAATTCTCCATCTCGCTTGAACTTCTTGCAGGGGAGGTAGATGCTCTGTTTCCATGCATTTCACCACCATTGGAATCCATCTTGGAGGTTCTACTATCCTCAAGTTACCCGATCTCTAGATTTTGTCTTGAGAGGGCCTAGTTTCTACTAGCCCTTACCAGTCACTATTTTGCTTTTTCTGCCCAAATTCTCCACTGTACCTAGCAAATAAAACACATTTCCTGACACCCTTTTCAGACTTTTAAATCTTTCATAAGTTTTCAAGCCTCTGTCAGTACCGTTCAGGTGATTCCCATACTCTTGGAGAGAAGGGCTAATTGGCCTATTTTCTAGGGCTTCACTGGTTTTTGAGTCAAATCTGCCTCCAATGGATTGAACAAAGCCTTTATCACTCTAACCTGTGTAGATATTGTCTAACACTACCTGAGACTGTATGGATTCTGTACTGTACCTTCCACCCCTGCCTAAGTTCTTCAACTTTTCACTTCCAAACTCCTAACCGGGTAACTGAAACTCGCCTAGGGTTTGGTGTTACACATTCTTGCTTGGCTCTCAAAGTTTCCTATTACTAAATATTTACAAAGGCATGGCTCCCCTATCATTTCCATCCAAACTCAGGAAAACTCCACGGTCAGATTTCATGGGGGAGCCATTTCTTGGCTGACTGCTCAAAACTGTATTTACAAACCCTCTAAATTCTAATCTAAGAATACAAATCAATAACTCTACTCTACTCAACTTGTATGCACAATGAAAAGTGGATCAAATCTATTCTAATAAGATAAATACAGTGCTAAATCAGAGTATTCAACGCCTATGATGGCTCTGTTGCAAAACACACGGGAATTACAGTAAAACACAGAAAAATACAGAAAATCTGCTCACTGTCTTCTATTCTTCACACCAAAATTTTGTTACAATGCCAAAACTAAACTGTCTACGAGCCATTACATCCATTTAGATGCCATTTCCACAGATCAAGGGGAGTTGGTTGAGCACTTACCCCTAATTTCTAGGGATTCCAATCACTAAATTGCATGCAATTCCACAAATCTTGCCATGCAACTTTACAACCACATTTTGCAACTTCCATTATGCCATGATTGTGTCATGATCCTCAAACATAGGACCTCTAACACCTTGATCTCGAACAATCAACATCTCCCTTAACCGTTCCTTGGCATCTTCTAACAAATTAGATGTGGTTATGACACACTTAATGCATTGTATTCTAACCTAGACTGTCCAAAGCTTAATAAAGCAAAATTTAACAACCTTGATCAAACTAGGATGTCCTAAGTCCTAGTGACCAACTCTTCACACACAAATGCAAGACCTTCTAAGGTCCAAATCAAACTCACAACATATTAACACCCTGATTTGGCCAAGATCAGGTACAAGCCAAAATTGAGCAAACCAAATTGGGGTTTAGCCTAGGTTCTCCTGCACCAGTAGTATAATAAATCATTTTCTAGTATAAATTCTTTGAAATATTCCAAGACCTTTGGGGGGGATTATGCCCCCTTTTTCATTATGGTGTAAAATTGCATTGAAATCTCCCTCAATAAGAACCTTCTCCTCTTTTAGGTTTGATAAGACTAGGGATATGGTATCTTAGAAGATCTTTTTTTTGGTTTTTTATGTGGGTGCATATACATTAAACAACCAAAAACATAGGTTAAAGGAAGTTACCTTCATGAGCATCCAATGTTGCATTGAGAGGATTAGTTCAACCTAAGTATTTTTTCCATTCCATAGCACAACTAAGCTTCCCGAAGCTCCTTGTGTTGGAGCATGTAAAAATTATCATTTCTTCCATTTTCTAAAGTCTTCTTATGCCCAATCATTAGTAAATTTTGTTTCTTGTAGCATAATGATGATTCCTTCACTAGAGTCTAGCTAACACTTTATCAAGCATCTTTTGTTAGGGGCATTTAGGCTCTTAACATTCCAAGATAGGACTCTCGTTGTCCTCGAGGAGAGCAACAAGCCCTCCTTGGTCTAATATTTTTATCCCATGTAGCTTGGATACCAGCAAATATTTCATCCTGGGTTTTCTTACTTTTGGGGGGGCCTGCCTCTAGTTGGGGGCATTACAGTTGATGCCTGAGACAATGTTCTTTTTGTTTGTGCAATAGAGAGGATTTGGGAAAAATCGTATTCTATATTCTTATTTAGTGCTTCGTCAGCCAATTGGTCAAATAGTTTTGATCCTTCTTGTAGAATGAGATGATTTACCATTTTTTTCATTTGTTCTTCTAATATTATATCTTGGGCTTCTTGAAAGCTTATATTATTTTCCTTTGGAAGGTCTTTTTCATGATTGATATCACCATTTATGGGTGTTTGATGCTGAAAAGGGGGCTTAGAAAGGCATTCCTCTACTGAAGACATTTGTGAATCATTTAGTTCATGAGAAGGGGACTTAGAAAGGCATTTCTCTATTGGAGACAATTATGAGTTATTTAAATGAACTACCCTTAGGAAAATTGTTGCATTAGGCTTCACACCCTTGGCTAATCTTTTAAGATTTTGTATGATGTTGCTACCACTTTTTCGAAGAACTTCCTCACCAAAATACAAATCTTGCACACACTATGCGTCTTTATTTAAGATAGTGATAGATGTTGGTGATTTCTTGAGCAGATAAGATTGACTAATGGGACCTTGACCAATGTTGTGTATATTTTATTGCTACCCTAATTTGTTAGTATAGGTATCACCTAAAGAAACTTGCTTACCATTTGTTGTATTAGCTATAAAATCTTTCAAATCAGAACTTGAGTCCAAAGAGGGGAAAGGTTTAGGTGTTTGTTGTTTCCTTGTTTCCTCTTTGTTGGACCAAGATCTATATTTGAGAAGAAACCTCTGATGTGGAAGGGAAATAGTTCCCTAAAATTACTTAGGTTGCATTTTGTTTGATATATTTATCAAAAAGTTACACTTCTACTAGGCCTTCCTAGGTGCTTTCTAAATAGATGGATGAGGATCATTAGGTGTTTGGAAATTTTGGAGATCGGATGTTGCTGAGGAGTTATATTTTTGGTTTTATCCAGAGAAAAAGTTTATAGTAATGTATTTTTTAGAAGAGGACCGTGAGTTGCACAGTTTGATTTTGGATCCTCACAAACCAATATTTTTGAGGGGCATTGTGAGGTTGGATGGTCAAATGAATGGCATGAGGAATAACAAGTAGTAGGATTTTCTAGCTCAATTTGTTGTTTGTAGGTTATGTGCTTGGATTGAATGGCCAAGACTTCGAGAAGTGATTTTTTAGCATTTAAAGGACACAAATTTTGATTGACTTGAAGGAGTATTTGATAAACTCCATATCAACTCGTTGGAAGATGCCAATGGATTTACCTAGGGATTCTATAATTTGGGGCTCCATATATTCAAGAGTTATATTTTTCATCTGAATCCAGAATGGTATATATTTAATCAAGATGCAAAACTAGGGTTGAAGTGGCGGGTCCAAGGTTGGAGGTATAAACCTTACCCATTAAAAACTAAGCTTTTTCTTTAAGGGATTTATCACAATTTGCTCTGAAGTTAAAAATGACAATAAAGTATCCCATTTCCTCATGCATGTAGAAAACTTTTGAGACCCCTGACCACTAATCATGAACCCATGATTCTAGAGTATTAATGAATGGGATATAGTTAAATATCTTACCTAAAAGTGCATGACTTTTGAGGATAGACATAGAGGGAAGTAACAAGTCTTTAGAGATGTGCACTTTGTATTCCAATTGACAAGATGAGTACGGTAGTGAAGACTATGGAGGGTGCTTTGGGATCCAGGATTCTTTGGAGACCTCTCTTTTTGTTGTTGAGGCACGAAGCTAGATATATGATAAGGGATTTTTTTTCCTTTGCATTGTCCCTGACTGTAGGGTTTTATTCCCAACAACAACATGTTTGGGAAGTGGCGATAGAGTTCTGTTGCTAGTGTTGAGAGAAAGGTGGAGCAACAGAGAACTAATGGGGTAGGGAAGTGTAGGAAACTTGATGGAGGCCCACCAAACCATGGGAAAACTACAAACCACCCACGAGCAATGTTTGGATTTCACCCTCTTGAGGACTGTTGTAGACCACACCCACATCTACCACCTTGGAAAAGCCACTGATCAACTTTTTTCCTTGACTTTTAAGTGCCTTTCTGAGCATGCACAACCCATGAACTGCCCTGAAACCATGGAAAGGAAGGTTTTTGTTGATTTCCAAGTGAAATTTTAAAAAATGCCCATTGGGGGGCCGCTCCTACTCTCGTTACATTTTCAAAGTCTTATGGCAAACCTTTTTAATATAATGAATTACTAATAACATTAATATCAATAATATTGTTTTGATTATATGAGAAAAATAGATAATCAAAACAATATTATTGATATGAATATTAATGTAATTAAATAAAAAATAATATTCATCTCAATAATATTGTTTATATAATTTAAAAAATTAAATAACTAATCATTGATTTATTAATTTTATAAGTGTTTTTACATTTTTTATATAGTTTTACTATAATGAATTACTAATAACATTAATATTCATATCAAACCAAAACTTAAATATTTGAAAAATAAATTAATTTTTTTTCACCATTTCTTATTTAACAGTTAATAACAACCATATTAAAATAAACCATATTATAATTTTTTGGTTTTTATTGTTTTTTTTTTTGCTTTATTTTATTTTCATGATAACTTTTTATTTATTTATTTTATTGTTAAATTAAGGGCTCTATTGATGCTTTCCAATGTAAAATATGTTTTTCATATTTAATTTTTTTTAAATGAATCTAAAACAATCATACTTGGAAAAAAGATAAAATATTTTTACCCCACCACCCTAAACTAGTAACATTTATAGAGAAATAAAAATATTAAAATTTATTATCATCAACATCCACCAAGAGACACAACTTAGTAAATAAATTTATTTTTAAATTTATAACTACATGAAGTTGGCATGTCCCCACTAGCATACACTCTAGAAGAAATACAACTTCCTTCCACACCAAAATCACTCTTGTTGCATTCTTGTTCATAGCCTTATGATTTCACCTAGGCTCTAAGGACACTCCTTGAGTGTACTAGTCCCTCTCAAGATAAGAAAGTGTGAAGATGATTGAAACACCCAAATTACCCTCTATATGAATCACCTATAGATTATACAAATAAAGCGTGACATCCTAATAGTAAGTAATTCCTCCTCTGGGTCATGAATGGTATTATTATTTTAGTTTCTCAAGATAAAAATATCCTCCACCATGGTCCATTATAAACTTATAAACCTTTGTGATAATGTATGATCTTTTCCTCATATAATTCACCTAAAGGAACAACTTTAGATGAAGGAAGCAACATGTAGAAAGTTAAATTCATCCTTGAAATTTATTGTGATGGACATTGGATACCTAGAGTCCCTAATTTTGGTTAAATAATCCCACCCAAAATTTTACTAAAAATTGTAAAAGAGATGACATAAAAAATGATAAAGGTGTTCTTTAAATACCTATAAAATAACACTACTATAAAGGGAATCTCTTAGCTTTCCTTCTTACACCAAAAACTTCATTTTTCTCATGTCCATTCCCACAAACTCAAGAACTAAGAGAGAAAATTAAGTAGTTGAACCTTTATCTAAAAAATACCTTCCAAACTCAATTAAAACCTTCCACATGGATTATGTCACGCAGGAGGTTAAACATTGTAGGAATAAGCTAGTATTCTAATATCTCAAAAAAATATTGACCCAAAATAACCTTCCACTAAGATGTACACACAAGAAAATATGAATGTAGGTAAACAAAAATAAAGTAATATTAGATAACCAACATAATTATAGAATAAAAGTGAGCTCATGATTATATAGAGAAAGGGTAAATCTAATCAATTCCTAATAGGTGGAAGTTAATTAAATCCAGTCTAGAATGATAGAAGGAAGTTGACTAAGTTGATCTAGCATGATATAAGGGGGGATAAATCAACCTATGAATTAATGGTGCAAACTACACATTTCTTCTTAAGAAAATAGAGAACAAAAAATATAAATATGAATAATACTAGCCCAGTGAAATAATGAGAACACCTAGCCTAATGTGAACAATCTAACACCTCACCTTAAGTGCAACTTAGGAAGATAAAATAAAAAAAATAGATGATACAAACCCTCAAATACATGGGGCTTGACAACAATTAATCTGGTACCAATATACAATATTATCAATAGAAAGGAGTACCCAAGATGTATCTAATTTATTTCTTCCAAGAATAATTCCTTCACCCCAAGAATTAATTGAAGCTAAATACATCAAGGTGAAGCTAAATGTTTAGTGAATATGTATACAACCTACTCCTTAAGAACAAAATTCTCTGAAAAATAACATAATCTTGGATGGGTTGTTGAATGAATTACATAGGGATCTCAATATGTTTGGTATATTCATGCACCACTAGGTTACAAGAAATGTTAATAATGCTTTGGTTGTCACACCAAAGAGTAGTGGGATTCTCTTGTCAAGAACTAAACTTTGTCAACATCTAGAAACTCCAAAGAGCCCCTAGCTAGCAAGAATTACACTTCAATACTCAACCTCAATAGATGATAATTCAATATTAGTTTTCTTCTTGTAATACCATGTAGCAATACTTGTACCAAGGTAATAAACATAGCCAATAGTAATTTTTTTTATCAATATCACCAACCCAATCAAAGTCAATAAATCCCTCAACATGATATGAAGCTCTTGATATGTAATAAATACCAAAAAGAATAATTCCATAAAGATATTGAATAATATGCTTGGATTCTTTCCAATGAATATCATGAGTGTCTTCGGAGAAAAGAGAAATAAGGCCAACAAAAAATAGATATTAAGGTTACTATGTGTCAAGTAGAGGGCTATCTACCAACTATCGATATAAAGCATCCATTGGTAGTGTAGTATTATTGGTGGATAAATTAATTCCTAAGAATGGAGAGGATGCACGCTTTCAAACTAACACATGAAAATGATGAAGATTAAGAGTGTACTTCTATTATGAAATGGAGATGCTATCCTCAAAGTGAATGAGCTGAGTACTAAATTAGTATAGGAGGTCAAACTTTGTCATCTCAAACAACTTCATCAAATGAATCTTGATACCCTAGACCAAAGAGGGGGAAATCATATAATGATCAAATCATTTACATAAATTAGAAGTATGAAAATTTCATCACCATCCCTCTTAGTGTAAATTATGGTATCAAAATGATAATAGTGAAACAAGATGAGAACTTAAGACGCTATCAATATTATCATACCAAACTCAAGGGGCCTTTTTGAGTCCATAGATAGAATATTTGAGACTAAAAACTAAAGAATAATCCTAAATAAACCTAGGGGGATGCTCCATTTATGATGCTCCTAGCCTAAACAATCGTGTCAAGTTTCTAAATTCTAACACCACATTGTTCTACAATCGTTCTTTCTTTTATTCAAGCTTCATATATATCATTATAGGTGCAAAAAATATCCAAAAACTTAACAAAATTGAGTTTTTTAGATATTGAGTTGTAGAAGGGGGTATGATCATGCATAATCATTTTACATGTTCCATTAAAGTTTTATGAAAATCTAACTACATCCATGTTTTTCATTTCAGGGACTTGAACCAAATCATATATTGTAGAATAGAACCTTGTGTTGAACTCATGAGAAATTTTTGAATCTCATGCCAAACCTTAAGGTTCCTTATTTAAATTTGA
This sequence comes from Sequoia sempervirens, assembly GCA_007258455.2. NCBI lineage: Eukaryota > Viridiplantae > Streptophyta > Pinopsida > Cupressales > Cupressaceae > Sequoia > Sequoia sempervirens. The sequence continues at coordinate 292,420,548 of VDFB02270651.1, read as the reverse complement.
GTCCTCAAAGGGTTCATTTATGAAACCAAATTCCACATGAAGACTCGTAGCTCAAGATACTCAAGAAATGTGAGTCAACATGTTACCATTAAACCTTCACGTTATATAAGATGATGTACCCAATTTCAAAGCTATATATTGGTCAAAAAAAATAATATTAGGATATTTTATCCTTATCACATTTCTCTAATTTTCTATAATTTGTTTCTATGAGGTTAAAATCATGTTACATCCACCTATATAAGAAGAGTTTCATATCATTTGATGATAGTAGCACCACATATTAAGAAACGAATATGTAATAAATATCATGACATAATATAATAAAATATTAGACTAAGAAGCAAACTGATCATGAGAAATGGTTTCAAATAAAATTTGAGGGAAATTATATTTTTTAACTAAAAAAATTATTGATCTAATTTGTAAGCAAATGACAAGGAAGAACATGTTGCATGCTCACTGAAGCATCTTTGAAACTATTATTTATAATCAATCATTCACACTTTTACTATTAATTTTATTTAAATGCATTATATAGTAAAACTTATATGATTATTGTATTTGTGAGTTTACATATTACTTCATGGTTAGGTATTCATTCATTGGACCAGGTTCAACCTAGTATTATGTCAATACATGTATCCTCATGAAGATCACAATGAGAGAAAACACTATTCACATCCATTTAGTGTATTGTATATTATTGTGAAGAAACAAGTGATAGAAAAAGGCATAAAGAATCCATACTTTCCTTAGGTGTGAAGGTCTCATAGTATTCAATGCCCTTGAATTGAAAGAAAATTTTAGCAACTAGTTAAAACTTATATTTATTGATGGAATCATCAACTGCATACTTGGTTTAGTAAACCCACTTACAATGAAAAAATATTCATTTTAGAAGAGTTATAAGATCCAAGGTATTCTTCCCTATCAAAGTGGAATATCCCTCTTCCATATTTCCCTCTCAGATATGTCTACCACATCATGGAAACTATGGATCATCAGAAAGTGCATTACACAAAATATTGTCTCTAACTTTCTAAGGATGATTTTTTCCCGAAATTGTTTTCCCACTTAAAATTGGTGTCGTGGTTTATGTGTTTAAATCTAAAATAACTTAATTACATGTACATTATTAAGTGAAACAGTAAAAGTAAAAGATTTGAAACAAAGTTTTGCAACCCCTCTCCTAATTGATTTGAATTGATGGGCCTAGATAATAGCTAGTTTTCTTCCATTTAGTTTATGTATTTTAACATTTCAAGCAACTTATTTCACAGACCATCGTGAACCTTATACATCTTTTATATATTTTATGCATCCTAAACTAGACTTTGATATGTGGAAATATAATTATGATATGATAATAATTACATGGATAAATGTGTGAATGTTCATGAAATTCAGTATGAATCTGTGTTTAATTCATGGTTGTTAATGATGTGTATACTTTATATAAAACTAACCTCTTCCACCTAGAAGAATTATAACCCGTATCTAAAGGATTCTAGGTAGATTGTAGGGGAGAGTCAAGAATGTTGAAAATGTGATAGTTAAAGGAAATGATGAGAGTGATCATTAAAGTGGTCAATCATGAGTTTTTAGATCATCTAATAAGACGAAAGGGGGAAGAAGAAGTCTATATTGATAAGGATGCCAACGCGATAGTTTTCATAGAGAACGTCTTCGTCAAACCATTAGGGTAGAGTTTAATTTCTATTTCAATTCTTCTATCTTTTTCAATTATGGTTTCAATTGCAAAGACTAGTCCTCTCCCTATTCTTGAGGGAGAGTGGACATATGCATTTAATTTATTTTTTTAGTCCTTGTGTGAATAAAACTCCTCTCGATCCTATATATTTGGATTGGTGGTCGAGGACTAGATCTAGTTAGAGGATATAGTTGATAGTTCCAGTTTTTGTTTTAATAGACACAACTTTGTTGTTAGTTTTTTGTTATTTAGTTGCAATGAATATGCACTCATGAATGAGAGATCTATAGAGATTATTTTCATCTTGTAAGAGTTCAATTTTTATGCAATAAAGGTGTTTTAGTTTATTGTTATGATTGATTGATTCAAGTAGTGTACATTTATTTCCCCTATGGGCACAACTCGAGCAAGTGCCACTCGAGGTACTATTCACCCACCTTAATTTTTGTTATTATATTAGATGATTATGTTGTTGCATTCATTTCAAGTAAACTCTTAATTACATGCACATGAATGATATCGTATATCATGAATTATGCTTTGTAATGTTTCCTTGAGTTGTTCTATAGAGAAGTTAAGTAGTTAGGAGTAAAAGTCAATAGTATTAGTGAATTGTAAAGTTTAAATTTAGTAGTTAATAGTTATAGTATTAAGTTGAAGTAGCATAAGTAGCAGATTAAGTTATTTCCCCTATTTTTCAAGTTAACAAGTTAACGTTTTATTTTATTTTGTAGCCTTTACTATTTTATTGTACATGTGTCAACCGCCTATACTCATTGATATAGGACATGTAGAGTCCATGAGTGCACATACAATGCCAACATCATCAAAAATATTATGAAGGCCTGGTTGATAATTAAATGAAGCCTTTGCAAGGGTTTGGTGAACTGCTCAGCTAAGAACCCCTCCTCTAAATTGTGTGTCTAACACCAAATTGAGTGAGCATTAGAAGGGCCTTACATTTTTGGCATCATTATTAGGGATGGTGGTACATTCAGGATTCTCTTGTATAATTTCAAGCTTTCATAGTTTAAGTGTTTTGTTTCCACTAGTAGGTTAATTAGGTTTTAGTCATCAACACAAAAACATTTTACTAACAATGTGTACGATTCGTTGATCCAAAGAGTCATAACTATTGTATGTAGAGGTGGTGAGATGCTCTAGGAATATTTTTCCCCTCAACACATGAAGCTTTAGAGGATACTAGTGATCAAAGTGAACAAAGCGAGCCCAATATTCCTGAAGAAGAATCATCCCTAATACCAATATTCACATCAAATACAAAGGAGAATTCCCACACACATATCATCCACATGGGTGATGCTACAATGGAAGACCCACCAGAGCATGTAAATTTTGAGTTCCCCATTTCCAACTAGGAGAGAGCAACACCCTGAAGAACATACCTCCTTCAACATTACCTATCTTCTATGGGTTGATCATGGAGGATCTAGATACCTTCCCATTTTGAATTTGACGTGTTATATAGAAGTTATGATTATACCATAGATGCACATGGACTCAAACTATTTCCAACAACATTGAAGGATGTTGCTATGAGATGGTTCATGGGTTTAGGAAGAGACGTTCCAAATTGGAATTTTATGAAGACAATTTTCCTAGAAAAGTACCAAGATTACTATAGAGTCATAGACAGAAAGATGGATGACATCTTCAGGATTTCATAGAAGGAAGATGAATCTTTGGAAGACTACATGGAAAGGTTTTAGTTTTTCCTTAATAAATCCCACCAAAACTGACTCTTTGATGAGTCTTTAAAATTGATATTCTTGAGGGGGATTAATGAGGATTGCATGGATGCACTTAACCTCATTGGGGCAAGAGATATCTCTTAAACAAAATTTGAGGAAATCTACAAAGCATGTAGGAACTATTCAAGGTCTTCCACCAAGAAGGTTAGAGGAGACAAGACGTATTCTATTAATAAACCATCCAATGGAGTCTCTAAAGTTGAATTGAGTAATATTTTGTTGAATATGAAGGAGGATATTATCATCTATATGGCTACATAGTTAGACACTTTCCATATCAAAAAGATTCAAGAATAGGTAGAAGTAGCTCTTACAAAATATTTCCCACATTGTAGACAGAGATAGACTAACTACAAATGCAAGAAGGTGGCAAGTATCTCTGAAGATAGGCAAGGGACATCAGACTTTCATGCATTGGAAGGTGAATATGGATAAGTATTCTACATAGCTCAAAGGAAACCATGGCAGGAAAGACAAGGTATGCCCCAAGATCCTTTAAATTACAACACATCATTTCCTGGTTGGAATACTCAATCTTGGGCCAATATGCAAAACCAACAATGGCCAATGCCTTAAACCAATTACAATCAACAATAGCAAAACATGTGGTCATCACAAAATTACCAAATATCTAACTATAATTCTCAATGGCAACCTCAGTGGCAAAGAGTTCAACAATGGAAAAACCAAAACATGAATTATCAATAGCCATAGTAGCCCTTGTAGACACAACAATAGGCCATTATGCTAAACCTAACAAATCTAGCACCACGGCCACCTAGAGAACCTCAGCTATCAGCACAACTTGTACCTAACTCCAATAACAAGCCTGTTCAATACGCATATGCTAACAAAGCTATTTGATAGCATACTTATGGGGTAGAGGTGAGTGATGTCCACCTCAAATCAAGGAAAATGTTGGTTGGGCCTTCATCTCCTCATATCACTGAATTGGTTGATGAGGATCCCCTAGTAGAGACTCTGGATAATCAACATAAGGAGTCTCATTCAAATTAGGTTAGCCCAACTAATCCAAGTCTAGAGTCTCCATTCCCTAAAAGATTGGTAGTTAAAAGGTGTCAAACACAAGTTGAAATAGACCTATTGGGACAACTTAAGGATGTTTACATCAAGATACCCCTTATCCAAGCCATTAAGGAGGTTATGATCTATACTAAAACAACAAGAGAAATATGCCTTAAAAATCCAGGTAGGAAGTAAAAAGACCCTCATACTATACATGTCTTAGGACAACTTGTAGACATTATGCTAGGAAACATAACTATCCCCAAGTATCCAAACCTTGGGGGGCCTATAGTGGATGTCAAGATAAATGACACTCTCATCAAGAACACCTTAATTGACTTAGGAGAAACTATTAATGTGATGACCAAGAAGACCATGAAGTTGTCATAGTTAATAGAACTCAGACCTACACCTACTATTCTACAACTAGTAGATAGGTCCACAATTAAACCTAAGGGTATCATTGAAGGCTTGGTAATAACAGTAGATTCATGGGAGTGTCCTTTAGACTTCATGGTATTGTAGCTTGAAGCTAATCTTGCAGGCTACCCCCTCATTTTAGGAAGACCTTGGTTGGAAATAGTAAATTCCTTCATAGGTTCAGGTATGGGAAGATGATTATCTCTTGTAGAGTCCCTACTAATGTCTAGTAAACTTGGTGGCAATCACACAATTCAGAAGGAAAACCTAGCTGAATAGTCCACTTGCACCTTTGAAAGACCTTCATTGAATTATCAACCAAGGATAGTAAGCTTTTGATGGTGTTGGCACTGTATGTGCTTTCAAAGACTTGAGACTATCTAAATTATCCTAGTATAGGTGTTGCACTTGCTAAGAAATCATAAAACTACATAATAGTAAAGGAAGTAATGCTAGCACTATTGCTATGGGTACCTACAATATAAGACTATAACTAATTACTGTCAAAAAATAAAAGTTGCAAATTAAATGATACTGATAACTAAACCTACACTCTAGAGTACAACAAACTTAAGCAAACCAAATCATAAATGTGAAACAAGAATTGTTCATGAATAACTTAAGGAATCTAATTAACATGCATTTATGAAATAACTACTACAATAGGAATAACTGTGCAGAAAATGAAGTGAGGGACAGTTACCTTGAGTGACCCTTGCTCAAGTGATTGCCTCCATTGATCTAACTCAAATCTAGCTTCTTAGCTTTAATGCAATCAAAATAACTCAAAACCATTCATTGCATAACTCCAAAATATTACATAAGATTTTGTTGATATATCTTATTCATGAAATCGTGATTGAACAACAAACATTGTCTATGTAAGAACAACAACTTAACTGGAAAATATTGGGAAACCATATCTGCTCTTGAACAAAAATTAACTAACTCCTAATATCTCAACCACTGATCCATACATATAGGCACGAGGGAAGTTTATTAAAACAAGGACTCTAAACTGAAACCATAAATCACCACTCCTTACATATCAGAGCATGATAAATACTAAGCAATCTATAACTGAAAAGGGGAAGAAGAGTCCAAGTAGGATTGAGAGTAACAGAACTGGAATGTGGACTAGTTGAAGCAGTCACGTTAGCTCCTATCTACAATAGGGTTCTTCTCCTTCAAAATCTTTATTAAATTTCATAATGATGCACAATCATCTTCATTAAGTGCCTCCATGTTGTAGTTGTTTCACTTAATTTATTCTAGAGCCTCCCTTGCTTTGTTGCCTCTGAACTCCTTTGGCTGTGGGTTGCACCTCACAGTTGTTGTGGGTTACAGTCTAACTCCTCTAGGCTGCAAAGAGTTAGTTCACAAAACATGCACACAATAATAATAACCATAGCCAAGCACATATATCAATTACATTTCATACATATCGACACATAAATTATGCAATAACCATCACATCATAACCATATTTCCATATACTTTAAATCAGGTTCAAGGTTACATAATAAGCATAAAAGATAGTATAATGTAGGGATATGTATAAGATAAATGTCTAATAATGTCTTTGAACTTGCATAAAAACATAAGAAAACTATCTAATAACTAGACTCATCATTCCCCCCAACTACCCATTTTCTTGCCTTCAGGAAAATTAATTAAGGCTGGAGGTTCTAGTGCAAAGTAATTTCCTTGAAGTCTGTGATAGTATCCACTCCTTTGACCTGTTTCAAGTAGAATTTTCTATAGCATGCAAGTTTCTTCATTCTGGTAACCTCTTCTCTCTCACATTCTTCATTCTTATCCCCTATCTAGTGCGGTACTGGGTATAGGAGCATTGGTGGTTGGAATGTAAGTGGCACCCATTCAAGTCCTTTGTTTATGGAAATATCCATATACCTTCTTGTTCTTTCAAGAATGGCTATAAAGTTGTAAATGGAGTGGGGTTATTTCCTCTACAATTCAAGAGTTAAACTATCCCATCTTTCTTACACAAACTGGTAGGAATGGTGGATGAATCCAACAGTCAATATCTGCATCCTTCTATAATCCTATGTTCTCAAGTTTATGATCTTCCTGCCTACACCTTTGTGGTCCAAGAGTTGCAACCATTCTTCTATGATCACCTCAAGAGTTTTATATTCTTTTCTAATTGGGAGAGCAATTGATTTGTCTCTCTCCATATACTCTTGCATGATTTATCCCCTGAAATTTTCATTTTTGAAATAGGATGCTAGTGCCCTTAATTGTAAATCTCCCATAGAGATTAATGGGTTCCACTCTGTGTCTTTAGGTGCAACATAATTATGCAAATAATATTCACACAATTGATCTTGTTATTCTAGTGTGGCATCAACAAATACTTTTAGAAAATCAAAATTTTCTCTCGTAGCAATTGGCTATTTACTAATTAACCTACTGAACTAAAAACTCAAAAACATTTCTTGTAAAAAAAAAAGCATATGTTCTGGCTAGAGGTCTACATTTAACAATCTAGGCAGCTTTGTCTACTACCTCTTCCACCTTGACTGCTAACCTTTTCAATTCAATATCCTTGCTCTCCAGTACCCTAGTATGTTCTGAAATTATTGTTTATTTTTCCTTCTTCCAATTCTCTTTCTACTTAGAAAATTTGAGAAACTTTTCACAATCGATATCCCAGGGACATAGTTGTATGATAGGTTGGAGTTTTTTGTGGCAAGGGGTCTTTCATTCTCACTTACAAGTTCTTTTTTTCCTACTTTAACTATTTCTAGTTGTGCAAGCAAATCTAACTTTGACCCATGTCCATAAGTGTGTAAATTTTCAGGAAATAGTGTCTTAGTAATTGTGTCCCCCGACAATACCTTCATGTTCCTCCCTTAAAATTCTATCACAACCGTGTTCATACAATACTCTCTGAAGGATGTCATCTCTCCCCTGCTTGTATAATTCTCCTTCAAATAAAGTAAAAGGAAAGGAATTCTATAGTGTAGAGGAGGGGATTCTCTACTCCCAAGTCTCTAGGACATAGAAGAGCCTAAAGGGAGAAAATTTCCCTCAACTACCTCAGACTTCCTAATAAGTTGAAAGGGAAGGGAAAATGGACTATGGTTTCCTTATATTTTATGACAGAGGTTTTCTAGAAATGGGTGAGCAGAATGCAAAGGTCTTAGAATGTAGACCGACCACTCTCGGTCAGAGGATGCTAGCGTGTGATTCATACATCAACGCACTGCACTAACGTCTTAGAGGCGTGTTGGCGTCTTGTACAGATAAAGAGCTAGGTTGACAGAATGAAACTCGTAGGGGTTTGCTAACAACCCAAAAGTTTAAGTTTGACAATTTAACAGAGAAATGCAGAATTACAAAAAACAACAAGAAGAATACTTTAACTTACAAATATAAACTATTCTAATAATGAAATGACAAAAGGAGAGAGGAAGACGACCAAATCAACAAAGGTCCAATTCTCCAGCAAGCTCCCCTTACAAATAGAATGTACCAACACACAAAGCAATGGGAAAATGTTGTGGTTGTGTTTTGGAGTTTGTCTTAGTCAAACCCCCATTTTGGTGTTTCCACCTCCACGGATAGTTAATAAACCACAAGATATAGAAATGATAAAGAAAATAGAGAGAGTAGACACAATAAAGTAGAGTGGAAAGACAACCTGGATGCTACACTACAAACAAGATAATGTAAATAATTAAATAGATGAATATTACCCTCCTTTCTGCATGCTTGAGTAGCTGAGAGAGGAAGGCGAAGAGCAAGACGTCCACACCAATGGAGTAAAGCTTTAACGACCTGTAATAACAATGGCGTAGGAGAAACAAGATGGTGTAGAAGTAAAGTGAAGAGAGCAAAAGAGTGAAGTATGAAATGGTAGAGGCTAGAGAGAGTGAAAAAGATTTGATAGAATTAAGGGATGGAGTTCAAAAGGATAATTTGAAGGTAAAAGGTCATTCCTAGGTGGTCAATATTCATAGGGACGTTACAATTCATAGGCTGACAGTGAATTGTAATGCCTCAACATCCACTAACCCGAGAATCCTATCAGGACAGAAGTGTGGCACGTAGATGTTCATGCGGTGCATGGGCGTCTCTAACAGAAATTCCATCACCGATGGAAAATGACAAGGATACGTGTGCAAACCAAGGAAAATGCAACGAGTTTTTTCTTATCAAATTTGTAAGGCTAAAATGAGGTAATATAGTGGGAAATTGTACTAGGTACAAATTTATGCCATTACATTTTGACCCCATTTTAGTGAGCATATGTGTCGATGCATATGTGAGCTAAAGTAGAAATAGGTTGAAGAGAATATACTGAAAATGTAGAGGAACTAGTCCTTCACTCTAGCATACCCTGACGCACGAAAGAGGATGAGCTCCACTAAGATGCAAAGAGGACACGGGTCTTCGATCTTGTGAAGCCAACTACAATCTCACCAAAATCATGTTAGCTACAAACAAACATGTTAGGTAAAAAGGAAAAAAGTGTTAGACACCATAAAATATTTAGACACAGTAAGATACTCTGATAAGAAAAAAGACACTGCTGATAAGACATCCAAACACCAAGACACAAGGATGTCAAATATCAGATATAAGACAAGCCTATTGATATTGCAAATTGGGTTGCAAGACAGTCATAGAAAAGACAAGTCTAGTCAGGCTGCCCCCAAGCTAGACGCTAGGATATAAGACATCAGACACCAAGACACGTGATGTCAAATATCAGATAGAAGACACAAATTGCAAGACCCCAAAGAATTCTTTTGAAAAGAAGGCTTTCACAAAGAAGTTCTTTCGACAAGGGACCCTTTTCTCAAGACATCAAGACACCAAGACACCAAGGGAACCTTTTGAAAGACATGGAATTCTTTACAAGTGATTTTTTCATCAAGCAATCCATGGAAAAGAGTGCTCGTTTTTTAAAGGAAAATTTTCAAACTTTCGTTAGAAAGAATACTCCTTTTTCAAAAGGAAAGTTTTCAGACTCTTCCACTAAGGGATCCTTTTGAAAGAAGATTTTGTCAAGGAGTCCTTTTTGAAAGAATACACCCCTTTTGGAAAATGAGGGTTTTCAACAAGGGATTATTTTCTCAAGGAATTCAATGTAAATAATTTTGCACCAAGGAATCCTTTTAAAAGAATTCTCCATGTTGAAAATTAGACAAGCATGATATCCCCCCCTTAGGATGGTGTGTGCTATGTAGAGGAGCACACGACATACTAAGGAGAAACAAAGACAAGAGAAATTGTGGCACAAGATACATGACGAGATGTATTCATGGTATGTTATCACACATAGGAGGGAAAAACCATTGAAACCACAACATCATGAAGCAGACAAGAAGAGATGAAGAAATCAAGAGACAGGGGGATCTGGGAATTCAGGGTCAAAATTCTCCATAGATATTGATAGATATATATAATATAGTATATGTATGAACTTGCATCAATCCCCAAATTGTTGAGAATATGAAGAATGGCACATGAAGATAAATAAAAATTGGGTCAACATGGAAGAAGGCCTAAATTCCCCCAACACTTTGCATCGTCCTCGATATCAAAAAGTAAGATTACGACACATAGAAGAATAATGACAAAAGTAAAAGAAGAGTACGACAAAGCTTTGCACTTATATCCAAGTACCAACAAGGGTCCTCCAAGTAGGATCACAAAATATTAAAAGATAATCACTGGGGAATACGAACAAACAAACAAATCTAATCTACAGATGTAGGAGGCACCACCCTAGTCCTCATCGACCAGCAGATCGTCTTGCTCCCAATTTAGATCATTATAAAGGGAGGGAGGACAAGCCTATAAGGGAGGGATAGAAATGTAAATACCCTTTGACTCTCCTGTGACAAGAGCTAAGGAAGAAGGCCCCTCGAGGTCTTCTTCATCAAGCTCTTGAAGGCGAAGGTCATCAATTTTATAAAAATGGAGGATAGATCTGAGATATCATCCACTGAGTTGAACATGCACTTCTCAAGAGTGCCCTGTGTCAACTTAGTGGGAGAAATATAAAGTACCCGAGAGTCACTACCAACTTTGGGAAGAGGGGTGGTGACCAACTCCAAGAAATAAGGGGTTGCCTCTGTCATGAGTATGATGCAAGATAAAGCAAAACTAGACTCCACAAAAGGTGAGCCTTTCTTACGACCATCACTCAAGGTGAGTTTAACCTCCAACTTATGATTTAGCAAAGGATGCGGGATCCCCATAGAAGAATCAGAAGTAGTGGAGGAGCCTGCAAAGGACACCACCTTTGTAGTAGGCATGTTGATAGGCTACAAAAAAGGAGGAATATCTAGAAGGGACATGAGAAGCGAAGACTCCACTGAGGGGGCGATGAAGACTTGCACCCATTTAGGGTAAGGGACATTAGGACCCATAGGGGGAGCCAAAAGTAAGACAAAAGTGATGGGAACTAAAGCAGAGGACACATAAATAGATGGAGCAATGAAAGAGACAAGAATAAAGACAAAAATTCCCTCCTTGATCTTCTACAAGGCAACGTGTTCCATAGCTAAAGCATTTCGCCGATGCTTACACTCACGCACAAACCAATTACATCAGCTACAAGCGTTGGAGGACACAGCCTAAGAAGAGGCTAGGGGTTGTTGCTCTAGTGTAGAAGTATCCTTCACAACTGTTACCAGTGGAAGGGTGGTATCCTTAGTGGGAGAAAGAGGAGGCACAAAAGCATAAATGATGACATAAGAAGAAATAGAGACAAGAGCCTCAAAAATGGGCCTCTTCTCATTCACCACTCAAGGAGCATGTGGAGGAACAATAGGAGGTCACATAGGATGATACGCAACAACCACCCCATCAAAATGCTTCTCCTTGCCATATAGGGTGGGTCAGAGAACCTTGGGAAAATAAGGCAACTAAAAGGCTTGATGCTTTGCCTTCCACCACATGGACACCATTCCACTTCCCATGTGAGGTATAAGAGCAAGAACCAAGGGTGCAAACACGGGTTGGGAAGAAGAAGCAGATGGTGCAGAAGACATAGAAGAGGAAGGATCTAGAGCGAGAGTAGGCTTCTCCTTCCCTTTTTATGGGGTAGAAGAGATATCTTGTTGTTGTGCTAGCATAGAATTCTTCATATAAACAACATATAAAGACACAAAAAACTAGCTTTCAACATCAAAGCCCCAATATTATACTTAACATAAGCTCAATACAACAAATCTCCCTTGGGAGGGAGGGGTTTGAATAGGGCAGGCCAAAAGTGATCCAAAGAAAATCCCCCATGTGACACAAGTGGTTTATAGCCAGTATCATGAACAACATGCATTGTGCCATCGTGGGGGAATTTCAAGCACTTATGGACTACAAAGGTAACTGCATTCATGGAGGCTAGCCATGGAATGCCTACCCTAGCCCTGAACAGGTTAGACTTTGGAATCACAAAAAATGAAACATCAACTACCTTAGGTCCTACTAGGACCGACAAAGAAATGGTGCTCATAGGGGCAATAGAAATCTCATCATGAGTATAGAGAGTGACCTATGACTCGTCGTACTTCTCCTTATGAAAACTATTAATGAACAAGGTTTCCTCTATTATCATGTTCACTCAACTCGTCAGATCAACCATAACACCAATTATGATGTTACCATTGATCCAGATGGTAATGTACAATGAAGAAGGCTCCTTGTTTAGTGGAAAATCATGTGAGGTAAAAGTTATGTTAGGAATAGCACCCACATTCTCTGCAGGAGGCATACGCGTGAATGAGACCATGTTCACATACTCAGATGAGACCAACTTAGAAGACATAGAGGACTATATGACCAAATTAGTAGAATGAGAAGGGAACATATTTGTGTAAATCTACAGTTCAATGTTAGGATTAGCCATAGATTTGTTAGATTTTTTCTTCCTTCCATCTAGATGGATAGTCCCATCGTCGATGTGATCCTAAATCTCATGATGTAGGCATATGCACCGCTCGATAGCATGTCTGTGCACTCGATGAAATTAACAAAATTGTGTACATTGTAACACTCTGGATAAGGCTCAGAGAGAGGTCGGATCTCTGTGGTAATGTTAAATTTTTATCTATTAATAGTTTTTGTAGAACTTTGGTATTGGATTTAGATAACTTTGTGAAAGTTCTGTTGCATCATATACTTTTTCCTTTAGCAGTAGAGACCATGTTTGCAATGGCCTTATTCTTTCTTGCATCACTAGAAACTAACACTACTGGTCAGTTATCCTGATGGGAGCATGAGGATGAACCCCCAAACTGAGCAATTGTCTACCGGTACTCATACAGTGCTACACATAGATGTGCAAAGGAAGGATACTTCATCAAGACAAAATTTTCTTATAGCAATTTTCGCAAGTTCCCGATGAAAACCTTTTGGACATCAAATTCTAGCAGGGAATAAGAAATTTGAGAAAAGAGCACTTGATAACAAGTGATGAAGTCAGTAACATTTTCATGATCCCCCTGCTTGCATTGGATGAGATCAATAAACACCATCTTTGGCCTAATGTTAGCTTGGAACTATCTAAGGAACTGACTCATCAGCTAATCAAACGAGAAGACAAAATTATCTGGTAAGGAACAATACCACTCAAGGGAAATGTCCTTAAGGGATTGTGAAAAATTATTTTCCATCAAAGCATCATGGTGGAAGAAGTCAGTGCACAGGGCATTAAATTCTGACACATGTGTTTGAGGGTCTCCACGACACTATACTTTTTGAACTTAGGAATCTCCATTCCCTGAGGGATAGGAGTGTTCAGGATGGCAATAGACAAAGGAATACAATAAAAGAACGGTTGAAACATGGGCTGAGTTGAAGATCTAGATAGGTTCGCCAAATGGTTCTTCATTTGTCCCATGTTTTGCAATAAAGTATTCAAGATAGGATCAGAGGATGAGGCATGAACAGAGGAACCGAAGTCACCAACCCCCATACTAATAGAGCTTCCAACATTAGGACTAGTAGGGCTTCCAGTATTGCCACCAAAAGTTGAAACATTAGGGGTTGAAAAACTAAAGCCTAAAGGTACCCTGCTTACTTTGAAAGTATGATCATGCTTAGGTGGAACCTGTCTCATCCATATATACTGACACCTTAGGCATTGAGACTTCCAAATGTGGTGCAACGGTCTTGGAATTGATATCTCGGGTACCACCCAAGTTAGGATTATAGGCTGGTATATGGGTATCCACAATGTCCACAAGACCTCAAAGAAGTTCTACACCTCTCTGATCCTTATCCAACATGGCTCTTAATCTATTAACAACAATAGCTACTTGAGAAATACTTTTATCCTTTTCTAAATACTGCTTAAACTCTTGAATCCTTCTATCTAGGGAAAGAAGTTGCTTCACAAGGACCTTAAGAGTAACATATTCCTCCACAAAAGAAGTGGAAGGAGAAGTTGGGGGCATAGGAATATGAGTATCAACTTCCCCAAAAGGGATAGAGAATCCAATAGACATATTTGAAACCAATTCCTCAAAAGAGGGACCACTTTGAGCAGAATTGAGCTTCCTAACTTCCATTCTTATGTGTCGAAGACTTCTAACAAAAAATATGGAGGTCATAGATTGGGTTGTAAAGCTCATAAATCTTCATGACTCAGAAATTTATAACGCACCCAAGACCCAAGGGAAAATATTTTGATGTAAAGAAATGAAAAGGGAGAAAGATCACGTTAGGTTCACCAAAATGTAGAGAAGGGGATTCGCTACTCCCAAGTCTCTTAGACACAAAAGATCCTAAAGGGAGTGAATTTCCATCAACTACCTCAGACTACCTAATAGTTGAAAAGGAAGGGAAAATTGGACTTTGGTTTCCTTATATATATATTTTTTTTTGGTTGCTCAGGAGGTATCTCCAACCAAGGCCCAGCGATTCCCACCAAACCTTGCCTCATGCTTTTTTTTTGCCGAGTTGGGGTATTGGTGGGGCGAGCCAAGGCGAAACTAGTCCCCCTAGCGAGAAGCCCCGAGCCCGCAACATGACTCCTCCAATTAAATCCGACAAGCATGAGTCGAACCTTGGACCTACATGGGACGAACCCAAAGCCTTAGCCCAACCATACTGACTGTTCAGGCTGCGGGGCGAACCCCAAAAAAAATAATTTCCTTATATTTTATGACAAATATTTTCTGCAAACAGGTGAATAGACCACAAAGGTCTTAGACTACAAACCAACCACTCTCAGCTAGAGGATGTTAGCACATGAGTTAGATTTCAGCACATTGAATTGACGTCTTAGAGGTGCACTGACATCTTGTACAAATAGAGAGTTGGGTTTGCAGAATAAAACTTGCAGGGGTTTACTAACAACTTGAAAGTTTAAGTTTAACAGTTTAACAGAGAAATGCATAAATACAAAAAACAACAAGAAGAATACTTTAACTTATAAATATAAACTATACTAATAACAAAATTATGAAAGGACAGAGGAAGAAGACCAACTCACAAAAGGTCTAGTTCTCTAGCAAGATCCCCTTACGAATAGATTATACCTGCACACAAAGCAATGGGAAAATTTTGTGGCTATGTTTTGGAGTTTGCCTCAGTCAAACTTTCATTTTGGTGTTTCCACCTCCATGGATAGCCAATATACCACAAGATATAGAAATGATAAAGAAAATAGAGTGAGTAGACACAAGAAAGTAGAGTGAAAAGACAACATGGATGCTACTCTACAAACAAGATAATGCAAATAAGTAAATAGACGGGTATGACCCTCCTTTTTGCATGCTTGAGCAGTCGAGAGAGGAAGGAAGAGAGCAATACATCCATTCCAATGTAGTAAAGCTTTGAAAAACTCCAATAACAATGGCGTAGGAGTAGTAAGATGGTGTAGAAGTGAAGTGAAGAGAGCAAGGGAGTGAAGTATGAAATGGTAGAAGCTAGAGAGAGTGAGAATGAATTGATAGAATGAAGGAATAGAGTTCAAAAGGCTAATTTGAAGGTAAAAGATCATTCCCAGTTTGTCAATATTCATAGGGATGTTACAATTCACAGGCTAACAGGGAATCATAATGCCTCAACATCCACTGACCCAAGAATCATGTCCTGGGACAAAAGTGTGATGTGCAGACATCTACATGACATGTGGGTGTCCACGATAGAATTCCATCACCGATGAAAAATGACAAGGAAACATGTGCAAACCAAGGAAAATGTGACAAGTTTTTGTATTATCAAATTTGTAAGGCTAAAATAAGGTAATATAGTGGGAAATTGCATTAGATGCAAATTTACGCCATTACACATAGTAACACTTCTTTATCATGTGTTGTCATATCAGTGGGATATTTATCGATAGAGAGTAAGTGGGAAAATTCATGAAATTATTTCGATATCACATTTATCCAAAATGGATGGGTGCCAAGTAAGTCATCTTCATCAGCCTCCTCGGGTTCTTCCCCTGTATCAATTTGGGATAAGTATTCTAGACCTTGATTATTCTTTCCTAGTTTCACTGTTACATTAAAATTAAATTATTCAAATAGTACTAACCATCGGCATGTTCTTCCTTGTATCACTAATTTATTTAGTAGGAATTTTAAGGGCTCATGGTCGGTGTAAAATATGAATGGTGTGGATAGGAGATAGATGCAAAACTTGTGTAATGCATAGACCATGGCTAAGGTCTCTTATTCAATGATAATGTAATTTATTTTTACTTGAGAGAGTTTATAGCTAGAAAAAGAAATTGGATGATCTTTATTACCATGTGGTTGGGAAAGGGCTACTCCTATAGCTATTCTAGAAGCATCTACATGGACATGGAAATGTACTAACCAATCTGGAAATATAAGAATAGGAACTTCTGCTATTTTTTGTTTCAATGTGTCAAATGATTGTTGAAATTGGTCAATCCAAGTAATAGATTTATTAGTTTTCTTCTTTAGGAGTTCTTCTAAAGGGGCTGCTATGGTGGCATATCCTTTGATAAAAAAATTTGTGATACCCAGTATAGCCTAAAAAAAATTTCACCTTCGATGTTGTTTTAGGGGGTGGTAATTCCCTAACCAAGGCGATCTTCATTAGAACTACCATTAGTCCTTTACATATTATTTGCCCTAATAAAGTGCCAAAAGGTACTGCAAAAATACATTTCTTGATATTCTGGGATATTTGCATATTTCTACATTTTTCTAGCATGGTTCAAAGTGACTAAATGTGGTTCTTAACTAAGTCATATAATATCCAATCATCCAAATATACTTCTAGGAAATCATGGATAAACTCCTTAAATGCATAGACACCTAAAATATGGTGTTACCTAACCACACTTAATTTTAGCTTATCTTAATACATTAATTAAATAAATATCTATTATTTATTTAATTATTCCCACCATTATCCTAATCCTTTTAATTAAATAAATATTTAATTAATTAATTAATATCTCTTCACATGATCCCATTAATTAAATAAATACTTTATTTATCTAATTAATTTCCCTTTTATCCTCTATCATTGTCCATCTAATCCCAACCTTTCATCTTATTCACATGGATCATAATCTAAAATTATTCTTATGTGACAAATGTCCTTTTCACATGACTAACTAACTCCTTGCTTAAATTCATTGAATCTAGACACCTATCCAAAAGTCAAACTATCTTTTCTTCTTATCCACTCATTTCATTTAACCTCTTAATCCTAGCCATTGCTATTAGGACTTTTGTCCTTATCTCAATTCTAAACATAGATTCTATCCATCATTTGACACTTGTCATATGATTGCATCCTTGATCTAAACCCTATTCCTCCTTTAATCTTATCCATGCATCATCAATCATTTATATTCATTGATTTGCCTCTTCAAGACTCTATATCTAGAGGCTCTCATCCTTCATTTTGACTCCTAGAAGAATATCTTGAGCTATCATACCTACATGTTATCAAAATCTATATTGAATCAAGATTATCACAATTATTATCGAGTCATATCAAGGTTATCCTAGTGCATTGAGAAATCCACATAACAACATCAAAGAGAAAATCAAATGGAATAAGGGTGCACTCCATTTTCACTCATCAAGGAAAGAGCAAAGATTCTAGGTGAAGGTATTGTGCTTTGTATTGCTTTTATCTTCCTTTATTTGACTTCAATATTTTCTCAACCTCTTCAAAACATATTTACCATAATTTTGTTAAAGATCATTGGTGTATTTTTCAATTCAAAGGGTATGACTATATACATGAATGATCCCCACTATGTGGTGAATTTTGTTTTAGGTTGATCTTCTTTCTTAATCCTGACTTGATGGTATCCAAAAAACCCATCGGTGAATGAATAAATCTCTCTCCCTACAACATATTCCAATATTTCCTTAGTGAAGGGAGTAGGAAAGGGATCATGAATACATGCTTTTTTTAAGTTCCCAAAAATATACATATATCTAAATTTCTCTTGTATTTTTATTTTTCTACCATGGGGCTAATCCATTCAAATTCTTTCACTGGTTTGATAATCCCTGCCACCAACATTTTATCTAATTCTATTTTGAATCTTTTCTTCATGTTAGGGTTAAGCAAGGCCTTTTTTAGTACGGTTTGATTCCCTTCTTTAGCTGTATTTTTATGACTCCCACTTCTTCTTTTATGCCTTTCATTTCTATGAATGTTCAGAGGAATAGTTCCTCATTTTGACATTAATTCAATTCTGATGCCACAATTGGTTCTTCCCAATAAACTCCAATTTTTTCCATTTTAGAATTATCCTGACTATGTTCTCTTCTCTTAAATTGAGGGATTGATTAATAGTGGTCTTCAAAATTCTTTGTCAATTATAGTTCCCTTTCTTCTTCTTCCACAATGATCTCAATTTTGGGTCTAGTTATTCTTCATCTTTTGAATGAATAAATCTCTCTCCCTACAACATATTCCAATATTTCCTTAGTGAAGGGAGTAGGAAAGGGATCATGAATACATGCTTTTTTTAAGTTCCCAAAAATATACATATATCTAAATTTCTCTTGTATTTTTATTTTTTTCTACCATGGGGCTATAATCCATTTCAAAATATTTAATTAATCCATCTTTCACAAAAGAGAGTTTATTTTGCTTTAAATTTTTTGGAATAGCCTGGCTTTGGCTTGAACCCACTTGAGTCGTTCCTCTTGGGTGAGTACTTTTTCCCACAAGAGCAGGCTCTCTACAAGGTATTAATAAAACAGTAAATTGCATAAAAGAAAATTGATGAGTTTGGCATTTTGATCACCCAGTTAAGGGGAGAGCATAGGCCTATCACCGAGAACAAAGCAAACAAGGGTTCAATTATTAAGCACCAAAATAAAAAATTTCTAACTAAGTGAAGATGTTGCTTCACATAACAAGAAAATTCAATTTTAAACCCAAATTGAAAGATGAAGTGTCTATCCTAGGATTGGTTAATTTTATGCTTTTAGATGACTACCCTAGGATTGATAAATTTTATGCTTTAGATGGCTACCCTAGGATTGATAAAAAAAAAATTTTAATTTTTAATTTTTAATAACTGTCCGCGGCTGCGTCGGAGTCAGTTAAACTAAACTAAACGGCAAAACATATTTTGATTCCCTGAAAGACTAGTTCTTTAGCTGTATTTTTATGTTACGGGCGCTCCCACTTCTTCTTTAAACTAGGTGTTCTTCCGAAACGTGTTTCTTTCAGGTTTTTTTCTACCTGCAAACAAAACATTGTTCATGTGATGCTTAATTGTAATCTAAATGAAAACATAAAACACTAAATGAAACCTTAAACTAAAGAAATTGAACTAAATTAAAACAAACAAAATTCTTTAGTGCCGTCCCATTTTTCTCTATCCACAGAGATTCTTTTGAAGCTTTTTGGCTCTCAGATTGTGTAAGCTTCTCCAAATGGCTGCTGCAGAACGATTATGCAAAGGAAAACTATTCTAGATGCTGATGAAAGTGAAAATCAGATGAATATGGACAGGGGCTGTAGATTATGTATAGGGGCTGTGAATTGAAAATGTCATGATTCTACTGCTATTATGCTATGATTCTATGCTATTGCTATGAAAATGCTCTATGAATGCTAATGCTACTTGCAATTTGCCTATATTTACTTGCTTAAAATTCTATATATTTTTGGAGCTCCCGGCAGCTGTATTTATAGATTTTTGCAGGCTCATCCCGGCTGGCAAGAATCTTAAATGGTGAGATTGAGAGGTTGAGAAGAAAATGGGGGAGGTTGAGAGGTTGGAGAGAAGAATGCTTGTCTTCAACCCACGGGAACAACCTGCACAGGAACAGAGAAATTTAATTTTCTGTTTTGGCAATCCCGGGAGTTGAAGATAAATCCCAAATTAAATAAATATTTAATTTCATTTATTGCTTTTGATATTTGATTTTTGATTTTTGAAAACTATAGAAGAATTAATTAAATATTTTGTAATATTTAATCATGATGTGGCTTTAGAAGATTTTTGAAATATTTAGAAGAATTTAATTAAATATTTTTGGATGAATAGATTTTTGAATTGAATTGGAGGAATTTTGAAATGATTTAAAAATGAATATTGGATTAGAGGAAATAATCAAATATTTTGGAATATTTAATTATAAATGATATTTAGAAGAATTATAATATTTTAATCTTTATTTGAATAAAATATTCAAACTAAGATTATATGATAATTAATATAAATAAATTGTAACATTTATTTAATTAATTAAGAAATGAATATGAAAAGGTGATTAAATATTTAATCGAAATGAAATCATGAACAATATAAATAAATTATTTAAATTTATTTATATGTAGATAGAATCAAAAGATTTTAATTAAATATTAAAAATATTTAATTAATTACCAGACAATGTGATATGACCATTTTAAGTGTATACAATAACATTTATTTTCTACTGGGCGTGCTCATTTTTCTATCCATTCAATTAGCTTTCAAATTCCTCAGCTTTTAGGTGGTGGATTTTGTCGTTGTTGAGGATTGGTGTTCTCCAAAATTGGTTTGAAGATAATCTCCTTGATTTTTTTTAGTGTGGTGCATATTTCTTCATTTTCATCCTAGAAGGAGAATGTGTGGATGAAATATTATTGAAATTCCCCCCAGTCTTTAGATTTTGCTCTTCTTTCTTGATTAATGTATCAGGTTTGTACTATTGATGTCAAGGTCTAAATGTAGAGGTGGTGATCGTGTTCCCTATCTCCTTTCCATGTGGTGATACAAATTTGAATGTGATCCTTTGGGGTATTTAATTCTTCATATTTGGGGATTAGGGTGTATTCTCCTTCTTCTTGCATGAATCGTGCCTTGATCAAAATTTAGAAGGCATGCCATGTGGGAATAGTATTCCTATGTGTATGCCACCAATAAGTGGTATTACATACCAGGGTATCCTGAAGGGCAACAATCCTCATTGATTCATCTTGAAATGTTTTTTCCATGTCCAATATATACTCCTTTACATCTCCTACTCCTAAAAACCTTGGTAACTTTATATGTGATATACCCCTTTGGATGTGATTGATGTGTCTTGTATTTTCAATATTGGTGAATTGGCCTTGTTCTGATATAGTGGCTAAGGGTATTTGTATCATAAATACCCTTCTCAATCCATAAATATTGTATTGTAGTGGTTGTGCAGTGCCAAAGTTTTTGGAAATTGAATAGATTGAGCATGAGTTATTGTCTTCTATTGTTTCCACATAGGACCTATCTTCTATGTTGCTTAGTGGGATGTGTATTATTCTTGTATTGTTTGCAAAATATATTTCTTCTTTTCTTGAATCTACTATGCCATTAGAATTTACAAACCATCTTAATCCTAGTAATTCACTGAAATTTTTAAAGGGTTCCTTCATCTCAATGACCTTGAAATCTATAGTTTACTTAAGTCCTTTGATGTTTACTTCCACATTTCTCCATGTTCCCAAAGTCTCCATACCAAAACCATCTACCAAACTAATTTTTTTTGGTGTATTGACTAACTTGGGTCTACCCAGTCTCTCCCAAGTGGTTGCCAGAATAATGTTCAATTTTGCACCTATATCTACCATAACATGTTTAAATTTATTATTCTTAAGGTGTGTGGTAATTAAAAGAGGGCTATTCTTCTAGTTATGGTCCTCTAAAGTTGACGGACTTGTTGTTATTAATGTTTGTTCCAATACTTCCCTAGTTGTTTTAATTTAATTAGGAGGTCCTTTTGCTAGGCCAAAGAGGCCAAATTATTTAGCATCATAACTTCTTCGAAAAATGGGCTGTCATCATTTTGTTTTTGTATAATTTGTTGGTTTGAATTTTCCACCATTCTATCATGTTGTTGTTTTCTCGGCCAAAAGTAATCATATTCCTCTTCTTTCAGACTTGATTCCTTACTAACTTCCTTAATTTATCTTTGTTTATTATTTTTGATGTCAATCCATTATCTAGTCAAGACTGTAGCCTTATTCTTCTTCATTCTAAACTTCTTTTTTGATTTGTATTTGTTGTTCTTCACTGGAATATTCTTCATTTGATGTATTAGAAGACCATTGATAAATTAATTGACAACCTCTTACTCCTTGTGGTGTCATTCTTCTAATTACACTAGCTCCTCTATGTCCTTGTAAATCATCACTTCTTGATTATGTTGTATTTTGATAATATTGTTGTGCTTTATCACATTAAAATTTTCCATGAGAATCATCTTTGTAAAATGGACACTTCCTTTTTTTTTCCAACACTCTATAGCATAATGACCTACCTTTCCACAGTTATAACATGTAGCATCATTTCTTCGATGGTTGTTTCTATCACATCCTATTCCTCCTCTATAGTTTGATTGTTTATTATCTTCAATTTAATCTTGTGGTTGGTTGGTTTGCAATGCATAATCATTTCTATTATCTCTCCAAGGTGGTTGTATGTATCCCACATCATATAAGGGACCTTCCATAAGTCCTTTGGCATATGCCATATTTCTATCCATCTCCACATCATAGTTGTGGCTCATTGGGAATCTTAGGCTAGGATGATTTGTTGCATTTCGAACTTGAAATTGATTTACAAGACAATCCTCAATGAGGTGGTTGTCCCATTCCTAACAAGTTCTATAGTATAATGAATTTATCTTAAGTGGTACAATTTTTAGTTCTATGTGTAAAGTTCACTACAACTTTATTTCTCCCTGGACTTAGGGAATCATTTTGGACATGGCCTTTCATTGAACAATATGTGTGCCAAATCTCCTTAGCTTTCATTTTGTCTTCTCTTGCCAAAATATCATTTTATATTATTAGTTATTCTACCACTAATTACAGTTTATCAAGATTCTCCTTTATGTCATCCTTTTGTGGTCTGCACCATGTTTGAGATTCTATGTGGTATGCCATCATGATCAAGTTTGTATAAGTATCAAATGTCCTCCTATCTAATGCTACTCTTATGTCCTTTTGTAATTTGAATATGAATCATTCAATATTTTTTCGTTATGTTAGAAGTTTCTCCAATTTATGATAGAATTCCTCGAATCTTTTGTCGTAGGCCTTCTATAGATTCATATTCTCTTTGCATTAAATCCCTCATTTACTAACACTCTTCCTAGGCATATCCAAGGTGTCAAAAATTTCCAAGAAATCTTGTTTCACTTCATCCCAAATTTTCCCATATTTTGAATGTCTTCTTGTACCAATCCAATACCTCCTTATTTAACAAAGATAAAAAGTCTAATAAATTTGGTTTGTCCTCATCAATGTCTCATCTTTCCCATAGAGATTCCAGTAGGAATATGCATTTTGCAGCATCTATTGTATCTTTTCCAAATACTGAGATTTTGATTGATGACTCCATTTGGTTTTATTTTATTTCTATTTTAGGTCTATAGATTTGTAAACTATTCTTTTCTTCATTTTCTTTCTTTATTCTCCTAGCTATATGGGGCTTTTTCCCTCTTCCCTTATCTCTTGCTAACTTTATGTGAAAGTACTCCTTTCCAAGTATCTCTTCCCAATCTACTTATTTTCCTTCTTTCTCTCTTATCTCTTTGCTTTTTGGTGTCTCTTCTTCCAAAATTATTCTAATCTTATATGGCTTATGGGTCTTGGTCTAGGGGTTGTGACTCTTCAAGACATCTCTTCACCTTCTTATTTGTTAACAACATTATATTTGCTAGTGAACATAATTATTTTCCCAAATTAAATCTAATCTCCTCTTCTTTTCATATTTCATCTTCCCTTAATTTCCTTGTGCTTTGATTAACTAATTCTTCCAAATATTCTTCTTGAATAAATAAAACCTTTTCTCGAGTTTTTCAAAAATTTGATAAATCTATCATCTAAATTGACTGGAAAATTTGATAGGTCTAGTATGATTGTATGAATTTTGGAGAGTTGCGGTAGGAGTTAAGCCTCTGCACGCTATTACAAGCTCCTAACAATAACCTTCTATATCTTTCATAATCATCAATGTTCTTCTTTAAAATGGTTAGTAGTTGTCCTACTTTTTCCCAGCGTGAATTTGGTTTCTGTGGGGTCTACCATTCTTCTTCTATGTTTTTCTCTTTCCCTTCAACAACACCCCCTTTAGCATGGTCAACAACACCCTCACTAGTGTGCTCAATTCTCATTTTCTTTGCATTTTCCATTCTTTTGTGGTGCCTTTCTTCTCTTTCAACAATCTATCCTTGTCTTCTCTCTTATCCATTTGGGCTTTCCATGTTCATTTTTTTTGCTAATTCAATTTGCTCGTTAATCTCTCTTGTGTTTTTCTTATCTCCTTTTTCCATGAGTGTGGTTGATTTGGGATTACCTTAGTCCTTTTTTATTTCCCATGGTAGTTATTGGTAACTTTTCTTATTGGTCACATATCTTCAAGGATTCCTTTCAGAATTTCTCCCCTTTCCATTCTCCATCCCCTTGGTGCCTAACCCCCTTTCATAGGGTAGATTCCAAGAGGATAGTGATGTATATTTTCATATCTTCCTCATTTTCCTTTCTTCTTCTATGCCTAATTTTAAAATTTTGAAAATAGGAATATTGTTATCCTTTATACAACCTAATTAGCATCTCGACAACAAAACCAATGTTAGCAAGAAAAATAGGGAGCATAGACTAAATTTTTGAGCCCTAAGTACTTTTTGAGTGTTTTAGTTTATACCCCGGACCCATTCATATAAAGGGAGAAACACTTTGATCTAGGCAGAATACCAACTAGTTAACCGAACACAAAAGAATATCACATAACACAATATATATAAAATTTTAGTATCAATGTATTATTAATATCAACTAAGTACATTCATATATCCTTATATCTCCTTTTTACATCATATACATTCATCATATATCTTCCTTTATACTCTATATATGTTCTTCTATATATTCTTTCTTACACTAATATAAATATCTTTTCTTGTACATATATCTAAGGTATGGTATGTTACCCATCTATCCTATCTCTACCCTAGATGGTGTATCTCAAATCTTATGCTTTGCAAGCTCCTTGTGGAAAGATGTGGTAGGATTTACTCGACTATGTCTGAACTGTTATACTTTCCTTCCAATAATATGCAATAATTTTCTAAGTGAAATACATCTATTATTTTTCCAAATTCTTCATCCTCTATAACACATAAATAAAAAGTCACATTACTCAAATCAACTTTGAATAGATAAGATACTTAATTATTTTATATTTGAAAATTTTAAAATCTATTATTAGTCCTCCTTATTATTGATTTTAATTAACATGGATGGCCGTGATACTAGATTCTCTCTTAGCTTCCAAAAATATCTTTGGCGTTGTGGTGTCCAATAAACAAGCTTATTATTTATCAAGATATCTCTTGTTGGTTTAGAATATTGTGTGAAGTTTTTAAATTTACCCACATAAACATTATATATCACACAAATGAACATGATTTATCTTGAGTTAGGGTTTCTTCTTGTGACTCTCTAAGATAGATATAAACCTTCACAATTCTATTCTTATGGGGATAAAATCCCATAAATTTTTTTGTGATGACTTGACAACTCAATCAAAAGTATATTTTCCACATTGGTCATTGCATGAATTCTCTATCATAAAGATGTAGTCCATTATTTATTTATCTCATCTTCTTTTGGTAGTCTTTCCACTTACATGACCTAAACTTGTAATTCCTCTAGGCTTTCATTTGGTGGGACAAGATGATCATGGTATATGTTAATTATGCATGCCTCATTGATTTTGTCATTGAGGATGGTGGTAATCTCTCTAGAAGTGTATGTTATTATAAAGTGGGGATAGAAAGGCAACGTGAAAGTATCATCTTTTTTTAGTAGTTATGTAATTTTTGATGTGATTTAAGTTGAGACACTAGTGCCATTCTTAGAACATTCACTCTTTTGGGGCGTAAATGTATCTTATTTTTAAGATTTATTTTTTAACTCTTCTTTATTCTTTGTGAGTTTAAATTAAAAAAATAGATGCAAGGGTTGATTAGAACGTAATTTGTAGTCTATTGATATCCTTGTCTTATTTTTGGTTTTATCCAATTTGACCTTGTCAAATTACTTTGGATATTCATTTACTACATATATCTTTCTTAATTGCAAGTAATGAACCTATTGGAACAAAGTAGAGGGAACAACCTTCATATTATGGATCCAAGGTCTATCTATTAACATGTTCTATCCATTGTACTTATTAATAATATAGAATAAGGCAAGGATAATCTTAGGGC
Source organism: Sequoia sempervirens (assembly GCA_007258455.2). Taxonomy (NCBI): domain Eukaryota; kingdom Viridiplantae; phylum Streptophyta; class Pinopsida; order Cupressales; family Cupressaceae; genus Sequoia; species Sequoia sempervirens. The sequence continues at coordinate 292,393,930 of VDFB02270651.1, read as the reverse complement.
CTAGAGTTTCCTGGAGGATGATTTTTCCAATTGTGTTTTCCTTGAGATTGTTGTATCCTCACAACATATTCCAACAAGAAGTGATATTGGTTCCCCCTTGCCCCATTTTTTTTAATAATAGGAAGAGGAATAAATTTATCAATAAATCTCATCAACAATCATAGCTCTCTTAACATAGTCATCGTAAATCCAAACACAAAGATAAAGAGTATGTCTCCTCCTCTTGTGTTTTTGGCTACTAAAGGCATCTATATAATTTCATATAAGAAATCCGCATATTAGGGTTTACATCTAAGTCCACATGATTAATTTAGGATTTAGGTGGGGGAGTAATGATGTTTAGATACTATGGCCCAATTTCTTCTAACATAGTAGTGTGGTGAGAAAATGGATTTTGGTAAGATCAATGAAAGATATATGTTAGAATTTATTCTTGAGGTCCTTGACCAAATTGTAGGGTCCGATAGGTTGGTGATGGATGCATATAAGAGATAACATGCATTTCATACTTGGGTTGAATGGATAAATGATTATCATTATCATTATCCAATTTAGCTAGGCTAGGAATTTTTTAGTTTACACCAATTCGAGGCAACATGTTGGAAATATGTTGTATCTTCAATATTTGAGATGACAATAAAAATTTAAGAGAATGAGTTAGTTATATTGTATTGTTTTATATTACCTCATCTATGGTTAGGAAAAAGATTTTAATAAATCCTCAAATTAAAATTTTGTGAGGTTATGGGTCCCAAGTTATTTGTTGTAGGGTGGTCTCGCAAGTAAAGAAGCATATTAATGAAGAGACATTATTATTCTTCATGCAACCTTTGGATGAACCTATTATAATACCAACATTTCTTGCTATCATGACCTCTTTTTTGTGAAAAATGGTAATTTTCAAGGTCATATTCAATTGCCCTACTATGGGTTGAATTGGTTATTATCAAAGGGACAATTATTTTGATGATAGGTTTTCAACTGATAATAGTTATTTATTATAGATAATCAATACCATTTACAACTGTATGGATATTCTAACCTCCTTGGTTTGCATTATTGTTATTTTTACCACTATAACTATTGTTATTGTAGTCGTTATTATAGTTGTGAACAACTCTACAATTCTTATTATATTAATGATTGTGGAAATTTAAAAAACCCCTTAATTAGTTACAATCCTATTTATTTTTAAATCCTTAAGCATAGATGGGTTATTGCTATGGTTATTGTTGGAATTTGGTGTGCCACTTTGGTCAAGTGTAATCAACCTTTCATTCAATTTGTGTGCCCTACCATTATTAGTGACATCCTGGTTGATTCTCAGTGTTCTTCCTAGGCCTTATTCATATAATTTTTAAGGATTTTTTCAGATCTCCTCCCATGTATCCATATTTAAACATGTAGGAAGAGATCACATAACTCTTAATGACCCATATACTAAGTACTAATTGACAGATAAATCACTTCGCTCTAGAGTGTTAGGAAGTACATAACATATTCATTATTATCATATTTAATACATAGGAACTTTCTAATCCTAGTCTTTTCTAGCTTTTTCATGTTGAATAATATGAAAAACTCACCAATGAGGTTAAAATGAACCCATCAAGAAAGCAATAATATCGATCAAGAGCCAACCCCTCTAAAATTTTGGGGAATATTTTGGCCACAATTGCATCCCAATGGAGGAATCCTCTCACTATTCTTGTGTATACCTTAATATGGACATTAATATCTCCTTCCCATTTAAACCTTAGGATTTTATGTGGTGGTCTAGATAAAATTGCACCCATAATAACATGATCTAAGGGTTACTTAAGATAATCTAGTTATTTGCTTGAGAGGAGATTGTTGCTAAGAGGTTGAATTCCAAACATCAATCCTATAAAATATGTAGGAAAGGTTGGAAAGGCTTGATAATTTAGATAGTTTGGATTTTCTTATGAGAACCTAGGAGGTATTGCATAAATTGGCATATTTGTTTGGGTAAAACCACTAAGGAAATATGTGAAAGTTATGGTATGTTGTGGTGATGGATAATAAGGTAAAAATGCCTCATTATTGGTATTACATGAATCTAAGTTGTGGCACGAAGATGGTTGATTTTCTCCCTAATCAACTTTTTGGGAGTGATTATGGATGAATTGGTGTCAATATAAGGCCCAGGGGATCTATGTTTAATGTTATTATGGGTGGAATTTTAGTGTAGCTATTGAGTGCCACAAGCTTCCAGAGTCTCGATTCTCTAAACCAATGTGATAATGAGATCCTAAAGGGTGGCATGGTCTTATATTGAGTCAAGGTTACAATTATTTATATAATGTTACCACCTTGAGGATTTCTTTGTTTGTTGTTGTGATTGGTTAGGTTGTGGAGGGCATGGCGTCCCTTCTTCTTGCTTTAGTCTTGCATTAGAATAAGACCCTCAAGGAGGTATATAATTATCAAGGTTGATGGTGATGACACCATGAGATTTATCAACACCATTTTCCAATTGGTCCACCCATTGCTTTAATATACTTAGCTTTGTTATAAGGGCGAGGCCTATGGTTTGATGATGAATCTCAAGAGGAATCAATACATATGGTGAAGGGTTGGGAGCTATCATGGATGTGTGGATATCTTGAGATTTATCATGCCACATATTTGAGGGTGTTATAAACACTACAAACAAATGGGTAGAAAGAGAAATGATGGAGTAAGGGTGAGATGTAGAGAAGGAAGAAATAGTTCTCACAAGAGTTTATCTTTCACATTGGGTTCACCAATTTATGTATGCGCTAGAATGGGCACACACAAAAACATTCAAATAGTTAGATGATTGGGATGCCTGTGGTTGTGGATGATACAAAATAAGATAAAGGGATAGTCCTGGTGAATGGATGACTCGGTTGATTGTTTGGATTTGAGTGGTTTTATAGTTGAGATGATAATAAATATAATCGTGGTCAAACTATTAGTGAAGCAAAATTATAGGAGTTGTTTGGATAGTTAGGTTCCCTAATCAATCCTCTGAGATATCAAGTTGTTTAAGGAAAATAGCAAGGGGAACAAGATAATATTCTCCATGTAGCTCTCTCACAAGGTATGATCACAACTTAGATGCAAAATCTAATTGAGATCATTCTTTCGGTGTTTGAAAGTATTTGTTTCACTTGCACCTTTATACACATTTTATTGATTTGTGGAGATGGTAGTCCTCTTGTTTGAATGATTTATAAAATGATAAATGTTTTTATTTTTTTTTGTGTTGTATGTGTCTTGTATTATGTTTGAATCTTGTTTTGTGATTTAAATCAGAAAACTAAATTTATCTAGTTAAATAACTAAAATGAACTACTCTAATTTAAGTATTTTCATTGAACTAAATGTCTTTGTTGATTATTTTACTTTTGTGTTTTGTGGGATAAATAAAAATAATAATAATTGACTAACTAGTAATAATTAATTAATTACACTAAATTAATCAATTGTTTAGATTAATTTAATATAATCAATCAATTAAATGAATGCAACTATCTAATCTTTTGTAAAAGGATTTTTTTAAAGTAGAAATTGTAAAAAAATAAAAGTAAGAATTTTTTTTTTTCTTTTCAATCTTAAGTAGACAAGCTTTTCATCAATCTTTTATAAACACATAGATAAATCCATTTTTCTATAAGAAATAAATTATTTATTTTAAAATATAAATGATCTAAGATTTTGATTTGAATCTTTTCAATTTGATTACTATGGGGAAGCTTGATGTTGATTTAATTTTGAAAGGTATTGTTGAAGGTAGCTAAAATCTATTGAGAAATCTGAGTGTTCTTTTAGAGTTTACCTTTGAGAAATCTTTTATAGGAAAACACCATGAAAAATATTCTCTTGGAAATCTAAGTTTACTTGTATAATATTTTTGTGTTACTTCTAGAAAAAATATAGAAAGCTAAAATGAATGAAAAGCTTTAAAGTAATAACAATAAAAATATAAAGACAATAAACAATTTCTTCCACTTCTAACTTTTTTGTCCTAAAATATTCTTAGCTAATAAACTAAATTAAGTCTATACTAATCAGCATAATCTTCTATATGCATCCTTTCTTAAACTATTAAAAATAAATTTAAATTTAATTTAAACAAAAACTTTCATATCTACAGTTATTTTGCTTCAAGTGCAAAGCAAATTTTGATGTTGGTAGTTGACTCTTCAGAGCTCTAAGATCTAGATTACTTTCTCCTATTATGACAACTAAAAATGGGTACATCTTCAAAGAAAGGCAAGTGTTCACAAAACAAGGCAAGGAAGTCGGGACAAGTTTGACAACACTTAACAATGGCTAAGCAATAGTTAGTTGATCTATAAATAAACAATAGTCTTGGAAAAAGAAGGCTTCATAACACATTGTGGTATTTTTACTTTTGAAGTTTGGACTTGTGAAATGACAAAAGTTAGCTTATTTGTAAAAACTCTAGTAGTTTGGAACTAAAGGAATGATTGCCAAATCTAAAATAGACATGTTTTTGTATTTAATCATGCATTTGGATAGAATAGGCAACTTTGCCACTTCTTGTAAAATCTCTATTTTAACAGTAAAAAGTTAGTTGTGATGAACACATGTTCGCCACTAGAATCAAGTGACAAACTCAAACTTAAGGTAGAAAACTCAAATTTTAAACCAAAAGAACATACAAACATTTAATGAATGACAAATAACAAACAAAAGGAACACATGGAAAGTTCTAGATGGTCAACATGCGAAAAATTATCTTAGAGACACATATCAAATATCACATTTTTGTGTTTTAATATTTTGTAGGTTTATGCTTTGAATCTTAGTCATCACTAGACTTACCATATTAACTTATTTATTTTTGGATGCTTACATAGACAAGATCATACCATATAAGATGTGACCGCCCACTCTACCATCCTTGATAATACAATATGAAAACACAAATATAAATATGATAGCACAAAAACTCCTCTTTCTCTTCTCTTGTTAGAGTCTTCTTTAACCTTCAAAAACATAACTACTTTCTTTCCCTTCTCTTGTTTACATTTTTATCTTCAACTACATACAAACTTTCTTTCTCTTCCTCTTTCTCTCTCTTGTTAGTATATTCTTTAACTTCATAAAAGATACAAACTTCTTTCATTTTCATTTTCCTTCTCTTGTTTATGTCTTTTTAACCTTAAAAACATACAAACTTTCTTTCTCTTCCTCTTTCTCACATACAAACTTTCTTTCTCTTCCTCTTTCCCTCTCTTTTTTATGTATTTAAAAAATACATTTACAAAAAATAAAATGTAGTTAAAAAACTCTAGTGAGAAACTATACAAGAACCATTACAACGCAACCACAACTCAACAAATTTAAATAAAATACAAACTTCTTTCATTTTTATTTCCCTTTTCTTTAAGATACAAACTTCTTTATTTTCATTTCCCTTTCTCTTGTTTGTATCTTCTCTAACCTTAGAAAAGGTGCAAATTCTTTCCCTTCCCCTTTCTTTATGCATTTGCTATCATATTTATTATTCAGTTTCAATCTCATCTCTATAAAAGTAAAATTAAAGACATAATATTTAATGTTAAAAACTCCACACAATCAAACGGAGAAACCGCGCTATCATTGTTCTACTTGGATTCGAAAGGAAAAGATTAAAAGTAGGCATGACATTATTTAGAGTAATCCTTGTGGAAAGCATCGTATTAGGACACGTAGGTTGCTTAGGGAAGTCGCAAAGTAATGAGAAATGAAGTGACATCTCATAACTACCGTGCACTCAGTTGGGTCGACCGCCATTCAATATATCTTCCCATGAGCTTGTCACGCAAGCAAGTATATAGCTCATCTATACTCAACGAGACCAATTAAGTTGGGTTGGGTCCCACAGATTGTTTGGCTCACTCGACCAGAGGGCCCACCTTTTCATTAGGCAGCATTCAAATTCATTAGACAAATTTGTATTATATTACAAACATCCTCATCTGTCCTCAAATTCCACAATACCAGGCACAATCTCCATTAATATCTATGCTTTAAAAAGACGTGCTTTACTGCAGAAGAATTTCAAGTTTGAAATTTGAAAGGAGGGAGACCGAAAGCAAGACGAAGGGAGTGTAATTTAAGGTTTAATGTGGGTGATCTATCTTTGTTTAGAAAGCAATAAAGTTGTTTGCTTTAGAATAGATTATGTTTTTGGGGATGAACATGAGCAATTTTATAAGAACAAATCCCAACCATGATGTTCTGGCTAAACACTATAATATTGGAATCCTTTCCATGGTTGCTAGTCTCAGAATATCTAGAACAGCTTTGAAATATATGAATGACTTGTCAAGGTTTTAGTATATTCATTCATTGGCTAAATTAGCACATGTTTGCCCTGTAATCTGATTTGTTTTAAAAAGTTGAATCCAGCCTCCATTCTTTGGTCTGTAGTCAAGCCCATCCGTATCAGTTTATATTTCCCAGTTTTGAGCCCCGAGCCTGAAAATGCAGCCTTTGTGAACCCATGGTATGCGGTATTGTTGATTTCTTTTCCATATCCTTTCTGTTTTGATTTGTTTACAGCATTAAAATCATTTGGGTGTCTGCATTTTTTATTCTGGACCTCGTTGGTGCCATTTAACGTCTACTGTATTTTGGTGGGAGAGGATGAGTGAAGGGGAAGACGGGCGTATCTGTTTCCTAGGGAAAAGCCTTGTCAATTGTTTTGGAAGGGAAAAAGTAGTAGTGGAATAGGACAAAACTGTGTAAAACTGACTTTATTTTTGGCTTTTCGAAGCGGAACTGCAATAGGTATTCTGCATTGTGGGAAAACTGACAGTTTTGGGCTCGTTTCAGTGCAGGAAATGTTTAAACAAATACGGTGGGCCTTCTGACGAGCAAGCGCAACCATGAGTACTGCAAGGTTTATTAAGTGTGTGACCGTGGGGGATGGTGCTGTGGGGAAGACTTGTATGCTTATTTCCTACACAAGCAACACTTTCCCAACTGTAAGTCTTGAATCTGGCCTGTCTTGTGGAGATAAAGTAAATAAATGTTTGAATCTGGGATTTTAAGGGCTTAGTGGGCTGTTTGGTTTGCTTTTTAAACGTCTTTTAAATTTTGTTTAAAAAAGTTCATGGGTTTTGACCCTCTATGGATTTTGTGGCCAGGACTATGTGCCGACAGTGTTCGATAACTTCAGTGCAAATGTGGTGGTGGATGGGAGTACGGTGAATCTTGGCCTTTGGGACACGGCAGGTAACACTGTTTTAGGTTTCTGTTTTTAACTTTAGTACGTATATGTCATTCAGAACTAAGGAATGGCGTTTTTTCAGTTATTATTCCTCCTCCCTCCCCACCCCCTTCCCTGGTTAAACCTCTATAAACAAGTGATATATTGAAACCGTATACACTCCAAAGATTTGTGAGTATCTGAGAATGTGATGGAGTCGTAACTTTACACTTGTGAGTCTGATCTGTTAACCAAAAGACCATACTGGGGTGTTTAGTAACGCCTCCGCTTTCCTTGTTATATTTCAAGACATACACCCACTGCTTGCAATATACTTGTTCTAGTGTCTTTCTACAGAGAATTAGTGAGAATGCAACTTATATCTTCATCCTTGTGGATAAAGGGCCGTACCCAAAACACCTAATCGGGGCCTGTAGGAAAATAACCACTTTCATTGTTCACCTCCTTCTGCCACTCCAAAGTTCACCTCTTAAGTTGCAAAGCTTGCTTTGGTTCCAAATTATGCTCAGTTTTAACCTCATAGGATAATGATATGCCAATTATGTTGCATATTTTCTCCTTATTTTGGTGGGAGGGGGAGGAGAGGTTGCTTCTGCCATATGCAATTTCAGTGGGTACAGAAAATGTATAGCATATTGAGAAGGTCCATCCTCAAGGATTGAACCTGGCTATTGGCTGAGATGACAATTGCCTTGTGCTCCGCTCAACCATTTTTCAGGAATCATGGATTATATTACCGTTTTCTCACCTATAAAATACCTTAACTTTTTTTAGCACTACATTGATTGACACATTGGTTTGAGGAATTATTTAGATGTGGAAAAAACAGGGCATAGCATTTTCTGCATCATTCTCTGTTAATAGTTTAGCCATGTTGGTACAGGGCAAGAGGATTACAATAGGCTAAGGCCTTTAAGTTACAGAGGTGCAGATGTCTTCCTATTGGCTTTCTCCCTGATCAGCAAGGCCAGTTACGAAAACATTTCCAAAAAGGTATTGCACCGCAGTGACTTGTGTTATATGTGTTGCAGATGCAGATTCTGTTGTATTTACTATTTACATTTTATTTTTTCAATAAATATGCCTGTTTGTTGCCTGTATTTTTAATTTTATCAATATTGACGAGGTTATGTTTTCTATTATTTCTCTCATGCCAGTGGATTCCGGAATTGAGACACTATGCACCTAGTGTCTTTCTACAGAGAATTAGTGAGAATGCAACTTATATCTTCATCCTTGTGGATAAAGGGCCGTACCCAAAACACCTAATCGGGGCCTGTAGGAAAATAACCACTTTCATTGTTCACCTCCTTCTGCCACTCCAAAGTTCACCTCTTAAGTTGCAAAGCTTGCTTTGGTTCCAAATTATGCTCAGTTTTAACCTCATAGGATAATGATATGCCAATTATGTTGCATATTTTCTCCTTATTTTGGTGGGAGGGGGAGGAGAGGTTGCTTCTGCCATATGCAATTTCAGTGGGTACAGAAAATGTATAGCATATTGAGAAGGTCCATCCTCAAGGATTGAACCTGGCTATTGGCTGAGATGACAATTGCCTTGTGCTCCGCTCAACCATTTTTCAGGAATCATGGATTATATTACCGTTTTCTCACCTATAAAATACCTTAACTTTTTTTAGCACTACATTGATTGACACATTGGTTTGAGGAATTATTTAGATGTGGAAAAAACAGGGCATAGCATTTTCTGCATCATTCTCTGTTAATAGTTTAGCCATGTTGGTACAGGGCAAGAGGATTACAATAGGCTAAGGCCTTTAAGTTACAGAGGTGCAGATGTCTTCCTATTGGCTTTCTCCCTGATCAGCAAGGCCAGTTACGAAAACATTTCCAAAAAGGTATTGCACCGCAGTGACTTGTGTTATATGTGTTGCAGATGCAGATTCTGTTGTATTTACTATTTACATTTTATTTTTTCAATAAATATGCCTGTTTGTTGCCTGTATTTTTAATTTTATCAATATTGACGAGGTTATGTTTTCTATTATTTCTCTCATGCCAGTGGATTCCGGAATTGAGACACTATGCACCATCTGTGCCTATCATTTTGGTGGGGACTAAATTAGGTGGGATGGGCTTATGCTTCCCTGTTTTCTATTTTGACTCTGATTCTTTTCCTTCTAATTGCTCTTATTTTTTCTTTATTTATCTTAGAGAACTTGTGTTTTGAACAATTACAGACTTACGAGAAGACAAACAGTTTTTTGCCGATCATCCTGGAGCAGCCCCTATATCAACAGCTCAGGTGGCTTCTTGCTTCCAAGAATATATAAGTGCGTAAAAATGCCTAAGATGATTTTTTATGTATTAACTATTAAGATGGCCATTAGGTACCAGAGAACTAGCCTTTAGAAATTTTTGCTTTCAGCAGCAACACCTAATGAAACTATCCAAAAGTAAGCTTCTTGTAGTAGTGAGGCCCCAGTTTCCTGTTCCAGGATATAAATCAAGTTCACAAAGTGGGCAATGTTAGCACTTTTATGTTTTACATGTTAGAACTTGTTATGCATTATCAAACCCTTGCTTTGGTATCTCAGTTATTATTGTTCTATTCTTTTTTTTTAATGAGAATTCGCTAGTATGGATTAATGTGATGATCTTGGGTATTGCTGTAGTGGGTCTTAACTTGTTACCGGATAAACTTCTTTTAGGCCACTGAAGTCTTGTGGCTTTTGACATTTTTAGGAGAGCAGGAGCCTCTTGATTATTTGTTGCATAAGTTATCCATGACACTGTTAGGTCAAATGTGCTACATTCTCATATGTTTTGATCTTTGATTCTTTTGTAAAACTACTGAAATTTATCATGTTCTCCTTGGAGCCAAGCTTCACCATATAACCACCTACTTCCAGATTTAAATGCACTTGCAACTTCTAATTGGTTTTCTGTCTTTTCAGGGTGAAGATTTGAAGAAGCAGATTGGTGCTGCTGCGTATATTGAATGTAGCTCTAAAACACAGCAGGTATGTTGATAGAAAGGCATTTTGCAGGTATTGCAATTTAGAGAAACGATTCAGAGTGTAAGAATTGAATATTGCATAGAAACTTAATGTCATCGGAGTTTTGACATGTAGAAATAGGCCTGTGAATTTTTCCTTTTCTTGTATAGCATTCTTCACATGTATGGAAAGTTGAACTTCCAGTTCAGTTCAATTGTGGAAGGTCCACATCACTGCTTAGCAATTCTTCTTTATAGGAAAGTCAACTGTCAGGCAAGATTCTCTTTCAACATTGGGAAGGGCCAAGTTACTATTACATAATTTTGATCCTCTGACATGGTGTGGTAGTTCTAGCTTACAACTTCATGCAGATGAACATCATTGCTGTGATTTTTAGAAGACGTTTTGACTTTACATACTTCTAAGTATGGCCTGATAAGTATCAAAAGTTGAGCCCTCCATGTGATGCTGGTTCTGCAAGTCCTGGTGCTCCTATTGACTGTACCAACGTACACAGAGTCATTAATAGTACATGTATTGGAAATTTGTTTACTATCAATTTTTACCCTGCATTTTTCTTAAAGCTTGGAATCTTTGGCTGACTGTCAGTGTGCTCTGGTCTCTAATCTTCTTTTCCCTAGCACAATCAAACATTTATCTTTACTTTTTACCATCCACGCCCCATAGAGTCTTGGGTTTCTTAACTCACTGCCATTGTACACTGCCTGGATTTTGACTGTTTATAAGCATCTAGATCAAGAGTTTGGCATTCTCTAAGTTCTTCAGAAGTTTCTGGAAACAATTTGAACTGTGCCTTTTTGTTTCAGAATGTGAAGGCTGTTTTTGATGCTGCAATCAAAGTGGTTCTTCAACCACCCAAACAGAAGAAGCGCAGAAAGAAGCAAAGGACGTGTTTTATTCTGTAAGGCATCGATATCTTGGGTGTCGTGAGACTTTCTGAAGATGTGTAATTTATGATCCAATCAAAGGCTATCATAAGGTTTCCTATATATTGTGTTTTATTACTCTATTCTGACATGATTAGCATCGTCTAGAAAGAAGTACAGCATGTTTTGAGTTCCTTTTTGTGAAGCCAGATACTCGGGTGAAGGGCTTTGATTTATAACTTTTATATCCCTGACCAGTGCAGTCACATAGGACTGGTTTTGAAATGTAAAGCTGTTTGTTAGAACTGTTTATGGTACAATGGCAAGAATGGTCAATTTTTTTTGACTATGGGGAGTGGTCGATGGTAGATGAATTTTTGCTTCATAAGATTTATGGTGGTGGCATCGAAATGTTTTGCACTTTGCCTTATGGAGAAGCCAAGTATATGTTTGTTCTACTGAACTTGGTGCTACATTTTTTCAATATGCAAAGTTCGCTATGATTTATACAAAATACAGTTCATTTTCTTTATTGGAAGAATTGTAGTTTTGTACTTCTAATTTTTGTGCTATGTTTTTTCAATATGCATGATATTATCAATGATTGGCAAAAAAATACAGTTCTGATTTTCTGCTGGAGGAAGTAATTTTAATTTCTCTGTACATTGATCTATTAGAAAATCTTTATTCAAGTATATGACCTTTGATATGAAATGATTTGAACTGTCATAAATTTGGCCAGAATTTATGTAAATCATTTTCAAAATAATTAAGGGTTGCCAGATGGTGCATTCTGAACGGTATTGTAAACTTTAAATTTGCATTTAAGCATGAATTATTTTTGTTATATTTTCCAAAACTTGCACTGCTCTGTTAGCCCTTCTCTACAGAGAGTGGGCAATATAGATATTACAAAGGAAAGCAAAACATTTGGTCGGGACTAATTTGGAAAAAAGATTGTTACTTGCAAAGAACCTCGTCCTGAGTTTAATCTGGGCCATTCCAATAAGATGCATACAACTCAGTATAAATCAACTTAGATTAATTAAATGACAGTTTTAACAGTAAAAATTTGAAACTTTAAATACTATGTGAAGAAATTAAATGCAAGGGGTAAGGCATTTAGATCCAGGTACAATGATGATGAATATATCTGCTGTTATATTGGACTACGTCTGTTGCTATTTGAGAAATCAACAGTTCGTCAACCTTGTGGGGGTCATATTTGTGGGCACAGATTTGATTTGTGGTCTGCAAATCTGACTCTGTAGAGAGTGCACTCTTCTTTTTGATGTGCTTGATTTTCTTCTTTGCATTATTTTTCAAGGATTGGTGGTGTTTAGAATCATCTAGAGATTGTTAGATTGTAAGGGTCATATTCTCGTAAGCTAAGCCCTTTTCATGGGACCAGCTTTACAATCATAGAGGCAATGGAGGACAGTGATCTCACATGTAAATACTTTAGAATGAAGATGCAAACATAGATGCAATGGAGGATAGTGTTCTCACATGTGAATGCTTTCTTGATACAAGAGGATGTTCAAATGAATGCATATTGAATGTCTTTAAGTACAAGGACATGGCACTAAATTGTGCTAAATGTGTACCAAGTCAGCTTAAGGATGGAAAGATTGAATTTGTATTTTGAAATTTTTTGGGACAGATTTGCAAGTGTAGGAATGGTCTTGCATAAGTGAGATTAACCTAAGACAAGGAAGTAGTAATATCTAGGTAGAGAATGAATGTCGGAATATGGATGATAATAATGGGCATAATAAATGTTACTAGATCTATAGAAATATGTGTGGATATGGATAAGATGAGGCCAAGTGTGGGAGAATGTGTAAATATGGCATGAGGCCTACTTTGTGCAAGAGGGTCATTTGTCAATAAATTATTGTATCAAATCATTCCATCAAATTGGGCACAAAACTAAATGGGAATTGACATGGTAGCATTTTCACCATTACATTTTGTGCCAATTTTGGGGTGCATGTGAATCTTAGAATGATAATGTATTTTAAAATATATAAGCATTCACAAATATGCATGTAATTAATTCATTTTTCTATTTTTCAACAAGATTTGCCAAGACTTTCTACAAATTTCTAGTTATTTTTAAAAAAGAGCCAATAAAATTAATATTTTTTCAAAAAAAGGGAAACATTGGACGCGGCTAATGTGTAACAAAATGCACCTATGTACATAAAAAAACGCATGAAACCATACATAAAAACATCCATATAACCATACATGACATGACTAGATAGCGTAGTGTGGGGCCTGCCAGACGGATGATAAAAGTGATGGAATCGCAGACGGGAGGAAACGTCACGGCGAGGGAAGTGAGGAGGTGCCCTCTCGCACCGAATTATGTTGGCATTTTTTTTGCCTTGTGCAAGAAGCTATATGTTCACCACGAGCGGGAAGGGTGTTAATGTGATTAAGACATGCATTTTAAATTTTAACAATTATTGTTCTTGGAAAACACTATGTTATGGGTTTTCTCATTCTGTAGGTTGAAAGCGAAATGTTGGAGAGCAAGGGAGTGTTGCAGGCGGGGGAGATGACCAACCGAGTTGAGGTGAGGGGTTTGTAACCGACTAAAGGCACATAGGTGCATTTTTGTATGTTTTTATGTATGGTTTCATGCGTTTTTGTATGTACTTAGGTGCGTTGTTGTTGTGGGTTGCAGGTTTCTTAGTGTTTTGCAACCTAGAATTTTAGAAAACAATATGAATGTCTTCAAAAGCTTTTGTTATTAAGACCATAGGAATGTAATGAAATTCAGACCGTTTTATAAACACCCATTGTTTTCCAACAACCTTGTTGGCGTTACAATTCGCACATCTGGAGTGTAGATTGGCAACAGACAGCTATGCACAGTGCGTAATGACTGCTCTTCAAATTAGGAGGGGAAGCTCCCTCTTTTGCTGATATGCATGAAAAAGTAAATTATTCTAAATCCTATCTTTTTGACCCAGTTGGAAGAGGCACAAGGTTAAGAAGACCAATACATTGCAGCTAAGGTTTTTCTCTGATTTTGCAGATCTTAACTACAACTAACTTAATGCTTAATCTATCCTATTTCCTCAAGAGAAACAAAGCATGAGGACTTAGAAGTAGGGAATGGTATACGATAATCTTTAAGTTAGGATTTCCAAAGAGGCGAGACACCTATACGAGGCTAGGCTGAAAGAAAAGGTTATTGAAAAACATCAAATGGTAAATTAGCTCTCAGGATTCCTAAGGAGGCAGGACACCTATCCGAAGTGTAGGCTGAAAGTAATTTAATGGAAACAACAATGAACGACAATCTCCACTTCTAAATTCCCAAGGAGGAGGGACTCCTATCCGAGGTGTAGATATGAAACAAAGATTATTAATCACAACATCACACGATAAACTTTATTTCTAAATTCCCAAGGAGGAGGGACTCCTATCCGAGGTGTAGATATGAAACAAGCTTATTAGAAACAAATATAACCCAGGACAACAAATTGTATGAAGGACCTATCACACAAATAAACGATCAACCAACTTTATAGTAACAAAGTGAACAAGTATAGTATAACAATATTGCACGACAAGGCGGCTCAACAATTTATTATCACAACAAAAGTTCTTGAACAAATATTGAATAGCAATACTACAAGCAAAGTGGGCTCAACATGTATGCTATCACGTGCAAAAGTTAATTACAAATGAGCAAGGGTGCTCTTATTTATAGAACTTCAAGGAGTAGGGAACCCTAAAATCTCCTTGAGTTTACAATCAGTCTTGCAAGCTTGCAAGAGTTTATTGCTAAACCTAAATAAATGATGTTGAAAAATGAGGTGTTTTCTTAGCTTAATACTCTGTAAAACTTTAATATTGTTGATCTAAATAAGCTTTTCCTTTGTTACATATTCTTTGTGGGTGATTATCTTGATTAATCCATTTTATTGTTGTAGAATGTAGACAGAAGTTGATAGAAGTAGACATGATATTAGAAAGATTACACAAGATGTACCGTGGAGAAACCCTTTCGGGAAAAAACTCCACCAAGAATTATTCTATTATTCAATCTCTGAATTACAATAGCTCCAATTCTTGCTTGAGAATGCTTCTTCTTTCCTTCGCCAATCTTCTTCACAACCTGCAATAAAACTGATAATAACTCTCTTCAACTTGCTTGAGATATATAGGCTTTAATCAACTTTGTAAACTCAACATGAGTTACAATTACAATGCTCAAGCCCTATCCCTAAACAATACACCTATCTTATACAAATAGGGTTATGCCGTGAAGAACAATGTCAAATGGTCATCTTCATGCATTTGAGCGTCCCAAACTGAAGTGGCAACTCAACCTCTGTTCTGTAAATATCTCCAAGGCTTCATCCTCAAAGTAGGCACCCAAAAGAGGTCCCACCTAACCGAGCCTTTAGAAATATCTCAACATGCAAAGGAGGTAATTCCAAGAAGACAACTTGGGCGCCCAAGTTGGGTCCAAGTCATTTCTTGTTAACTGAAACATTACTCAACACCATTCATACAAGAATGGTCATCTCTTGTTAACTGGAGGTAGTCCTGTTATCTGTCATACAACTCAAGTCATTAGGCATGCATTCCAAGTTAACTGAAGTCAACTAGCATTCAACTAAAACTAACTGAAGATCACTGAACAATAACTGGACTAAACTGAACTAAACTAATTCTGAATTGAACTAAACTGAACTGAACTGAACTGAACTGAACTTCATGCATGCAAACATCAAACCCTAACTCCTAGGATCTTTACATGCATTCAAAAGTGTTATCTCTTACTATGAATAGTTAACTGAACTGAAGGTGAGTGTCACCTACCATGTGGGCGTCCCATGTGCCCCTATTATTTAGGAACTCATAATGGACGCCCTCACATGCTCCTAACATTTAGAATTAATTACAAATGTCAATTAACATGATTATTTCATCAAATATTAATCTCATCCTAATCTTAGTGTTGTTGAACACATTCCAAAGACTTAGGAGATACATGAAATAAATAATGTTTAGGATTGCAATTAAATGGCATCCTATTTCCAACAAATGAAACTATACAGTTAACTGGAAAACTACCATTAGTTAACTGAAACAAAACTAAACTAAATGGACGTGTGCAACATGCAAGTCCTTATTGAAATAAAAGTCAATTGATAATTAACATCAATTAACTGGATCCTAACTGAAAGTTTGACCTCCAAAAGATATCTCGAAGATGAGATAAGCATGCATGAAATCAACAATCAGAACTCAAGAATGACGTTGAGTTGACTGTTGCTTATGATTCTATCCTTAGGAATAATTGGAGATCCATCTATCTATCTACTCCAAGTCGTCATGGGCTATGACCTCCTCCATGAATTCGTTGATTGTCTCATCTTTTGGCACTCTGATGCTATCCACGATGATGGACTATCGGCTCAACTCCTTCTCTCCATCCTTGATCACCTTCTGGCACTCCTTGACTACTTCAGCTAACTTGTTGAAGCTCGTTGACGTCACTGAGAAGTGATTCAACTTGGCCGCTATAGGATCACCATCAAGACCATCATGCACCAAATGTTGGAACTCAGTTTGCACAACCTCGAGATCAACGTACGTACCATCTTCATGAAGATAATGGCACGGGATCTAAGTGATGAATCCGCTCACAAGTTTGAGTGCACCAGTGACATCTTCTTTGATTGTGTCCAACTTTGTAGAGATTCTTTCATATGTTTCCACTTTGAAGAGGTGTTGTTCTCTCCAAGTGAAAAACTTTCTTTTATCCTCATCTGCTACAACGGCATCGTATGCCACTGCCAACTGAGAAATAAGGATCAAGTCCTTTGGTTTTCTCTCAATGCAAATCGATGCTAGCTTTTCTTATGAAAACGTGAATTAAGACCGATTTGGTCTTGAATTCAGTTTGAGTGAACGACATTCTAAAAACTAGCCAATTGATTGTAAAAACGGCTTTGTTCTGACAACTTTTCCAGTGAAGCTAAAATAGCTCATAGTGAGGCTACAAATAGTCTGTTGAGGGGCAATTCTCAGAAAAAATTCTGAGACGTGGGTTTTGTACAGAAAATGATTCTAAGCAAACCCACAATGTCAGAAATTTGAAAAAACGCATTTTAGCTTGACATGCAAAGACTTTTAGGAAAAAAGAGCAATAGAGGGCAACAAGGGTTGCGGGAGCTTTTTCTGACAAAAAATTCTGACATATGGGTTTTGTTTCTGTTGATGAGCTGAGCAAATCCAAATCGTTAGAAACTCAAAAAAATGAGTTTTACTAAGGCATGCAAAGGCTTTTCAGGCGAGAATTGCAAGGGTTGTAGGGGCACCGGGGGCAATTTTTCCCGAGAAAACTGACACAAGGGTTTTGTAGAGAATGGAATTCTAAGAAAACCCAGATGATTCGATTTGGAAAAAGTGAGTTTTTGGCCCGCATGCAAAAGAATCTTAAAAAAAAAGCACAATAATTCAAAAAGTGAAGTAACGGGGCAATTTTCTCGAAAAATTTGGAAACATGGGTTTTGTTGCTTATGCTGAAATAAGTGAACCCAGATGATAAGATTCTGAAAATTTCGTTTACTTTGACATGCGAGAGAAAACCTAAGACAAGGATAGAAGAATTTCAGAGATAGAAAATAGAAGTTATTATTCTGCCTCTGAAAATGACGCCTTCTCCTTGACTGAGATTTGATGAAGTCTGCATGCACTCGAACAATGAAGTCTGGAAAATAAATCCTTTGAAAAATATAGACCTGGCACTATGAAGAACACTAAAAAATATCACCCGAAGTGCCTTCAGATCTTTGCTTGCACGAGAAAATGTGTTTGCTTCCACCTATGATGAGAATAATGGATGCCCAAATGCCTCAAGGCATCACATATGCATGCAAATCCCTAAAATAGGATGCCAAAATCCTATTGGACCTCCATTTCAGTTAGCTGAATGAAAAATAAGCCCTAAATTGGGCGCCACCTTCATGCACTTCAGTTATCTACACATGCATGCAAAAATTAAGTCTTGTTGAAGTCGACTTGGAAGCAGAACTAGAGTTTTAATATTATTTTAAGTTGAGTTCGAAAACTCCAACTTTATGAGGCGACCCACTCATTTGAGTTCAAAAGTCAAACTTTGACTTTGGGCGCCTTTACTCCAGACTTAGAATTTTTCTTGAAAATTTCAATGTGCAAACGTCACCGGAGCCTATGTTCGATCACTGATTTTGATTGACTGATGTATCCAAAAGACTGGCTGACAGTTTCATTGAAGAGCAAGATCAAAATTGAAAAGGAGCTCCCTTGAGGGTGTAAACCCTAATTCTAACTTCTGAGGCCTCAAAATTTTGGGTGCCCCTGGCCTCCAAGGGCACTTTTATGCTTCAGACAATCAATTTTCATGCATTTTCATCATTTTGAAGGTGATTTTGACCTTACTTCATCTCGCGTTCTTCGGCAACTGAAAAAAATTCAAAGTTGGCTGACAGGCTCAATTCTGAACATGATCTCTTGGAGTACACTTTTCCTAAAAACATCATCTGCTAGGTGAAAAACATGGGCGCCCCTGACCTCCAGGGGCACTTTTTCTCCCAAAGAGCCATTTTTCCAATTAGCTGAAACTCCACTTAATCCCCGGTTGCAAGCGACTGACTTGTCCTCTGACTCGGTTGAGGTATGCAACGAAAAGCTGGAAGCGTCATAGACAGGATGAGTATTTGAGATGACCCAAAAGATTGCATTTGAGGTTCCAAAACCTTGGGCGCCCTTGGCCTCCAAGGGCGCTTTTGTGTTTTCTAGACATTTTGACCATGATTAAAACCTTATGTTTGACTCTTGATTTCAACAGTTCAGCAACTCAGATTAACACGTTGATGGATTCATTGCAAAGCCTGATCAAGTTTGAGACAAACATCTCGGGTATCACTTGGTCAGAAACTTTCATCTGGTACCTCAAAAAGATGGGCGCCCTTGGCTAGCAGGCGTGCTTTTTGCTCCAGTGTTGGTCAAATTTTCATCTCCCTCATTTCTCGTTCAATCTCCAGTTTCAGGTGCTAGACAAATATTTTGGGTTGGCCTGTAGGCTCATTGCGAAGCTAACAATATTCCACAGAAGTCTTCTTGGAAGCGACAAATCCTGAAAAGGTAATCTAGGCCTCTGAAATCTAGGGCGCCCCTGGCCTCTAGGGGCTCTTTTATCTACAGTTAGAATTTTTTTTATGATTTTCACCAAGACGAAAATCTCCTCTATGACGAAGCATCATTTTGAACATATCTCGCCATATAATCTTTGTTGGAGCGTTTTGAGCTTAGATTTCGACACCCTATATCTGGCCATCTGCCATTGACGACCTCAAATGTCCTAACTTTTACCTGAAAAAAGTGAAAACTACACACCAGACTTAAACTGACTTTTAATTGAATCTAACTTCACCATTGTGATTGTGAAGTGAAATAAGCCAATCAAATCAATTTTTAGTCAATTCTAACAAGTTTCAATTTTTTAGGGATTTTGACCTAAAAATAGGGGTCCAAAAACCCTAATTTTCAAAATTTTCCAATATCTTACAAACATCAAATTGACTAAAAGACCATACTTGATTTTCCCAAAAACTGACTCCTAATGACATTTTTACAAGATTTAGACCAATTTAAGCAAAATGCCTTAATGAAGCAAAAAAATTGGTTTGGGTACAACAAACCTTTAACACTCTATGTTGTCAACTTTTTCATTATGTAGGTTGAAAGTGAAAGGTTGGAGAGTGGAGTTGCAGGTGGGGGAGATGAAAAAATAACAAAAGTGAGGTGAGGTGTTTGTAACCGATTGGGTTGTTACTTCTAAAGGGTTTTAAAACATTATGTGGGTTGTTTTATGTAAAGGGTTTTCAAATGTTAAAGTGGGTTTAGGGTTTCAGAAAACCTAGTGTTTTGTAACTTGGAATTTTACAAAACAGTATGAATGTCTTGAAAAACTTTTTTTATTTAGACAGTAGGAATGTAATGATAGGCACCATTTTATAAACACCCAGTGTTTTCTCACAACCATTAACATTGTGTGTTGTCGTCTTTTCAATTCTCCAAGTTGAAAGTGAAAGGTTGGAGAGCAAGGGGAGACCAAAAAACAATTGAAGTGTGTTGAGGGGTTTCTAACCATTTGGGTTGTTAGTTGTAAAAGGTTTTAAAACATTATGAGGGTTTTTGTTTGTAAATTGTTTTCCAACTTTAAGTGGGTTGCAGGTTTTGTAAAACCCAATGTTTTGCATCTTAGAATTTTACAAAAGAGTATGAATGTCTTGAAAAGATTTTGTTATTTAGACCTTAGGAATGTAATGAAAGGCACTATTTTATAAGCACCCACTATTTTCCAAGAACTGTTAACAATTTATGTTCCACCACTTTCAACAAGTTTATTCATTATTGGCAATAATGGCAAGAAATTGGTGTTCTTGCTATTTGTAATGCACATGTACATATACAGGCTTAAAAACCACAAGGGTTTGGGTATGTTGTGATGCGGGTTATAGTTTTATAAACACCCAATGTTTTTCATTTCATTGCATTGCACATCTTTCAAACTGAAAGCATTAATTCACATTGCATAACTAATAAGTAGATGTTGATAGATCTAGATGACAAAATTTAAATTACAATATAGTTTTTTTACAAAGTCAACCTAAAAGAAGTTATGCAGTTACTTCGCATTGCATAGCTAATAACTATACCCACAACTATAGGGATCTCCACCAGCACAACCAAGTACTATTCTCAAATATATCAATTCTTTCATTTTAGAGTGATAATTGTAGCTGCCAATTGCTTTTGTTTGCCATGGCATTCCATGAGACCACATTTGTTTGAGGTATTTTTTCAAACAGTTCACTGCCTTGTCTATGAAAGCATAATAGTAAGCAACAACATAGACAAGGCAATGAACTGTTTCAAAAAATGGCTCAAAGAAATGTAGTCTCATGGTCAGTGGAATGCCATACCAAGCCATAGACAAGGAAATGAATTGTTTCTATGTATGATTGCTTATTTATGGCTTGCCACTATGTTTTGGCAAACATATACTCATCTCCCACTATTTTTTCCAAAATAATTGAAGATAGTTAGAATGATAATTGCAAATATATGATGATAACTAGAGTGATATTTGTAGATGGAGATCCCCTAACCAAATTTTGTTAGAAAATGGGAAACACCTTATTTAACAAGCAATGCAGTTTGGCTCATAGATATATATTGTCATCTTCAGTAGATGTATCAACAATATATTCTGAAACTATACCCGCAACTATAGGGAACTCCACCTATGCAACCAAATACTATTCTCAAAGATAATAAGTCATTCATACTAGATTGATATTTGTAGCTGCCAATTGCATTTGTTTGTCATGGCATTCCAAGAGACCACATTTTTTTGAGGAATTTTTTCAAATAGTTCACTGCCTTGTCTATGAAAGCAAATTAGTAAGCATAATAGTAAGCAACAACATAGACAAGGCAGTGAATTGTTTGAAAAATGCCTCAAAGAAATGTAGTCTCATGGTGATCGGAATGCCATGACAAGCCATAGACAAGGTAATGGAATTTTTCTATGTATGATTGCTTATCTATGGCTTACCATTGTGTTTTGGCAGACATACTCACCTCACACTGTGTTTTCCAACTTGCAATCATACAATGCATGTATATGGTTGTTGGAAAACATTGTGTGTTTACGATCAAAGCATAATAGTAATTCTAGATTGTCATGGCATTCCAACACCATGGTGATTGGAATGATATGACAAGCCATAGACAAGGAAATAAATTGTTTCTATGTATGATTGCTTATCTATGGCATGCCACTATGTTTTGGCAGACATATACTCCCCTCACACTGTGTTTTCCAACTTACAATCATACTATGCATGTATATGGTTGTTGGAAAACATCGTGTGTTTACTATCAAAGCATAATAGTAAATTTGGATTGCCATGTCATTCCAATGCCATGGTGATTAGAATGCCATGACAAGCCATAGACAAGGAAATGAACAGTTTCTATGTATGATTGCTTATCTATGGGTTGCCACTGTGTTTTGGCAGACATATACTCACCTCACACTGTGTTTTCCAACTTACAAACATATTGTGCATGTATATGCTTGTTGGAAAACATAGGGTGTTTACTACCAAAGCATAATAGTAAATATGGATTGTCATGGCATTGCAACACCATGGTGATTGGAATGCCATGACAAGCCATAGACTAGGCAATGAACTGTTTCTATGTAATTGTTTCTATTGCTTGTCTATGGCTTGTTATGGCATTCCAAGACGATGGTGTTGGAATGCCATGACAATCCATATTTAATATTATGATTTGATATATTTTTTCAACAATCCATATTTACTATTTAGCCATGGTGTTGGAATGCCATGACAATCCATATTTACTATTATGCTTTGATAATTTTTTTGCAAGCAAGCATAGTTTGTTCAAAATACCCTGTTTTAGGCTTTTAACCATAGCAGCAAGGCAGTGAACTGTTTGATAAAATGCTTTGGTAGACATGTATGAAAAATGTGGTAGTATAGACAAGTCAATGAACTGTTTGATAAAATGCCTCAAATAAATGTGGTCTCGCGGTGATGGAATGCCATGACAATATTCTATGCTACCACATTTTTCATACATGTCTACCAAAACATTTTATCAAATAGTTCACTGCCTTGCTACTATGGCTAAAATCTTAAAACAGGTTCTTTTGAACAAGCTATGTATTCTTGCAAAAAATCTATCAAAGCATAATAGTAAGCAACAACATAGATAAGGCAGTGAATTGTTTGAAGGTGATCCCACAAAGCTGGTTTATAATTTTTGGGAGATTCTAATTTTTGTTGAAATCACATATTTTTAGAAAATGTAATGATTTAAACCTTAAAAAGTTCCATTTAAAGCATTCCAATTGAAGAGGGTTTGATCAAACTACCTTAGATCAAACTCCCTTGGATAGAACACCGCTAGTTTTAAACCATACCTATAACGAAGTCTCCTTTACACCTATCAAAATGCTGATAAAAAACTATTTTTGATTTACCTTCTGTGGGATCAAATGAATTCATTTAAAATTTATTTTTTGTACGTATGTAGTCCTTATTATAAGCTTCCCAAAAAGTATAATTTTAAATAAATTTAATTTTATTATTATATTTATTTTATATTTCTTGTGAATGTAGGTTTTTCATCGAAAATCAAGCTCTCTATTATGCACATGTGGAAAAATATAAGATTATAATTTTTTTTTGAAAAATATGAGTGCACCTGATATTGAATTCCTTGATCCAACAAAAAGAAAAAATTGAATTTTGATACATACAAAAAAAATATGCTATATGGTCCGCCTATGTCCGAATTGTAATTGGTTTGACTTTTGAAACTTGATTAAGGAAAAAATATTCAATAAAACACTATCTAACAAGTGGAAGCACTAGATATCGGAGTTACAAATCTAAATTGAAAGAATTAGAATTTTATCCTTCATGGCAAAAAATTTATGTGTTATACGGTGAGAGTCACTTTCTAAAAATGTTGTTTTCTGAAAAAAACTAGTTTTCGAGGGAGATGGAAAAAGAAGTTCAATCTTATTCCAATTTTTTTTAAATATATTTAGAATCTATAGACAAAATTTCATGAAACTCTAGTTTGTATCATCTTCAAATTCCTCATGGTTTAGCAACTATAGGTGCCCGAAAGTGAAGATTTAGTTAGAAAAATATATTTTAATGTCCAGTTTGGCAAAAATTGTAAACCACTATTGTGGGATCACCCTTGATAAAATGCTTGAAAGAAATGTGGTCACGTGGTGATGGAATGCCATGACAATCCATATTTCTTCCTTGTTGTTATATGGATTGTCATGGCATTCCATCACCATGAGACCACATTTCTTTGAGGCATTTTATCAAATAGTTCACTTGCTTGTCTATGCTACCACATTTTTCATACATGTCTACCAAAGCATTTTATCAAAAAGTTCACTGCCTTGCTGCTATGGCTAAAAGCTTAAAACAGGTGCTTTTGAACAAGCTACGGATGCTTGGAAAAAATCCATCAAAGCATAATAGTAAAATATTGAACATACTAAACCTATTAATGACAGTCCAAAAATCCAATCACATGAACTCAATCAAGTACCCCTTAAAAGGAAATTTAATGACACTCAAGCATAGAGTAGTCATCATGATAATGGGCAGCTATCGAAGATTTGAAGGTTAAAAGTGAAGGAGAAGCCTATATTACTACGATTGAGACAATTGGACAAGCATATGAAGATACACAAACTGAAAACTAGTGATTGCTTCAATAGGTTACAGAGAGATGGTTATAACAACAATCTAGTATATGAGAAGGGGCATGAATCAGTTGTGGACAGTGATAAATTCATGAAGCAGCCAAGACCTATGGTGAAGTAGAAGGTAGATCAAACCTATGACAGTGGTATGTAATGAATAGTCATCATAAGGACAAAAAGGAAAAAATTGTAAAAGGAAACCTTTGACAATCTATAACAATCCCTTATGATGAAAACCATGAAAAGAGGACATGCCTTGCTTCCTAGGGTGTCCTATCAATGAAATTCATTATGGCAATCAAAAACAAAAAAGTTTATTAGACAATAAATTCAAAGACAATATTATCCTGAAGGTGAACATAACAAAAAGAAATGCTTGATGGAGTAAAAACATTAAGGATAGTCGTGAGAGGCACTCTTCATCATCAAAGGTGTATAGTCAATGAGATGAAAAGAGTAAATGACTATGCATTATAAAAGTATGAAAATAGAAAGTCAAACCTATGATAATGGTGTCATATGACTGTTGAAAAGGTATTTTTTCTATAATAACAACAGTAGCAGTCAAATAATGATGTTGACAGTCCCTACAAAGGAAGCTAGGGTAGAGTTTGAGAAGGCATTAGGTGAGGTTTTTAAATAACAGTTAAGAGACAACAAAATCATAATTATTGGCTCTCAAAATCAACAAGACATTCCCCATTCTCAAGGACAAAAAAGGAGAAAATTAAATGTAAGCATGAGATAGTCATTCCAAAAGGATTACCACCATGATCAAGGATAATCATTCAACTATCAAAGATAACATGTCATGGGCGGTGTTGGAAGCCAAATAGGAAGCAATGCAAAGGCCTGATATGATACAATGGTATGAATGAATAGGTAATTCCAAATTTCAAGAGTGAAATGAAGAGTATAAAGAAGGAGATAGAGGAGTACTGTAGCACAGAGATAAAACAATGGTTTTGAGAAGGACAGTGCCATGAAGCATATAGAAAGGTTTGTTATATGATAGAAAACCTTAGGGAAAATGAAATGGGGATGAGCAGTCATAAGACAGAGACATTTGACAATAAAAGGGGCGTGAACATCCATCAGAGCATTAAATAAAATAAAATTTTATCAAAGGTTGCATTTACAAGTGCCCTGGTAGACTATTGGAGTACATGACCACTGAGAAGGGGGGGGTGAATCAGTGGTCTAACATAAGTAGTTGGGATGGTATAACATAAGTTATTGACTTGCTAAGCCGATTAAGCCAAGGAATAGGGCCGGTTGCTGATGAGTTTAAAACCCTCAAGACATAACTAAAGTGACTTTCCACCGGTTATAGTAAGTCACCAACCAAATATAACAAAAAGTAAACCTGTTATAAACTTTGCATAATGAACCTCATTTAGGGTTTTACAACAAACTTGAAAGCAATGAAAGAACCCAAAACAACTTCAAACAAACTCAATGGGCTTGAAAACATGTAATTGATCTGTAACCTTTGATGCAAAATATTATGCTTTTAACATTGGTTTAGATCCTTGTAGAAGCATGAAGATCTCATCAACAAACACCAAACATATCTTTATGCCAAAAACCTATCCACTAAATACCTTTGAGTCACAACATCAAAATCTATTAGCCATCAACAATAAAATGTGAATGATGAATGTGCAATGAGTACTTGTTCAATACCTCTGACTTTGTCATGAAACAACTTTGTCAAGCTTTTGCAACAACTATCAATACCTTTTGCACCAACACCATGTGAACAAGTAATGAATGAACAACAAGGACTTTGACATGAATATCAACAACCACTTTGGTTGTAGATCACCAAATGAATGAACAAACTCTTTGAAACCAATCCATGACAACATAATGAAGCAACTAACTTTGCATGTAGTTGGCATCAAACACCTTTTTCATTACCAACTCCATTTACCTTTGACATCAATGACAAACAACATCAACTTATACATGTATGAAAAATGTTGAAGTATACATAAAGCATGTGGTTTGTTTGATGGAATTCCACAAAGGGTTGTAGTCATGCCTCAAATTTGAAGAAAGTTCAAGGAAATACCCAAATATGGTAGAATATGAAAGTTAATGACCAATAAGTTGTGAAGGTGTTAATCATGTCAAGAATACAATTTGTAACCTTCTAATAGAAAAGGTAGATAGTCACTGTTGGTGGCAATTAAGGTGTCTTGACAATGAGAAGAGATGAATTATATGTCATCCCTAAGACCTTGAACGAGGGATGATAATTTTTACAAGTGTTCTATAGACCTAATCACAGTCAACAGATCAGTTATGAAGGTTAGGGTAGCAACCTATACCTAACAAATGAAGAATGATCATAAATATAAGGATTTCTCTATGCCATATGGAAGAGAAAGATAGGAAACATGCTCTACTATCATGTTCCAACAGTTTGAAAAAATAATGACCAGTTAAGAGCATCTGGAAAGCATGTAAGAGCAGATTATGGAATAGTCAAGGTAGTTTGGTAGCAACTGGGACATCAATGAGGAGTTTGAGCTTTCTAAGGGAAATGTACAAGCATCTAGGGGCAATTCAACTTCTTCCACAAATCTAGAAGCCTCATCACCAATTAGAGCACATTTCAAGGAGTCGAAGAGACTAAGTCAAACAAGGAAGATTCTTTGGCATGTGAAGGAGGTTGGCTTAATTTTCAGCCTTCTAACTTTGTCAAAAATACTTTGTATATGCTCTCCTATGGTTGGGATTAGATATAGGACCCCCAAGCTAGAATTTTAACTTAGCTCTTTCATATTTTTTAGTTGCTACAAGTAAAAAACAACATTGTAACTCATACTTTTGTCAGTCACAACAACTGAGAACACTTTTGTAACACTTTTCAAGCAAGAAGAAACATATTTCAGACTTATGTATGAACATGTTAACACTTGAAATATGTAAACACCAATTGTAAACCTCAATTGTGTGTAAGAGCTAGAAGATAATGCATGCATGAAATGAAACAAACTCACCTTGAACATGGACTCTTGATATGGTTGTTGCCCTCAGACTTTGATTGCATAACCTTGATATTGCCTTGATCTTGATCTTGATATGATATGGTGTCAATCTTGATATGATAGATTAAGGTATGTTTGAGCTATAGATAGATAATGATATGCAAGATTTAGAAATATGAATGATCTAGGTGGATGCAAATAAGAAAGGAATGTGACACATTGATTAGATGCAAGGAAATCATATAAATGGCTTATTAAATGTATTTGATATGGGAGGAAAGAATATGAAAGACTGGATATGGAAATGAATGGAATGGAAAGGCTATGAAGTGATCATTTTTGAGCTGTAGATAGAAAATGATATGCAAGATTTATAAATATGAATGACCTAGGTGGATGCAACAAAGAAAGGAATGCAATGCATTGATTAGATGCAAGGAAAGCATATAAATGGCTTATGAAATGTATTCGATATGGGAGGAAAGGATATGAAATGTTGGATATGGAAATGAATGGAATGGAAAGGCTATGAAGTGATCATTTGTTTCATCATAGAGTGGAATGAATCCCTCTTTGTTATTGGTAATGATTTTTGTAATCATTATTGGATGGATTGACTCAATACACACACACAAGAAAGACTCATGCCCCATTCCTCACTCTCCTTCATACACAACAAGGTGTAGAGATCCTCAAGCTTCCTCAAAATGTGACAGGAAAAGAAAAGATATACAAAGACAATGATATTGATGAAGACAAGAGACAAGACTTAAGATAAAGCACAAGTTTTCATACATGCAATATGATAATTATAAATATGCAAGATCATGATAATGAAAAATGCAAATTCTAATGCATATGTTAAGGACCAGTGCACAAAATAGTTGTAGGATGGAAAAAACAGTAGGTTGTGACTTAGTAAAGTCCAATGTTTTAGAATGTTAAAGATTTTATGGTTTGTTTAAATGTGTTTCTCATAACAATGATAACACAATGATAAATAACAATTTAAATGATAATGATAAACAAGATCTTATTCCTTAGTCAAGCTGAAAACCAAAGGAGATATGGATGGATATGGATCAATGATATGGGTTAATGATAGTATATGTAAGGATACAACCTATATGGAGGATGAAAATAGATGGATCAAGATATGGAATGCTATGGGTGGAGGGAACCAATGAAAATGGAACCCAAAATGTTTGGTCTTATACAAAGGATAAATAAAGGACTTATGAAGGACTCCAAAGATGGCACATCAAAGTAATAACATGCTCCCATGATAAGAGGTATGACAAGGGATAAGTATAACAAGTTATAATGACATGACATGGATATGGAAGATAAATGGATATGAAAGGAAACATGGGATGGATGACAAGTGATATGGAGGATGGAAGACACACATGGTATAAAGCATGCATTAGATACTCATTCTTGTTATTTTTCCCCAATACGTTATGCAAGATCAAAGGAAGGTGGATGGATAAAGTCAATAGAATGGAATATAAATGAAGGAATATGATGGCTAAGTGAAAATAATATAATCAAGTAATGTATTAGACAAATGGAAAAGTCTTTCCCCCAAGTGTACAAGCAGGGGTACATGGATGGATGTGAAAGCTAGTGGATACAAATAGATATGAATGGCCATGGAAATAGAAGCTTATGGAAACAAAAGTTGATGAAGGTGTATGGATATGAATGGAGGACTCAAGTCTCTTTGCAAAAGATAGTACCCCATTGAATAAATGTTTCTTATAGACCATGGCTAACATGTTCCCACTCAAAGACGTTGGTAGGAAAATTGGTAAAGATAATGGAATGGATAGGGCTAGGCAGAAGGGGGTTAAGGATTCATGCAAAGGATTGGATTAAAGGTATGGAATAAGGGATGGAGGTTGGATGGAAGTATGGAATGGAGTTGTTATGAGGGAATGTGGGAAAGAACAACATTGGCACACACCTTGAAGGGTCGTGAAAGTTGAAGGATTGAGACTAGGTTGGGATAATAAACTTGGGCATATAAGGAACCAAAACGGATTTGGAGGATGACGAAAGACTTATAATTGGCTTATGATATGGAATATACTTAGATGGAGGATTGGATGATGGTGGAATAATGGAGTCTTTTGGATTAACAAATTCGGATACCAATTTGGATTTTTTATTTGAATGCATGGATTCTTTTGCTTTCTTTGGAACCCACATTGTTTTCACTTTTGATTTTTCTTTATAGCCTTTTGATTTTTTCTTAATTGGCTTTTGAATTTTCTTGGAAATGTTTTTCTTTTAATTTTGGAGCATATTTTTTTTAATTTTGGCATGTATTTTTAGTGAGACATGATGATATTTAGGTTTTTGTGGATTCTTCGATTTATGCATTTCTTGTTTGGTATCCCAATTGCTTGGAGAGGCCATAGAGGGGTTATATGAAAAAAGAAGATTTTGAAGTGGAAGGTGTTGGAAGGAATTCAAGGGTATGTGTCTTTTTTTTTCTTGAAAGGGCATGTAAGGATATGCATTAGGAACATATGGGCCCAAGATGGATGGAAGGGTTGATGGATAGGGTCCAAGAATAGATGGTAAAGATGATGGAGAAGGTGGACATATTGATCTAAAGGGAGGCCTTTTGGGTTTGAAAGAGCTACCAACTTATTGAGAATGAGGTATATAGCCAAGGCCATAAGAATTTAGACGTGTTTTAATATTAGGGTGTTCAAGTAAACCTTACTCATGAAGGCGTGTGGTATTGTATGAGAAAACTAGCTTTTATAAAGGTAGATGAACCAAGCTTATATGTTTGTGGATCATGAATGGGATCTTCTGAAAGATTAGGATTATCATGTGATGTGAGGGAAATTCTTATACCTTGGGGGTCTTGAATTTATTCAATGGATGGAAAGCTTTATTGAATGAATTTATGGACTAGGATTATGGTATGAAGTTGAGAGACTTGGATCATGAGATGGTATGGTGTCATTACATGGAATGGAATCATGAGATGGACTGTGAACATGAGAGGGAGTACTTTGATCTTCACATAAATGGAGATCTATGTTTTCATGCTTTGGATTAATGAGGTCAAGTGAGTGACATGGTTGACTTTATATAGGTGCTATGAAGGTGAACAAACATGAAATGGATGAGTTGGATAAAAATGGGATGGATGAGGTGAAAGTGGGTGGAACTAGAAGACTAGGACTAGCATTTTGTGAAATAGGATTTTGCATCGGGTATTGTATTCCTTTGAGGGTGAATTTTGGTATTCCTTTGGTGAAATAAGATGGATGGGTGTTGGTTGAACATGGAAGACATTTTGGTTTCCCTTTTCAATGGAGGAAATGGATGACATCAAGGGTGACATGAGTTGGGAATAAGTTTCAATGGTGCCTTCGATGGTGTTTAGGATCTTTGGGAATCTACTTATGGGACACATGATCATGGATTCTACGTGATTGTTAAAGTAATTGGCAAGGAGAAACTCAAAAAGATGTTGAGGTATAAGATGGAAGTTGGAGGATATGTTAGGCTCATTTTGATCCATGGTTTTAGGTAGCTTTATGGTTTTTCTTGCTTGGTTAAGATTTAGATCTTGAATACCCCATCCCACTACGGAAGATCATACACACCTCCAAGCATATATACATTCTAATCAAGTATGGTCTTCAATCATATCTTTGGATGTTTGATAAATGCACAAACACAAATAATCTATATGACAGTGAAACGACTTACTGCAATGAGAAATTTATGTTTTGTACAATATAACAATGTATTGAAGTTCACCTTCATATTTTATATCAACCCTTAGTTTGAGAAAACATTCCATTTCAATATCTTCATATGTTTGGAAAAGAAATAGCACAAAAAAGGTTGCAAGTTGGAAAACACAGTGAGTTGTGACTAACTTCTCAGTTCCTATTCTATAGACTATAACAAAACAATATATTGAAGTTAACCTTCATATTTTATAACAACCCTTGGTTTGAGTAAACATTTTATTTGAATATCTCCATACGTTTGGAACAAAAAATACACATAATAGTTCTAGGTTGGAAAACACTGTGGGTTATGATTCACTTCTCAATTCTTGTTGAATGCTCAAGGGTGTAGAGTATGGGGTGGAGTGGCAATGTGGGGTATACATAAAAGTAACCAGATGGAGGTGAGGGCTAACTAAATAATTGGTTTGTTGTGTGTAGAGGGTTATGCAAGAGTATGCGGTTTGTAGGTTGTATAGCACGCAGTGTTTTCCAACATCCAGTTATACGTAAGTATGGTTGTGATGAAACTCGTGTTTTTTAGATATTAAGAATTTAATGAAAGGCACCTACAAAATTTATAACAACTCTTGGGTGGACTAAATTTTGGGTTTCAATTTCTTCATATGATGGTAAAAAAATGAACTAAATAATCGCAAGTTGGAAAACACAGTGTGGGATGTCAATAGATGCTTTTATGAAACCTGCATAGATTCCAAACATCTCCTCATTTATTCAATACGATGGAAGTTGATAGACTTCTCCCTTCTCCTAGTATAAGGGCCATGGTAGAAAATCACAGCTACTGCTCTCTTATTCTTATGTAAAGCATTACCTTTCATATGTGAATTCCAACATTTTGCAAATATTAATATTTAAAATGAAACTGTAATCTTGCATTGCCTTTTGAAGGGTAGCAAGTTGAGGAACAAATGTATTGTGATGTTCATCTTTTGTTAACGCTTTGAGCTTGCACATTTGTAGCCTTTTTTCCACTCTAGCAACCAATTCAGTCAATGCATGGTGGTCATTTTTGTGATGTCTATTTTCAAAAAGAGAAAGATCATAGGACTTCAGGTGTAGGCAAGATTTCAAATGTGAAAGCCTCTTTTCCAATGACAACCATGTTGCAATTTATGCTTCAATTCTTGGTAGAATGTTTTGATGAATAACCCGCTGAGACTCTATCGAAGACAATGCATGAAGGTGCCTTAACAATTCACCTCCTCGCCTGTGACTTCCACCACTAAGAAGACCACTTGGCTAAAAAACGTCCCCTTTGTAGCATCTGAATTGCTGCAAACTCATGCACTATGAAATACAAATTGCATAGCTGCTTTAATTTCATCTTCATATGCAACAAGAGATAGTGGCAGCCTTGTGTTTCCATTGCTCACCAATTTGGCTGGCGATTGTTGAGTTGTTGAGCAAATGGTATGGGCTTGGATTTTGTTTTAAGGGATAATTGTTACTCATGTATGTAGATGTCCTATTTGAAGTGGGAGCTTTCCTGTCTATTCCGTATCCACTACTGCATTACACAAATTCCCTCCTCCACCAACCTCCAATGTAGCTATGATTGTGGCATCTTAAACTTTTATAAGTTGTGCAACAACACCTTTGACTTTTGACCTATCAAAATTCTTTGCAAGACTATTATAGGTAAATTGAACATTTCCTAATCGAGCTTCAAGGAGCCTGATATCATCCTTCAACTTGGGAACTGCGTCAGATTCTTGGAAACACTTATTTTCTAATGTCTCCATGTGTCCTTCTTCGTGGGCAACACCTTCCATTACTATCTTTGTTTTATCAAATTCATGTCTTTTAGATTACAACTCTCTTCGAACAACATTAAGCTCCTCTTCTTTTGACCACGAAAACTTCTTCTTGTGTTTTAATTCCTTTTCTAATTGGCTAATTTTAGTCTTTGATTGTTTTGCTCCACTTTCAACTCCACTTTCAACACTTCCAACTATTGTTTTTCCATCTACAAATTGATCATCAGTATGTTTTTCCTCATCACCTCTACTCTTACCTCTTAAGACCCCCTGCTATTCCTTTTCATGATCTTCTAACTTATTTTTCATATCTTTTGCTTCAAGCTTTAGATAATTTTCTCCCTCATCAGCCCTTAGGACAACAACATCCCTTTCTTGGATAGAGTTTGGAATTTATTTAATACTTTAATGTGCCTTTGTAGCTTCTTTTAGGTGATTTTCTGCAATGTCTTTATCATTAGAGTATGTAGATGTTTCTTTTTTCAAGCTCATTATTGAACTCGTCTACCTTTTCAGATAAGGCTTTCATGACTCCACCCAACTGATTCTCTTTTTCTACACTTAGATCTGGTTTTTCCTTTTCCTTATCATCCATTTCCAATTGTATTTGTTCCATGGAATTTCTAACTTCAAGAATGCTTGGCTTCATTTGTTCAACTCTACTTATAGCATCATCTCTCTCTTTCTTTACTTGCACAAATTAATATTCAATACAAAACCTTTCGAGTTAATCCACTTCTGCATTGCCATTTTCCCCTTACACATACTGCACATGCTCCTTCCTCAACTTCTCATGAGCAGGAACAACCTCTTCAGTCAATACATTATCTATCTCATTCACTTTTGGCTGCTTCTTCCCAAGTGTTTTTAGAGCAAATTCCTTTTCATTACATACTTTCTACTACGTCCTCTTATTTTTTATTTCTAGCATCTCATAGAATTCTCATAACAAATATTTTTGGGATTTTTTCTGATTTGCTGCAGGCAAAGGGAAAGAGTTTTGAATTTATTGAATACTTAAATTATGTATCTTTGCAACTATTTTTTTCCCAACTTTGAGAGTGTATTTATGATTACATAATTCATATGTTTCACATAAGACTTTCATGTTTTCACCCAACTAATTCTCTGTTTCTGCACTTAGATCTGGTTTTACAACAATGAGTGGGTTGTAGTTTTTATAACACCCAATGTTTTTCAATCTGTAATTTTAGAAAACAATATTCATGTAACTAAGACATTTTGTTTTCATAAATGTACTACAATATTTATTTATTTTCTCAAGTAGTGGATGAAGCAATAGTTGCAAGTAAATTTTGTTTTTTTCTATATGCCCACAATGCTATATGTTATTGACACTTTTTTTCCTTTTTTGATAGTACAACTGAAGATGTTGAACTCATGGATTCACATCTGCCAACTTCCTAGCTATTAGAATTGGCTATGGCAGCCAAGATCTTGAGACCAAATGAAAAGCACAAAGAGAGAGAATGAAATGTGACAAGAATAAATTGTATTCTTATCAATATGATTCAGTGATAGAATTGTGACTGATGTATAATGTAGTAGAAACCCTTGGTTATATAGCCAAGGTGAGATACAAGATGTCATAGGATTATGACAAGTGTCTTTTTCATATGACATGAGACAACTAATCACACTTACCTAGGTTCACATGTGTTATGAGTCAAAAGATAAGATAACAACTAATGACAACTAACGCCTTCTAGAAAGATTCCTTCCTATGACCTAAGTAAACTTAACATGTGTAAATAAGTCCCCTAGTAATGAATTAACTAGGTACAAGACTTTATTTACACAAATACCCCCCTTAAGTGCAACTTAGGGAGTAGCAGATTATTATGCAAATGACACAAATATGTAAAGATGGGTCCTGGCTACTAGGCCATGTTAGGTACCAATGTACATATGCAAATGAAATGACAATGAAATCTCTCACAAACAAAGAAAAGGAGAAAACCCAGTGGGACAAAACTCCTCCCCAAAAGAGAGAAGAGAAACAAGGCAAACCCCCCTCAATTTTGAGTCTCCTACAATGATGGTAGAAGCTTGAAATTGAATGTTAAAGATGATCCAAAAGCGTTGAACAATGTTCCTCCCCTTAGGAAGAAACAAAACCATGGATGTATGCAGGATGTCAGAATATGGATGATGGATGATGTCTCTGAAGCATGCTCAAGTGTTTCCATGTCGATGTCAAAAGCTGACACACTCCAAACAGGCATTCTAGGCCACACTGTTGAAGAGGACAATCCAACATCTAGTAGAGATGAATGTAGAACATGATCCAAAGACAAGGATATCCCCTCTGAAGACAAAGAATCCTCCTCCAAATGTTGTCCAAAAGAATCCACACTCACGCCAAACTACAAAGAATAATCATGTAGAGATTGAACAAGAGGGTTAAGGTGTTCCCTCGCAACAACTAAAGGATCATCTTCATCAAAGAGAAGATGAATGCCATCAATGATGTCTCCCAAATCTGCAAGATGAGACTCCACAAACAAGTCTGAAATACCTGTCAAGAAGCCATCCAAAGTAGCCATATCCAAAAGACTATGAATGTCTTGCTGCACTGAATCACAAGCATCCAAAACTATGGAAACACAAGCATCCTCAGGTACAATTGTAGAAGGAGATGTGATCTCAATAGGAGGAGGAGAAACAAGAAGAGAAGTCTCTTTTTCAACTAGACATTCAAGACATTTATTATACTCAAGCTCCTCTTAAGTATCATCATCATAGGGTATATTATCAACATCATCAAGTGGAATTAAACAATTTGTAGTAGGATCATCTGGGAATGGAGAGATATGATTGTCTCCAAAAATCTCCCAAATCTTGGTCCAAAATGTATGTGGGAACTCGATATCTAAGATCTCCATAGGAATATCAACACCAATATATGAACCAATTAATCCTACAATGTGATCATTATTGTTACCCCAAACTGATTGCTTCCAAGGTGTGTCTGGTTCAGGTATGAGCCCATAAAGGTATGGAAAAAGCTTAAGCCACCTAAGATGTGTCAGGATACCTTTCTTCAAAGACTTATAATTATCCTTATTCAACATCACCACAGAAGGATGAATAGAAAAACCCATGATACCTCCTCAAATGATCAACACAAATGAATCAACCACAAGATTACCCCCCCAAATTAACTCAATCAAAGAACCCCCCAACAATATATGAGATTGACACTTTATGAGTAGTGCATTTACAATTTCCATTTGTCAAAAACAACGAAGTGGTCTTTGATCTTGGTACATACAAATACCAAATTTAGCCATAGAATCAAGTAAAAAAATTTGTACAAAATGAGATTAATCTGATCATACCATTGAAAAGTACACAAAAATTATTCACTTTAAAAAAAAATTGCATCCAAAAATTTTACTGTAGGAGCAAGATATGAGCTCCCAAAGTTCTCAAAATGAGGATGAAGCAGCAACACCTATGAGAATATACAAATTTTGGAAAAACCAAGCACTAAAACCAAAAACTGATTGCACCACTGTGAAGAGCGCAAAAAATTAGCCCAAATAAAAAAAATATTGCTCGAAAAAAGGTGTCAAAATGAGCAAGATATGTGCATTTGAAAATTAGCTCCAAAGACAAAACTACCAATAGAGAGGGGTAGGAAAATTTTCAAAAATGTATTGATGCAGAATGACATCAGCTCTTCACAAATTTAAAATTGACGACCGTATAGTTGTCACCATGGTCGTCACTCCTCTGTTGGAATATGCTTCAAAACGCCCGGTATATTCTCTAAGTGTTGTCAGCGAACTTTTGCAACAGAATCTGACTGATCCTGACATAATATTTGTTGAGGATGCTGGTTTGAATATTTTTTCGCTGGATTTCTTTGACTTTTTTGGTTCATTTTGAAAAGCACTGCCGAAATTTTGCTTTTTTCACTACTTTAATTTTTCACCGGTGATTTAATACCGGTCGCCACCAATAAAGAAATGTGGGGCCACGGTGGTGAATTATAGCCAACCACGTGGTGAATGTGGGCAGGCGGGTACCTAGTACCTGCTCTGCACAGTGTACCAGGCCGCAGAAAATTTTCTACTGCCCTTTTTATTTTTGATTTTTATTTAAAGAATTTCTGAAACAATATATATATCAAATACATGATTTTTTATATAAAAAAATCAGAAAATTTTCAAATAATAAAATATATTTATCTTTTCAAAAATTGTACCGCCTATAATAATGATGATTTGGGGGGTTGTACGGCTCTTTGGACAAATTTTTTTTGCCTCACCGGACAATTGCTCAGATTCAGACAATTTGGCAATCGATCTTAAGGTTTTTGGCCCTTCTGGACGCGATGGCAAGGTCAGATTTGACCCAAAATGCTCCAAAAATGCAACTACCTTCTGGATCTGGCAACCACTCTTCAGCTTCAAACCCTCATAGATTTGGCCTTGTATGTCCGATTTGGACAAAACAAAAGGAAAATTTGACTTTCTCGAACACTCTGGACGTAATGATGAGCTTAGATTTGCACCAAAAAGCTTTGATTTGAACTTGCAATAAAGAGCCAAATATAGAACCCCCCCAAATCTGGTATCTCTCTTCAGAAAAAAGACTTTCCAATGGCACCCAACCTGCTCTGATACCATGTTAGAATTGGCTATGGCAACCAAGATCTTGAGACCAAATGAAAAGCACAAAGAGAGAGAATGGAATGTGACAAGAATAAATTGTATTCTTATCAATATGATTTTGTAGAACCCTAATTCAAATACCTGCAAAACACAACAAATGAAATACATTAGGAGATCAAATGCAAATAAGAATAAGGATTCCCCATGAAATCCATTAGCAAAGTTTAAAATAGGAAATGAGACAAGAATGAAATGAAAGAGCAATAAAGCAAGTTAAATCCTATTGAAGACAATGCAAACTCTTGATCCCATGGGGGAATTGGTGCCAATTTGATGTGAAAATTGGCCCTTTCCCAATTCCTATGATGCAAGATTGATGAATGTTGATGGATGATCCACTTTGTTGATGTTTGATGGTGAGTCCTCCAATGGAAAAATCTGCATAACCTAGCTAAGATTTAGTGATGATGGATGGAATTTGCTAATAATTTGAGCATAGTAAGTTTACTCAAATTGTGGATGATCAAATGAGGAGTTTAGCCTCTTATTTATAGAATGCTAAGATGGATGAATGTCCAAAATAGAGAAATGTGGGACTAACATTCAACCAATGGCAAGATGCCACTTGTCAACTTGTGAATGGAGGAAGATTGAGCACATTTTGATCAATGTGCAAGTTTGAAATTTGAATTTGATGAAATGACATGTTTAGGGGGGATGAAAGATGAGTTAAATGCCAAGTGGGAGACATGTAAGAGACAATGTAAGAGCTTTAAATTCTTTGTTGGATGGACAAGTCATTTTGGGGGGAGATTTCAAATTTGAGGAATATTCCCACTTGGATGCCTTTTTTGAATGAAAATAGGTGATTTATAAAACAATTAAATTGATTTTCATGTGCAAGTTGCAAAATCTAGAGGATTTGAGTGATTAGGATTAAATTAATCAAGATTTGATTAATTTAAGGGGAATTTAGCTTATTTGACCATTTGATTTAGATTTTAGGATTGAAATAAATCAAAAAGAGATGAAAATGATTAAGACTTAGTTAAATAAATATTTTGATTTATTTAACCAAAAGGGGTGATGTTAGATTAAATTAGATAAATGTTTGATTTATTTAATTTAATTAGATGAACTTTAGAAATTTAATCAAATAATATGGATTATTTAATTAAATAAAGATAGGAAGATGAAATGACCTAGCTAATTGCACATAGATGATGATTTAATTAAATTGAGGGATTTATTTAATTAAAAGGGAAATTATGATGACTTTAATCAAATAAGGCTATTCGATTAAATGGTTAGACAGAGGGATAATTCAAAATGAAACGATATTAGTAGATTGGGATCGAGTATGCAATATCAATCTGTATATTTTCTGTCTACAAAATGTAATGAGATTGGAGAAAACTAAGTTTTAAGAAATTTGCAACCCACATAGTGTTGTAAAACCCTCTATATGTAAGAACCCAATTGGTAAGTCAGGAAAATTGAGGTGACGCCAACGTTATCTCTTCGCTTCCCTCATTCAAACGTTTCCTGTCGTTTGTCAGTTTCATCACTTTTATCATTCATCTTGGCGGGCCCTGCACTATTCCATCAAATCATGTTATGTATCTTTCTATGTATGTTGTTATGTATGTTTTTATGCATTTTTGTATGTACATAGGTGTGTTTTGTTAGGAGATTAGTTGCGTCCATAGAGGGTTTTACAACATTGTGTGGGTTGGAGGTTTCATAAATCATGCACTCACCTCCCACTGTATTTTCCAACTTGCAATCATTCAGAGTTTTAATAGTTGGAAACCAATGGGTGTTTATAAAATGGTGCCTTTCATTGCATTCCTACTGGATAATTAACAAAATATTTTCAAGACATTCCTCCCTGTGCTCTCCACCACATAACTTTGAATGTATAGAATGAAATAAATGGAAAACCAAATTGTGAAAACTACATGTGTTTAATTAAACCACATTGTGTTTTCCAACCTGCAAATTATATTCTGCATTTATTTTTAAATCATATGGGGAAATTGAATTGCAATTTTTTTGTGTAAGATTTGTTATAATTTGAGAAGGTGAATGAACTTCAATACATTCTTACTGTCTACAAACTTTAAGGTTTTCATTAGAAGCATGATGTCTATATATGATTGCATGTCGGGAAACAGTATGTGTTATGAAACCTACAACCCAAATATTGTCTCAGCTTTGAGAGTGTCTTTCTGATTAGAGAATGCAAATGTTTTGTTTTTAATAAGTTGTTTACAAAATTTGTCTACCTTTTCACATAGGACTCTCATGTCTCCATCCAATTGATTCTCTTTTCTAGACTGGCATCTCATTTTTCCTTGTTTTCATGTTATGTATGTTTCTATGTATTTTTGTGTGTATGTTTTTATGCATTTTTGTATGTATATAGGTGTGTTTTTTCGGTAGATTAGTGCTATATTTTGGTCAATCAAGGTGATCACCAAGGTTTTTGTTGACTTGTTAACCTTTATTCTTGCAATAATATGCAATTTTTCAGTTGTTTGTACAAGTAATGGTTCACTTTATAATATCATTGAACAATGGTTACGATACTGATATGTCATTTAGGTGTTCATTGAGAAACACATGATATAAACATAAGTCTGATAGTGGTATGTGGTATCCTTCTTGTCTATCTTCTATGCCCTTATTTATTATTGTAAGTTATGGCCTCTTTCATATATCAGGAGAGATGAGTTTTTTATATATCTGAATGAACGCTCAGTGCTTCACAGTTCCTACAAAATGGAAAAATGAAAGATATAATTGCTGATATATATTACTAGTGTTACCAATAGGTTAAATTGGAAATTAAATTCCCATTGTACAATTTAATATGTTTGTTTATTGTTTGTACAAGCTGGCACTTTGCAATCACCACAACATATAATCCTATATTGGTGAAATTTGGAATAAAAATAATTCTTTGTAGCACCAAATATCTTTAATTTTTCAATTTAATCTATCACTAACACTTATATTCCTTCTAGGTGGTTGATATATTTGAGGAAACTTGAAATTGAATACATCAAACGTTGGTGGATTGAGAAGGATGCTTTAGGAGATGTGAAGCTTCTGCACTAAATACATGTGATTCTAGTTGTCATGGCTTGAATTGCAAGTGTAATGGTCAGTTAAATTTTCAAAATTTATTTTGTATTTAGAAACTATGATTTATTTATAGATGAGATGCTTACTATGGAAAATGTGAACAATTTCCAGTTTAATTTTTTTTTAAATGTTACATTATTGTGTGCCTATTATATCCCAAAATTTTACGTGAAGGATGTTTCCTCCTTGAAATGTGAGTGTTACATGGGAAATGCTTAAAAAAATAGTGAACGATGATACTACATCCTTTTAATTATCCCTTTACACAAATACACATAAAAAAACTCTGCATTTCAAATGAAAACCCTTTACGCAAACAAAACCCTCTATTTTCTCGTCAATGAAAACCCATTTTCGCAATGAATAGCCATTTAATTCTTCACAATTCCCAAGAAAAATGGCATATATACATACCTGCTAGCTAGCTTCCCACACTTGTTGAATGTGTTTTGGTAGGGAGAGTCTCCACTCTCATTCGGCCTTCGAATTCCTACAACTTCCTCACGTGCCCCGCAACAACCTCCAAAATGCAAATGTCAAAAATGGCAATGTTTTGGGTTTTTTGACCATTGCTTTTCTGATTTTGAAAGTCATAAGATGTACAGTCCTTTTCCGGTGATGGGACACGTGATGGCACGGGCCTAATCATCTATTAGCGTGCTTCGTCAAGTCTTTCTGTCAGTGTGTTTTGTCCAACGCGTGGGATGGGGGTTATGATATAATGTTACATACATAGGTGTGTTTTGTCTATACTTTATCTTCTCCCCTAACAGTGTCATTAGGTCAATTTTCTCGCTGCTTTGAATGATGTCAGTGTTCTTTTCCTTGCATGAGAAGCTATTCGTTCACTGCAGGAAGGAAGGGGAATTGACGTGATTAAGACATATGTTTTAAATTGTAACTAGTATTGTCATTGGAAAATGATTTATGTTGTGGGTTTTCTCATTCTATAGGTTGAAAGTGAAAGGTTGGAGAGCAGGGGGCTTGAGTTGCAGGTGGGGGAGATGAAAAACCAACAGAATTGAGGTGAGGGGTTTGTAATTGATTGGTTTGTCACTTCTAAAGGGTTTTAAAACATTATGCGGGTTGCAGATTTCGAAAAACTAGTGTTTTACAACCTAGAATTTTACACAACAGTATGAATATCTTGAAAAGCTTTTGTTATTTAGACTGTATGAATGCAATGAAAGGCACCATTTTTTAAACACCCAGTGTTTTGCAACAACCATTAACACTTTGTATGATTGCAGGTTGGAAAACACAGTGGGATGTGAGTGTATGATTTGTGAAACTTTCAACCCACACAATGTTGTAAAACCCTCTATGGATGTAGCTAATCTCCCGAAAAAACACACCTATGTACATACAAAAATGCATAAAAACATACATAACATGATGGGATGGCGTATCGGTGTGTTTTCTCCAGTGGTGTGTTTTTTCGAAGAGTAGTTGTGTCCATAGAGGGGATGACATAGTGCGGGGCCTGCCAAGATGGATGATAAAAGTGATGAAACCGGTAGACGGGAGGAAACATCATGGTGAGGGAAGTGAGGAGATAATGGTGTGTAAGCTCATTTTTCTTGACTAACCAATTGGGTTGTTATGTCTAGAGGGTTTTACAACGCTCTGTGGGTTGCAGGTTTCTTAACACCCAGTGTTTTCCAATTTCATTACATTCTTACTATCTAATTCACAAAAGGTTCTCAAGGAAATCACAAAACATACCAAATTGAGGTGAGGGGTGAGTAACCAATTGGGTTGTTACTTGTAAATGGTTTTACAACATTATGTGGGTTGCAGATTTTGTAAGACCAGTGCTTTGCAACCTGGAAGCTTACAAAACAATATGAATGTCTTCAAAAGATTTTGCTAATTAGATAGTAGGAATTTAATTAAAGGCAACGTTTTATAAGCACCTAGTGTTTTCCAACAAGCATTAACAATCTATATGATTGTAGGTTGGAAAAACACAGTGGGAGATGAGTGCATGATTTATGAAACCTTCAACCCACACAATGTTGTAAAACCCTCTACACATTGAAGCCAAATGAAATCCCTCATTTTTCCTGTTGCTTTGAATTACGCCGACATTTTTTTCTCTGCACGAGAAGCTATCCATGCACCGTAGGCGAGAAGGCTGATGTGACTAAGACATGTGTTTTAAATTGTAACAGGTATTGTTATTGGAAAACACTCTATGTTGTGATTTCTTTCTTTTTGCATGTTGAAAGTTGAAGGTTTGAGAGCACAGGGTGGAGTTGCAGGTCAGGGATATATAAGACTATACAAATTCACCTAAAGGGTGAGTAACCAATTGGGTTGTTACTTGTAAAGGGTTTGAAAACAATATTTGGGTTGCAGGTTTCATAACACCTAGTGTTTTTGAACCTGCAATTACACATAGAGAATATGAATGTAATGAAAATGTTTTGGTTACTTACACAGTAAGAACCCAATTGGGTGGTCACACCTCAGTTGATTTTGGATACTTTTATGTATCCCCCACCGACAATTATATTGACAGTATGAATGTATTCAAAAGTTTATTTTATTTAAACAGAAAGAATGCAATGAAAGGCACCTTCAAAATTTATCACAAGTGTTAGGTAGACTAAAAATTGTGTTTGAAATTCCTCTTATGATTGAAAAGATATATGCTTTCTTACAACATAAGGTGCAAAAAGATTTGAAACTTTAACTGTATGTAACACTAGCAATTTTTTTACATATTATAGCCAACCACAGATGCATCATTGGTTGTGTGTTTATTATGTGCATTTTATTTATGTTAATATGAAGTATATTGATAGGAAATGCTACCTGAAGTCTTATTGTTTATGGTAGCTTGCTTATAAATGAAAGAAAAAGATTGACATTTAAATTGTTTGAGCTCGACAATTTTTAATATAGTTGTCAATGGTATTCAATAGAGTATAGCAATAAATGTTTTGTATGTATATATGTGGGAAACTATTTTTCTCATTATGGATACTTTCAAATGAATAATGGTATTAAATGATATTTGTAATAGTAAAAATGGCATTTCACTATCTTCATCTGATTGCAACAAAAAAATGCTCACATTATTTGCAGTGTTGGAAAACACACTGTCCCCTGTAAGTTATTTTCTTGTGAAAAGTTTTTGTTTCCTATGCACCAAGAATGTAAGGAATTCGACCTAAAAAATTTTGTTTCTTAAGATTGAAAAAATATATGCTTGCTTACAGCAAATGGTGCAATAAATTTTGGAACTTTAAGTGTCTATAACACTTGCAATTTTTTTACATATTATAGCCAACCATAGATGCGTACTTTAAAAGGGAAAGTGGAAGAAAGGGAAAATTTGAAATCTGCTTTTTAACGTGTATTTTGATATTTTTGAATGAACTGGTTGCATGTATTTGAATTTTATGTGACGTTTACATTCCTGCCATTACAAGGCAAGGATGGACAAGGAAGTGGTGGGCATGAGAAAGTTAGTGTCCATTTGGGACAAGAAAATATGCCTCGACAAGGCAACAAAGAAGAAAGGGTTCTTGGGGAGGAGATCATTTTCCTAGGTAGAAATTTTGAGAAATAGGAATCTCGTTATCCTGCTACATTGATGTAATAGAACGATAGT
The DNA here is from genome assembly GCA_007258455.2 of Sequoia sempervirens. NCBI lineage: Eukaryota > Viridiplantae > Streptophyta > Pinopsida > Cupressales > Cupressaceae > Sequoia > Sequoia sempervirens. Next base: position 292,349,533 of record VDFB02270651.1, on the reverse strand, counting down.
ATTTCAATTTCTCATTTTTTGGAAAGGAAGCAAAAAAATGAGACCTTGACCTTATTGGTGATGTTTCTTGGATACAGTTTTCAATATATTGAATACTTTTATGTGCCATTGTAGTTGCTTTTTGCTCAGCTTTTAAAGTGTCTTTGTGATTTCATTAAGAAAATTTCATTTCTATTACGAATATGCTAATTTTGATAGTATATTGTTCCTTCGATTCAAGTTGAGAATCGGGGTGACGATCACGCTAATGCCATAGTTGACAATAAAGAGGAAGAGGTTGTAGAGGGCCACCCTATGGACGAGGAGGGTATGAATGAAGCACGAGGTGATGTGGAGGACGGGAAGGTAGATATAATAACTCAATTAGTGCATTGTTTCCTTGTGTGTATATAGGTTGTGCATTTAATGCATTTTAATATCAAATATACATGTAGGCGATGCCACCTAAAGTCTTATTGTTTATGGTAGCTTGGTTGTTGATGTCACATTATTTACAGTGTTGGAAAACACATTGTCCCCTGTTTGTTATTTTTTTGTGAAAAGTTTTTGTTTCCTATGTACCAAGAATGTAATGAAGTCCACCTTCAAAATTTTGGAATAACTCCTTGGTAGGGTAAAAATGGCATTTCACTATCTTCATATAAATAAAACAAAAAAATGCTCACATTATTTGTTGTTTTGGAAAACACTGTCCCCTATCAATTATTTCCTTATGATGTGTTTTTCTTTCCTATGGACCAAGAATGTAATGAACTACACCATATTTTGGAACAACTCTTTAGCACAGTAAAAAATGAATTTCACTATCTTCATTTGATTGTAACCAAAAAATGTTCACATTATTTGTAGTGTTGGAAAACACACTATCCCTGGTTCCTTTAGAGGAAGAAAGTGGAAGAAAGGGTAATTTCGAAATATGCTTTTGAACATGTATTTTCATATTTTGAATGAATTGGTTACATGCATTTGAATTTGATGTGACATTGACATTATTGATGTTACAGGGAAAGGATGAACAAGGAAGTGGCAGGTGTGAGCAGGCTAGCCAATAAGGTCAAGGCCTGATTTTATCGATTCTTGACACTAGCCTGCTCAATTTCTCAATTTCATTCAATTTTTGGCAAAGAAGTGATAAAATCGAGCCTTGACCTTATTGGTGACGTTTCTTGGTCCATCTAATTTTTCCTTTTCCCTCTCATCTATTTCCAATTGTATTTTTCCTCCATAGGTACATATAAATTATTTTATTCTGTATATATAAATATGTTACGAAAGGTGACTATGATTTCAGATAAGAGTTTCATCTCTCCCCCCAGCTGATTCTATTTCTATGTGCTTAGATCTGATGTTGCCTTTTCCTTATATCCATACGTTAATTGTTGAACGTAGTCATTTATATTGATGGGTTTGTTACAGGTTGAAGGTGTTGAAAGTGCAATGGTCAAAGTAGAGGCTTCTCGGAACCCTCTTGTTACATGTACAATAGTGAGGATCCGTGCAAGTGGAATCACCCCACCATCAGTGCCAAGGACCCAAAGAAGCCTATAAGATTTTATCTGAGCATCTCCTCAATTGCACATAAAAGGAAATGTAGGAGAAGATGAGAGAGGCCGAGAATAGTCATTTTGCATTCAATATTTGATCATGTAAATTGAACAATTATGGTGTGGAATTATATTATTTTGGTATGTTTGAAGACTACGGTCTTCTGCCAATAGTGGCATGGTGCGATTGTTAAGTTGTATATTTAATCTTTCCATCAAGGTTCAAATCCCTTTGGGGTGTATTTTTTGACAATTTATATTGGGGATGAGGTCCCTCATTTGTGACCTCACCGGTTCATAGCTCCGAGTCAAAAGTGTTTACCCCTCTTAATTAAAAAAATATAAGACTATGTTCTTACATATTTCATATGACACTTTTTGTTGCCATGTAAAATTTCATTATAAACAATGTCAAAATCCATCAAAATCCATCAAATAATGGTAGGTAATGCCACCTCAAGTCTGATTATTTATGTCAACTTACTTACAAATGTTAGCACATGCAATGAGCACTTTCTGTTCTATAGTCTATAACAAAATAATGTATTGAAGTTCAGCTTCATATTTTATAACAACCCTTAGTTTCAACAAACATTCCATTTCAATATCATCATATGTTTGGAACAAAAAATGCACAAAATAGTTGCAGGATAGAAAACACACAGGATTTATTGAACAATTAAGCACAAAATTTTGAGATATCAAAATTATCTTCAATACAATCAAAACAACTCAACTCTATAACTGCAAGTCGTAAGACTTTAACAAACAAAAATCTGGACCAAGAATATTTCTCTCAGACCTCAACTAGAAATACAAAAAATCACAGTTCACATCTGGTGAACACAACTCGCACTATACAATGAATCAATAACCAAAAATCTGGATATAGCAGCTTCCAACAACCATGATGAACATATCTGAACCTCACAAACATAGGAGAAAAACCTAGAGAAACCACTGAACATCTGCAGCATATCTTCATCACAATTTTCTCAATATCCCTGACATATATAGCCAATAACCTTCATCCATGACACTAATGATAACAACAATTAGTTGATAACCAATTGACTAGTTGACATCAATGACAACACCTTCATTCTTTCCATTCTTGCAACAATCTCTCCCTTTGTCATTAATGGCAACACATGATGTGAAAAACCATCAAAGACACCATACTAGCTCTGAATACACTTAAGATTTTTCTTTTTGTTTCTCCCCCTTAGTAGATAGTTTTTTATATTCTTATTGTTTTGTATGTTTTCTCTTCTCTTTTTCATATGCTTCCTCTTTCTTTTTCACATGCTTCCTCTCTCTTTTTCACATGCTTCCTCTCCCCATTTGACATCAATGGAAAAGGCAAAAGATATTTACATTGATTTCCCCTTTGACATAGAAAACATAATACTCACAATGACAACACCTGACACTATCTGCTCCCCCTAAGAGGTAGCCACCAAAACATCAGTCCAAAAGAAAAATAGATCCATAGATCCACTAGACTAATGCATCTCCATATGCATCTAGTTCAAAAAAGGAGGGGCAATGACCCCTAACTTCTCCCAGAGATAATCAAAAGTATCTTTAGGAAGAGCCTTCGTAAATATATTAGCCACTTGATCCTTCGTCAGAACATACTCAAGCTTTACTTCATTCTCCACGACCTTCTCTCTCAAGAAATGATACCTGATAGATATATGCTTCATCATCGAGTGCATCACAAGATTCTTTGAAATGTTAATTGCACTTGTATTATTACAAAAGATAGAAATGGGATCATCATATACCACTGTGATATCTTTCAATGTATGTTTCATCCATAGAACTTGTGTACAACAAGATGCAGTAGCAATATATTCAGCTTCAATAGTAGACAAAGAGCCTAAATCTTGCTTTTTACTCAACCATGCCACCAATCTGCAACCAAGAAAGAATGCACCACCACTTGCACTCTTTCTGTCATTTACACATCCAACCCAATCTGCATTTGTATAAGCACTTAGAGTAAATTCAGTATCTTCAGGATACCATAATCCATAATTCAGAGTGCCATTCAAATATTTGAATATTCTTTTAATAGCAGCAACATGTGTTTCCTTAGGATCTTCTTGAAATCTAGCCACAAGACAGACAACATGTATAATATCTGGTCTAGTAGCAGTCAAATACAATAGTCCACCAATCATAGATCTATACTTGATCTGATCAACATTTGGTGAATCATCAACTTTACCCAATTTCCAACCAGTCACCATAGAAGTACATACCGATTTTGAACCATCCATCCCAAACTTCTTCAACATCTCTTTCAAATAATTAGACTATGAAATAAAAAATCCTTTCTTTGTTTGATTAATCTGTAACCCAAGAAAGAAACCCATCTCTCCAAACATGGACATTTCAAATTCTTTCTACATCTCTTCCATAAATATCTTACACATATTTTCATTTCCTCCAAAGATAATTTCATCAACATATACAACTACAATCAAGATTTTGTCATTTTCAATCTTAAAATATAGATTACTATATGTCGTACCTTTGTTGGAACCTTGCTGAATCAAATACCTATCTAACCTCACATACCAAGCTCTAGGAGCTTACTTCAATCCATATAAAGCTTTCTTCAATCTGCACACCATATCCGGTTGCCCTAACAATTGAAATCCTTTTGGTTGTTCCATGTAAACCTCTTCTTCTAGCTCACCATTCAAAAATGCTAATTTGGCATCCATCTGATAGACCTTAAAGTCTTTATGAGAAGAAAATTCTAAGAACATCCTTATAGCTTCCATTCTTGCTACCAGAGCAAAAGTTTCCTGAAAATCTATTCCTTCTACTTGTGACTAACCTTTACACACAAGCCTTTCTTTGTTTCTAACCACTTCTCCATTCTCATTCAACTTATTTCTGAATACCCACTTCAATCCAATGATGTTTTTATCTGCCAGTCTTGGGACCAATTCCCAAGTTTTATTTTTCTCAATTTGCATAATTTCTTTCATAGCTTCCATCCAATGTTCATCTTTACATGCTTCACTTACAGTTTTCAGTTCAATCTCAAAAAGTAAACATAGATTAGCTTCAACAACTACTCTACTTCTAGTTAGTACTCCTTTAGTCTTATCTCCAATAATCTAACTTTCTGAATGATTCTTCTACACATATCTAGGTTTCTTAGGTGACATCACCAGAGCATCTTCTTCTCTTTCATTTTGTTCATTTTGCTTCTCTTTCTCATCCTTTTCCTGTTCTTCCACAATCTCTTCAATTCTTACACAATCAGGTTCATCAGATACATCCATCAATGTCAATTGAATTCTTCATTGTCTCATCAACCTTGACATTTGAACTTTCTAAAATATTTCTTATTCTTTTATTGAAACATCTCTATGCTTTGCTTTTAGTAGAATATCCAAGAAAAATGCCTTCATCACTTCTTGCATCAAACTTACCTAAGGTTTCTTCATCTCTCCTGATATAACATTTGCTTATGAATACCTTGAAATACTTAACAGTAGGAATTCTTCCAAACCATAGCTCATAGGGGGTCTTTGTATTGTTTGATCTTACTTGAACTTGATTGAATACACAAAAAATTATGAATAACTTCTCTCCAGTAAACTTTCAATAAACCAACCTCAATAATCATTGATCTAGTAGCCTCTTAAACTATTATGTTTTTCCTTTCAACAACTCCATTTTGTTGAGGAGTTCTCAGATTAGATAACTATCTTCTTATTCCATGCACTTCACAAAACATATTAAAATCATGGGAGGTGAATTCTCCACTTTTGTCAGACCTTAAGCATTTTATCCTCAAATTCACTTCATTTTCAACCATAGCTTTGAATGTCTTGAATCTATCTAATGCCTTTGATTTCTCTCTAAGAAATGTAACCATGTATATCTAGAATAATCATCAATAAAAAGCCTAAAGTACCTTTTACCTTGCAGACTTCTCACTCTTGTAGGACCACAAAGATTTGTATGAATTAAATCCAGTAGTCCAATAGTAAATTATTCCTTTGATCTATAATGACTTCTTGCTTGCTTTCCAAACTGACAATTCCTGTAAATAGCATTAACAGGCTTTGTAATTCTTGGTAAATCTCTCACGGCCTGAATTGTACTAATCCTTTCCAAGTTATCAAAATTCATGTGACACATTCTTCTATGCCATAACCAATTGTCATTAATTTGAGTCATAAAGCATCGTCCATTAGCACCCTTAAGTTGATAGATATTTCCTTCATATTTCTTTCTTGCAACAATTAATGTTCCAGATCCTTTTTGGATCTCACATCTCTCATCCTTAAACACAAGATCACATCCTTTACTACACATCTGACCAACACTCAGAAGATTATGCCTTAAACCCTTAACATAGTAGACATCATCAGTATTATGCTTGCCATCAAAACTTACTAAACCTATCCCACAAATTTTAGCACCAGTATCATCTCCAAACATAACCAAGCCTCCATCATATTTTTCAAGTTTAACAAAATTACTTTTATCACCAGTCATGTGATGTGAACAACCACTGTCAACAACCCAATAGTTCTTTTCTTTTTAGCATGTAGGGCAGAGATTATAGTACCTTCATTTTTCTCCTTCTCTAGAGGTCTTTCCTTCACTTGTTTTTCAAAATTAGCAGAAGTAGTTTCATCCTTTATAGCCAAGAACAAGCATTCATTGTCATCAAGATCTTCATACTTCTAATCTTCATCAGGTATACTAGCATTCTCATTCACATAATATTATTTGTTGATCTTCTTTCCTTTCTTTTCTTTATCATATCTTTGTTTATTCCTCTTAGCTCTTTCCAAACACTTTGTAGCATAATGACCTATTTCTCCACAAATAAAGCATTTAAAGGCTAACTTACCTTCATACTTACCGGAGCCTTTCCTCATTCTTCTCACAAAGTTAGCTTCTATTTCATCAAAATTTTCTTCATCCAAATCTTCAACTTTTGTAGCCTTAAAAGCAATTTTTGATTTGAGTCCATACCTCATATTCGACTTCCTCATCTCATAAGATGCTAGAAATCCCAACAACAGATCTTTAGTGCGGGTCTTATAATCTATACTCTGTTCAATATCACACACCTTCTCACTGTAAGCATCAGGGAGAGTTCTAAGAATCTTCTTCACAATTATGGTTTCTTTTACAGTAGCACCAAGTCCTCGCATTCTAACCACTATCTCATCCAATCTATGTATATAAGCTTTAACATTCTCATCTTCAGACATGTGTAGAAGCTCAAACTGTGTCTCCAAATTCTATAATTTTGCCTCTTTAACTCTTTCGTCACCTTCATGTGCCCTTTCCAAAGCATCCCAAACTTCCTTAGCAGTCTTCAAATTCTAAACCTTAATCAACTTAGAGTGTACCAAACTATTTTTCAAAATGTACTTCACCTTATTGTTCACTTCATGTGCCTTGATCTCATCATCCGTACTCGGACCATTTGCAAAAGGAGTGTAAGGATTCTTGTAAGCTTTGTCCACATCCTATCCGTAATACTCTAGATATTCTTCCATCATTTTTTTCCAAATAGCATAGTTAGTTCCATCGAACCTCGAATAATCATAAACCATTTTTCCAGCCATCCTAGACCTTCCTCAAGCGGTTAAGCTCTTCACCAAGGAACCAAGCTCTAATACCAATTATTGAACAATTAAGAACTAACTTTCTAGATACCAAAATTATCTTCAATACAATCAAAACAACTCAACTCTAGAACTACAAGTCGTAAGACTTTAACAAAGAGAAATTTAGACCAACAATATTTCTCCCGTACTTCAACCAGAAACATAGAAAACCACAGTTCACAACTGCTGGACACAACTCACACTGTACAATGAATCAATAGCCAAAAATATGGATATAGCAGCTTCCAACAGCCATGATCAACATATTTGAACCTCACAAACATAGGAGCAAAACCCAAATCAACCACTGAACATCTGCAACATATCTTCATCATAATTTTCTCAATATCCTCGATATATACAACCAATAACCTTCATCCATGACACTAATGACAACAACAATCACTTGATAACCAATTGACCTGTTGACATCAATGACAACACCTTCATTCTTTCCATTCTTGCAACAGGGTTGTGACTCACTTCTCAACTCTTGTTCAATGAGCACTTTTTGTTATGTAGAGTGTAACAAAATAATGTATTGAATTTCACCTTCATATTTTATAACAACCCTTACTTTTAGAAAACATTCTATTTTAATATCGTCATACACTTGGAACAAAAAATGCACAAAATAGTTGCAGGATGGAAAACACACAGGGTTGTGACTCACTTTCAATTCCTGTTTAATGAGCATTTTTTGTTATGCAAAGTGTAACAAAACAATGTATTGAAGTTCACCTTCATATTTTATAACAATCCTTACTTTCAGCAAACATTCCATTTTAATATCGTCATACGTTTGGAACAAAAGATGCACAAAATAGTTGCAAGATGGAAAACACACAGGGTTGTGACTCACTTCTCAATTCCTGTTCAATGAGCACTTTATGTTATGCAGAGTGTAGTAAAACAATGCATTGAAGTTCACCTTCATATTTTATAACAACCCTTACTTTCAACAAACATTCCATTTCATTATCTTCATACATTTGGAATAGAAAATGCACAAAATAGTTGCAGGATGGAAAACACACAAGGTTGTGACTCTCTTCTCAATTCCTATTCAATAAGCAGTTTATGTTATGCAAAGTGTAACAAAATAATTTATTGAAGTTCACCTTCATATTTTATAACAACCTTTACTTTCATAAAACATTCCATTTCAATATCGTCATATGTTTGGAACAAAAATTACACAAAATAGTTGTAGGATGGAAAACACATAGGGTTGTGACTCACTTCTCAATTCTTGTTCAATGAGCACTTTCTGTTATGCAGAGTGTAATAGAACAATTTATTTAAGTCCACCTTCATATTTTATAACAACCCTTACTTTCAGCAAACATTCCATTTCAATATCGTCATACGTTTGGAATAGAAAATGTACAAAATAGTTGCAAGATGGAAAACAACCTGTTTGTGACTCACTTCTCAATTCTTGTTCAATGAGCACTTTTTGTTATGCAAATTATAACAAAATAATGTTTTTAAGTTAGCTTTCATATTTTATAACAACCCTTACTTTCAACAAACATTCAATTTTAGTATCGTCATACATTTGGAACAAAAAATGCACAAAATAGTTGCAGGATGGAAAACACATAGAGTTGTGACTCAGTTCTCAATTCCTGTTCAATGAGCACTTTCTATCATGTAGAGTGTACCAAAAAAATCTAATGAAGTTCACCTTCATATTTTATAACTCTTACTTTTAGTAAACATTTCATTTCAATACTATCATATGTTTAACAAAAAATACACCAAATAGTTGTAGGATGGAAAACACACAGGGTTGTGACTCACTTCTTAATTCCTATTCAATGAGCACTTTATGTTATGCAGAGTGTAATAAAACAATGTATTGAAGATCACCTTCATATTTTATAACAACCCTTACTTTCAGAAAACATTCCATTTCAATATCGCCATACGTTTAGAACAAAAAATGCACAAAATAGTTACAAGATGGAAAACACATAGGGTTGTGACTCACTTCTCAATTCATGTTCAATGAGCACTTTCTATTATGTAGAGTGTAACAAAACAATGTAATGAAGTTCACCTTCATATTTTATAACAACCCTTACAACAAACACTCCATTTTAATATCTTCATATGTTTGCAAGAGAAAATGCACATAAGAGTTGTAGGTTGGAAAACACATTGGGTTGTGACTCACTTCTCAATTCTTGTTGAATGCTCAAGGGTGTAGAGTTTGGGGTGGAGTTGAAAACATATGAAGTTAAATAAAATGCATTGAATGATTGTAGGTTGGAAAACACAATGTGGGATGTTAGTAAATGCTTTTATGAAACCTACACAGATTCCAAACATCTCCTCATTTATTCAATACGATGTAAGTTGACAGACTTCTCTCTTCTCCCAGTACAAGGACCATGGTGTAAAATCCCAGCTACCACTCTCTTATTTTTATGTAAAGCATTACCTTTCATATGTTAATTCCAACATTTTGCAAATATTAATATTTAAAATGAAACTGCAATCTTGCATTGCCTTTTAAAGGGCAACAAGTTGAGGAACAAGTGTATTGTGATGTTCATCTTTTGTTATCGCTTCGAGCTTGCACATTTGTAGCCATTTTTCAATTGTAACAACCAATTCAGTCAATGTATGGTGGTCATTTTTGTGATGTATATTTTCAAAAAGAGAAAGATCATAGGACTTTAGATGTAGGTGAGATTTCAAATGTGAGAGCCTCTTTTCCAATGGAAACCATGTTTCAATTTCTACTTCAATTCTTGGTATCATGTTTTGACGAATAACCTGCTGAGACTCTGCCTGAGACAATGCATGAAGGCACCTTAACAATTCACCTCCTCACCTGTGACTTCCACCACTAAGAAGATCACTTGGCTGAAAAAATGTCCCCTTTGCAGCATCTGAATTGTTGCAAACTCATGCACTACGAAATACAAATTGCATAGTTGCTTCAATTTCATCTTCATATGCAACAAGAGATAGTGGCAGCCTTGCATTTCAGATGCTCACCAATTTGTCTAGTGATTGTTGAGTTGTTGAGTAAATGGTATGGGCTTGAATTTTGTTTAAAGGGATAATCATTACTCCTATATGTAGATGTCTTATTTGAAGTGGGAGCTTTCTTGTCTGTTCTGTATCCACTACCGCATTACACAAATTCCCTCCTCCACCAACCTCCAATGCAACTATTGTTGTGGCATCTTAAAATTTTATAAGATGTGCAACAACAACTTTGAATTTTGACCTATCAAAATGCTTTGCAGGACCATTTCCTAATCTAGCCTCAAGGAGCTTGATATCATCCTTCAACTTGGGAACTACGTCAAATTCTTGGAAACACTCAATTTCCGATGTCTCTATGTGCCCTTCTGTGTGGAAAACACCTTCCATTGTTGTCTTTGTTTTATCAACTTCCTATCTTTTAGATTGCAACTCTCTCCAAACAACGTTAAGCTCCTCTTCTTTTGACCATGACAACTTGTGTTTTAATTCCTTTTCTAATTGGTTAATTTTAGTCTTCGATTGTTTTTCTCCACTTTCAACACTTCCAACTATTGCTTTTCCATCTACAAATTGGTCATTGGTATGTTTTTCCTTGTCACCTTTGCTCTTACCTCTTAACACCCCCTGATATTCCTTTTCATGATCTTCTAACTTCTTTTTCATATATTTTGCTTCAAGCTTTAGATAAGTTTCTCCCTCATCAGCCCTTAAGACAACAACATCCCTTTCTTGGATAGAGTTTGGAATTTATTTAATACTTTAATGTGTATTTTCAACTACTTTTAGGTGAGTTTTTGTAGTTTCTTTATCATTAGAGTATGTAGATGTTGAAATGCACAAGACAACTGAGAGAGGGGGGGTGAATCAGTTGTCACCAATCACAATCACAAAGCTTAAACAATTATTAAATTCAAATCCACTTTAATCTATTATTAAGTATGAGCATGAAGTGCAAATAACATAAAGCAATATCAACACAAGAAATACCATATTTACGTGGAAAACCCAATAAGGGAAAAACCACGGTGAAGATTAACTCACAATATAGAGTAATTACAAAACTGATTACAAAAGGCTCACTACTAAAGGGCTCACTGTCCAAAATAGGACTCATTGTCTAGATATGACTCACTGTCCAACAGGGAGGCTCACTGCCCACAAATACATAAAGATAAAGAGTAGAATGTTACACAAAGAACACTTTCTCAATGCAACAGAAGATCCACCACAACAACTTCCACACATCTGCAACCTTGATCAAAGAATTGTAGACACCATCAACTCATTGTTTTCAGGAGTCTAATACATTAAAGTTCTTGCTACCTCATTTCACTTTTGCACTATCTTCGCATCTATCTTGCTTCTCTTACTTGTGGCTTACAGTGCTTAACATCTTGCCTTGTATTTATACCATCTTCAACCTTAGAAACTTTCTCCAAGGTCAGCTACACATGCTTCAATTTACAAATTCAAATTAGGTCAGCAACTCAACATTCCCGCAGTGAAAGAGAATGAGAGCAGACCAAACCAACACTTAACCAAGACCCAAAACAACATCTTGGATTCCTTTAGATTCATCCAAAGCTAATGCAACAACCTTCATACACATAACACTTTCCATTAGTTCATCTGGACTTCACAGACACACACAACTCTTAAACTAGTCTTTTGGAGCACCAAACCATGAACGCCTTTGACAAAATACAGATAACACCATTACAAGCCTTTTTCCAGATCCGAAAGACCTGAAAGAAACTAGCAGAGGAATGTGAAGCAAATACATTTCTTCCAGTCCAAAAAAAAACATCTCTGCCAGACCAGTTCACAAATTGATGAACACAACTTTCACTCTTCATCAACCCAAAAGCTATAATCCAGGATATATCACCCAAGGATGCCCATAAACAACACTTTAGATCCGCACAAGCATAGGATCAACATAGAAGAAATGCGGAGCACATACGGGAGCACATTCTGAATACACACAATTCCAACTTCACTATTTATTAATTTTCTCAAAAGCACTTGGCAACTCATCATATCAACAAACCTGCAACATCATAAAGATAGCTCCATGTACTCACAACATCTCAACAGTATCTCAACTATACATGCACAACTTTCAATCACTTGTTTCCTTTCTTTGCAACAACCTATACAACATTGACATCAATGACAACATTAATGACAACACCACCATACTCATTCATACTTGCAACAATCTCCCCCTTTATCATTGATGACAACACACAACTCTCTCTCCCCCTTTGAAAGCAATGGAAAAGAACATAAATATTTGCATAATTCTGATCACTCCCCCTTAGGAGTGCACCCACACATTTCATACTGCAACAATGATACTTCCTACACCCCCTGAGGAGTAGACCCCATTCATCAATCTAAACAAATGAAAAATCTATAGATCCATTGGATTGATGCACCTCTATGTGCACCTAGTTCAAAGGAGGGGAAGTAACCCCCAATTTCTCCCTGAGATACTCAAAAGTATCCTTTGGAAGAGCCTTAGTAAATATATCGGCAATCTAATCCTTTATAGACACATATTCATGCCTGACTTCATTCTCCAATACCTTCTCTCTTAAGAAATGATATTTGATAGATATATTCTTTTTCCTTGAATGCATTACCAGATTCTTTGAAATATTTATTGCACTTGTATTATCACAGAAGATAGGAATAGGCTCATCACATATCACTCCTATTTCCTTCAATGTTTGCTTCATCCATAGTACCTATGTGTAGCAAGATGCTGCTGCAATGTACTCAACCTCTACAGTGGATAAAGAAACTGAATCTTGTTTCTTGCTTAGCCATGTAACCAATCTTCCTCCAAGAAAGAATGCACCACCACTTGTACTCTTCTGGTCATCTACACAACCAACCCAATCTGCATCAGTGTAAGCACTCAAAGTAAAATTAGTATCCTTAGGATACCACAGACCATAATCTGGAGTCCCTTTTAGATCTCTGAATATTCTTTTCCCAGCTATAACATGCGTTTCTTTAGGTTTTGCTTGAAATATGGAAACCAAACATATTGCATGCATGATATCAGGTCTAATAGCAGTGAGATATAACAATCCACCAATCATAGATATGTACATGCTCTAATCAACTTTAGGAGATTCATCATCCTTACTCAATTTGCATCAAATCACCATAGGGGTACAAACCAGTTTGGAATCATCCATTCCAAACTTCTTCAGCAATTCTTTAACATACTTTGATTGTGAAATGAATATTCCCTTATTAGTTTGATTCACTTGAAGTCCAAGAAATAAATTCAACTCACCAATCATAGACATTTCAAACTCTTTTTGCATCTCTTTTGCAAATTTCTTGCACATACCCTCATTTCCTCCAAAAATAACATCATCAACATACACAACCACTATCAACATTTTGTTTCCTTCAACCTTGAAATAGAGTGTCTGCGGAGCCTTTGTTGAACCTTTGTTGTGTCAAATACCTGTCCAACTTTTCATACCATGCTCTGGGAGCTTGTTTAAGTCCATACAATGCCTTTCTCAACTTACAGACCATGTCTGATTGATCTGATAATTAAAATCCCTTTGGTTGTTCCATGTAGATCTCTTCTTCCAATTCTCCATTCAGAAATGCAGACTTAACATCCATATGGTATACCTTGAAATCTTTGTGAGTAGAAAATGCCAAAAACATTTGAATAGCCTCCATTCTTGCCACTAGGGAAAATGTCTCAAATTCTATTCCTTCAACCTGTGAATAACCTTTACACACAAGCCTTGCTTTGTTTCTTACTACTTCACCATTCTCATTCAGCTTATTCCTGAACACTCATTTTGTACCAATTACATTCTTGTTTACCGATCTAGGAACCAATTCCCATTTCTGATTTTTCTCTATCTATTATAAGTCTTCTTTCATTGCTCTAACTCAATTTTCATCTTTGCATGCTTCACACACTGTTTTAGGTTTTATCTTGGAAAGTAAACACAAATTTACCTCAGCTGCTACCACTTTGCTTCATGTCTTTACACCTTTGCTTTTGTCTCTAGTTATTTGTTCTTCAGGATTAATTTTTTGTACATATTTTGGAGTCTTAGGAGTAGGTTCCAGAGCTTCTTCTTCTTCAATTTGTTCTTCTTCTTCCTTATTCTATTCTTGTACTTGTCTGCAAATAGGTTCATTTGGTTCAACTTCACTTATTTCAACTGATATGTGCATATCTTCATCAACTTTTACATTTGCACTTTCAACAATCTTTTCACCAGAATCATCTCCAAACATGACTAAACCTCCATCATACTTTTCAAGTTTAGTAAACTTAATTTTATCTCTGGTCATGTGATTTGAGCAGCCACTATCAATTACCCGATAATCTTCATCTTATCTAGAATAAAAAGCAGTAACCAGAGTACCTTCCATCTCTTCCTTCTTGTTTTCTGGACCACATTCCTTTGTACATCTTCCATGGTTAGTAGATACTGATTTATTATCTAAGGCTAGAAATAGGCATTCATCATTATCACCCTCAAAATTAGATTCATCATCAGAAATTCCAGCATCTTCTCTAACATAATACAATTTCTTGAACTTTTGATCCTTTTTGTCTTTATTGTCTCTGCTCTTCTTGTGTATGGCTCTATTTGGACATCTTGAAGCATAGTGACCAATATTTCCACAACTGAAACATTTAAAAGGTAACGTACCTTTGTACTTACCGATACCTTTCTTCAATTTCCTTGTAAAACTTGCTTCCAACTCCTCTGAACTATCACCATCTGGATCATCCTCTGTCTTAGTAGATTTGAAGGTTGTTTCTATTTTCTCCTTTTCTTTTCCAAATTTTGACGCAAAGTGGTAGGGGAAGCAAACTTCCTATCAATAGCCTCTCTCAATACTCTATGTGAGCACAACAACTCCACTATTCCTTTCAACAAAGGAAACCTATGCACCCAACTTGACTCCCACATTCAGACATCTCAATAGGGCTTGGGGATGATGTAAACACCCTTCACATGACACAACATGATCAGACAAACTGACTTTGCACCTAGAATCTTTCATATTTCCAACGCTTCCACACAAACCTAGGCATTCTTGTAGCACTGCCCAATGAGGATAGTCAAAATAAAAAAAAATTGTTAAAGGAAAGAACCAAGGAAAGAAACCTGGTTTTAGACACCTAATAAGGACCCCAACAGCTTCCCAAAAGCATAAAACCAAACACTCAAAACAAATGCCTTAAGAGACCAATTTCCAAGCCACCAATAAGGCTTAATTAGGCCTGTGTAAGGAAGACCACAACCTACCAAGGCACACCTCAACACCCCTAATGCCTTTAATAGACTCCAACAAGTTCCCCAAGACCCCTTTTACATTTTTCATCTATACTATTTACTCAAATACTCAGAAATTAACAAGTAATGCATTCACATTTTGAACTATTACAAGGCAGAAACCAAACTGAGGCATCACATAACTTTCACAAACCACCATTTTCCAATTTGAAACAAATTGCATAATGAAGAGAAGTCCTAAACCTACCATTCCACCATAAAAATCAGAGTTCTCCCATGGTGGAATGGGAAATTACAACATATTTGTGTCCAAACCCTGGTTTGGTAGGGTTTTAGACCCTCCTACAAAAAAAATTGATGTAACTTTCTTAATACTTGATGAAATCAAGTCAAATCTCCACCAAAATAAAGCTTACTCTTCCCTCTATCAAATCATGAATATTTGGAAGTCGTACAATGAAGTGTCAGTCCGTACCAAGCACGGGAACAGTGAAAAACGTTGTAAAAATAGTGAAAACAGAGTTTATTTTGTATTTAATGCTCTCCAAACTCCAACAACAACCTGCCTCGACCAAATGGAGGCCTTATAAACATGAATCCACCTTTCCCAACAGCCTTCAACTAATTTTTTTTAAGGAGGGATCCGTTGGTTTTTTTAATTACATCATTAATGTTGAGTTGACAACAAATCTCAACATGACAATTTGCATTTTGGAGCAACTTTTCAATTCTAAAATCCTAAGACCTCTAAAACCACCCAAATGGCTTTAAAATAGCCTTATTAAATTATCATGACCCCACTCTTTCCTATCCATGTGAAAATTTAGGATTTTTCCTTCATAGGCTACAAAGCAACATTTGAACCAAGATTGCATCTTCACACTTTTTGACTCCTAAACTTAAAGACTCATCCTAATTCATGTTTAAGGGTATTATTAGACCTTATTAAAGACAAAACATCTCAAAAAATTAACACCTACCAACTGACCACCCTACTAATCACTTAAATGATCAAACATTGTTGTTGTGGTGTTGGTGCTCCTGCACCAAATTTCCTCATTTCAAATGCAGTCAAGGTGCCAAGTAGCTGTTCTTTAGTGAATTTCTTTGGATCATACACTTCCTCAATAGCTGAGACCTTATCACTGTAACTCTCTGATAGTGTCATTAGAATCTTCTCCATTACATCTTCATCTATCAAAGTACCGCCTTGGTTTTTGACTTCATTTACTGCAATATCAACCCTCTGAAAATAGCTTGCAATGTCTTCACCTTCTTCCATTTTCAAGTTCTCATATATGCGCTTGGATTTTAACTTCTTTGAAAATTTAATTCTATCATTCCCTTCATAGATACCTTTCAACTTTTCCCAAACTTCATAAGTAGTGCCCAATGTAATAACTTTTGCCAGCTCAGTCTTAGATAAAGCACTATAGATTTTCATTTTCTTCATAGGCAGAAATCTCATCTGTAGAAGAATGACCACTTGCCAACTCAACATATTTTGTCTCAACAGCTTTCCAAGTCTTGTAACCAAGAGAGATCAGGTAACCGCTCATTTGCACTTTCTAAAAACTATAATTAGATTCATCAAACACAAGGATTGTCAATTTGTGCACCATCGGATCTACCTCAAGCAGTTAAGCTCTTCTTCGAGGAATCAAAGCTCTGATACCAATTGTTGAAATGCACAAGACAATTAAGAGGGGGGTGAATCATTTGTCACCAATCACACTCATAAATCTCAAACAATTATTAACTTCACATCCACTTTAATTTGTTATTAAGTATGAGCATGAGTGCAAATAATAGAAACCAATATCAACATAAGAAACACTAGATTTACGTGGAAAACCCAACAAGGGAAAAACCACGGTGATGATTAACTCACAATATAGAGTCATTTCAAAACCAATTGCAAGAGGCTCACTCCCCAAAATAGGACTCACTGTCTGGATAGGAATCACTGTTTGGATAGGACTCACAGTCCAGATAGGACTCACTGTCTAATAGGGAGGCTCACTACCTACAAATACAGAAAGATAAAGAGAAGAATGGTACATAGAGAACACTTTCTCAATGCAACAAAATATCCACCACAACAACTTCCACACATCTGCAGCCTTGATCAGAGAATTGTAGACACCATCAGCTCATTGCTTTTATGAGTCTAACGCATTAAAGTTCTCGCTGCCTCAACTCACTTTCGCACTATCTTCACATCTATCTTGCTTCTCTTACTTGTGGCTTGCAATGCTTAACATATTTCCTTGTATTTATACCATCTTCAACCTTAGAAACTTTTTCCAAGGTCAGCTACACACACTTCAATTTACAAATTCAAATTAGGTCGACAACTCAACATTCCCACGGTAGAAGAGAATGAGAGCAGACCAAACCAACACTTAACCAAAACCCAAAACAACATATCAGATGCCTTCAGATTCATCTGCAGCTAATGCAACAACCTTTATACACATAACACTTTCCATCAATCCATCCAGACTTCACAAACACACACAACTTTAAAACTAGTCTTCCAGAGCACCAAACCACAAACGCCTTTGATAGAATATAGATAACACCATTACAAGCCTTTTTCCAAATTTGTAATGTAATGCCCCATCATAATAACCTAAGGAATGTTGCAATAGTATATAAAAGTGAAATAAATTTTTTATTAAAGTATTAATATTACGTTAATTAGTTGCATACATTCGTTAAGTTACGCGACGTTACACTACTTTGAGTTTCCATAGACGACTTTAGTATTTCACATTGCACATATTAAATTAATTAACATAAAATAAAAATAAACATTTCATTTCATTTGGAATTCCATTCAAGATAACATAAAGTACTAACATGTTTCATACATTGCATTTAATGAAATAATACATTACTCATCCATCTGATGAGGTAGTTCAATAATAATTACAATTACAATGTTCACCTCATATACAATTGAGGGATGTTTTCAAATACAAGATTTACAATTTACAAAGAAGATGTACACATAAGTTTCCAAGTGTGAGCTCTCCATCCATGAAGTTCTCGATGCCATGATCACAAACTGGGGACCCAATGGAGTAAGGTGCACGTTCCACCCAACCATGTGGTACCCATAGGTCCACCCCCCGTGCTAGGAGATAGTAATATGGTTACCTAGACATAATCTACTAACCCTAGACACAAGTACATAACTAACTGATAGTTACATTGCTTCCAGATTTAAGATAATTGATTGTACTACATACACAAGGTTAACTGTTATTTTAGGTGGAGTGTCATCTCAACGTTGCAAAGGTTACCCTGGTGTTTCTTCCTAGGTTCTGGCCCCCAACATGGGCTACCCTGGTAACCTCTTACGAAACCTAGCCCCTATTGCATACTATTGCGGAATCGAATGTCTCTTGAAGAAACAAGACACCGATTTTCCATTCCAGGCCTTCTCATCTTATACTCAAGACTGAAGTAGCTCAAGAGTCAATAAGTGATGCATAAGCATCTTGTTAAAGATTTTAATCTAACTATTGTGTCATTTAGTTATCGCTGACTTACTAACTCTTTGTAAGTTACCCTGACACCACTTTGTGTGTCGGCCCTTACATAAAGCCACTCCCCTAAACATAACAAAGGAATCTAAGTTTTCTTGACTAAGGTTTATAAGGTGTACAGAAATACAACAAGAACTTCTACACTTTTCATAATGAACAACAATGACTATGTTCATACAACCAGGTATCTAAACACCACGCAAATACCATGTACACAACCTTAGCTAACTCAAGAATTTAACTTTAACGATCACAATCCCCACTTTTACATTTGGTCTGGAAGACTTGAACAACTACGACATTCCCAATTTGCCCAACTAGAAACACAATTAAAGCAAATTAAGAAAATTACACATCTATTATTCGGATTTACTATATCCAATCAGTCAAATATAATTTGCATAAAAAAAAATCAACTTGATTAAATTACATAATCAAATATTCTAAATTATAACTTTCACAATTTCATATATATTGAAATAATCATCAATTATCCAATACAACTATTTCTTTTAAATAAAATCAAATTTAAAAGAAAACATTCTCATACTATTTTCCAAAAAAAATAATTAAAATAATCATTTAAATGACTTTATTTAAATAATCATTTTAACTTATTAAATATATACTATTTAGTTTAACTATATGAAATTTTCCATATTAATAAATAAAAATTCATTTATTTACAAATTAAAATCTATATATATATATATATATATATTATAATATTATATATTATATATAATATATATATTAATAACATATTATATATAATATATATATTATAAAATATATTATATTAAATATAAATTAAAAGAAATAACAAAATTTATTTAACCCTTTGGCAGGGCCGGCTGCCCTACACACAGCCGAACCCTACCATGGGCGCTGCCCTCACCGCCGCTCCCTATGGGGGTTGGCTGTGAGGGTTATGCCCTCTGCGCGGTCCAATCAAACTCAATTTTTTTTTAAAAAAAAAAAACATTTAAAGTTTTTAAATACAAATTTCCGACGATTTAAAAATCGCGAACGACATTTTAATAAATTCGCTCAATGCGAATTTCGTACAGCAAACTTTAAATAATTATTTTCATTGTTATATATATATACATTTGTATATGTATATGTATATATATTTCAATACATATACATATATAAATATATATATATATTATTATCTAAAACAATAAAATTGTTGTATCTGTACAATTATTTTCAACAAATTTTTCAACAGGAAATTGGAAGTAAAATTTTCATTCTGAACAACTGATACCCAAAAATTATAAATACAATAATTGAGGTTTTTATAAAAAAAAATTCTAAATTGTTCTCCAATTTTAACAGATAAATTTCAACATATAACCTCCTATGATTTTGTCAATTTCCTCTGTAAGTTTTCTACTGATAAATGAATCTTTGTTTTTTTTTCTCTTTGATTTCTATATAAATTCCTTATTTTCACAATTTTCACAAAGAATAGAAATTCAAATTCATAAAATTACTTACTAAATTTCCCGAGAAGAAATACAGATTTCATGAACAGACATTACACAGGCAATCTTTTTCTTAAAAGAAATCAATTAAATTACAAAGAAGAATACCTGTTTTTCCCGAATCTTGAAAGCTGCCTGTAGAAGTAAACCTCTTTCTTGTAGCGTTCAATCCACCAAAGCTTTTCCAAAGAAAATCTCAAATCCACAGGAAAGCTATAACCAACACCAAGAATTTCCCACCAAAGGGATCTTCCACAAGTATACAAAATTACCAAATTAACACAATACAAAAAGTTTTGCAAAAGCTCAGATATTTTTCCCGTGAAGAAATTGAATAGCCTCTGTATTTTCCAAATCCCCAGATAATATCCGGCAAAATCCTCAACCAAAAATCATAATTGCACTGGCACACTTGTCGAGAAGTGCAAAATATCTATTAACCACTTCTCGGCAATCTTGCCTTCCAAAATTGCATGCATTTAATTAATTTATTTAAATTTAAAACCAATATTCAAATAGCATGCATTTATTTTATTTTATTTTCCAATTTTTAAATTGCAAATATGTTTAATAATAAAACATGCCATTTCCACAAAACATTTAATTTCAAATAAAATCTATTCACATTTAAAACAATTTTAAACAATATTAATTTAATTAACTAATTTATTTAATTAAATAAATTTAACCTTTTTAGATCAAATTATTTAACCAAACAAACTAATTAATTACTTAAATAACATGCAAAACTAATTTCTTCAACATTAAAGAATTAATTTAAATAACATAAAATTAAAACATAATAAACTATTATTAAAATTGACATTTTTCCTTTCAAGCAATTAAACCAAACAGAAAAATACAAGACAACCTATGACTCTGAACTAAAACAGACAATGTACTATGACCGGGTTATAGACTAGACTAGGATGAACCAAACTACTATCTCCCAATCAACATATCCATTGAGTCTTGATACGCTCAGACCTTAGTAATCAGGTGGAGTCGGTGTCATGTACCTGCAAACCTACAACCAAGCAATAACATGCATATATATATATAAACCATTGTACAGGCACACCGTGCGGAGAAAATCACAGACATCACAGGGCACTTGCAAGCGAGTGATGCGATTCTGTTCTCCACACCAATACACGTCACATCAAACTGACGAATTAAATAGCAATTAGTCCATCATAACATATACATGGCAATAATCATCTGAAAGTAAACATCTACGCTATATCAAAGCATATCAAAAAACAGTAATCACCATACAATGTATCATCATGTCACAGAGTAAATCCACTGTCGCTCAAAACCAGCGATCAAAATATCCAAACAAAGTATCATAGTCTAACAGTGTGAAAACATATCAGCAGAAAACATAAGCATAAATGGAGGGGTACTACATGTAAGACCTAAAACAAACTAGCGGAGGACTGCAGAGCAAATACATTTCTCCCAATCCACAAACAAACATCTTTGCCATACTAGTTCACAAACTGGTGAACACAACTTTCACTCTTCATCAACCCAAAAGCTATAATCTATGATATATCACCCAAGGATGCCCATATACAACATTTTAGATCCGTACAAGCATAGGATCAGCATAGAATAAATTCAAAGCACATACTGGAGCACAGTCTGAATACACACTCAATTTTGACTTCACTATTTATTAATTTTCTCAAAAACACTTACAACTCATCATATCAGCACACCTGCAACATCATAAAGATAGCTCCATGTACTCACAACATCTCAACAGTATCTCAACTATACATGCACAACTTGCAATCACTTGTTTCCTTTCTCTGCAACAACCTATACAATGTTGACATCAATGACAACATTAATGACAACATCACCATTCTCATTCATACTTGCAATAGATGTTTCTTTTGGAAAGATCGTTACTGAACTTGTCTGCCTTTTCAGATAAGGCTTTCATGCCTCCACTCAACTGATTCTCTTTTTCTACACTTAGATCTGGTTTTTCCTTTTTCTTATCATCCATTTCCAATTGTATTTGTTCCATGAAATTGCTAACTTCAAGAATACTTGGCTTCATTTTTTCAACTCCACTTATAACATCATCTATCTCTTTCTTTGCTTACAAAAATTCATATGCAATACAAAACCTTTGAGTTAATCCACTTCTACATTGCCATTTTCCCCTTGCACATACTGCACATGCTCCTTCCTCAACTTCTCATGAGCAGGAACAACCTCTTCAGTCAATACAGTATCTATCTCATTCACTTTGGTCCATTTCTTCCTAAGTGTTTTTAAAGTAGATTCCTTTTTCATTACATATTTTATAGTACGTCCTCTTATTTTTTATTACTAGCATCTCATAGAATTCTCATAACAAATATTTTTGAGATTTTTTCGGATTTGTTGCAAGCAAAGGGATAGAGCTTTGAATTTATTGAATAGTTTTGTGTACCTTTGTAGTGGATTTTTTCCCAACTTTGAGTGTATTTATGATTACATAATCCATATGTTTATTTTAACAAGTTATTTGCAACAAGTGTATTTATGATTACATAATTCATATGTTTCTTTTAACAAGTTATTTGCAACAAGTGTATTTATGATTACATAATTCATATGTTTCTTTTAACAAGTTATTTGCAATAAGTGTATTTATGATTACATAATTCATATGTTTCAGATAATACTTTCATGTCTCCACCAAAGTGATTCTTTTTTTCTATACTTAGATCTAGTTTTACAACAGTGAGTGGGTTGCAATTTTTATAACACCCAGTGTTTATCAATATGTAGTTTTAGAAAATAGTATTCATGTAACTATGACCTTTTGTTTTCATAAATACATTGCAATATTTTGTTATTTTCTCAAGTAGTGGATGAAGTATTAGTTGCAAGTAAAAAATAGTAATACAAAATATATTTCGAAGTTGTTATGTTTCATTGAATAGTAGTGTTTCAAAAAATTAATACAAAATAAAATTTGAATTTTTCATCTTTCATTTAACATTAGTCTTTTCGGATCCTAATCAGATTCAATATTTTCATTTGTGGCTTGATCTGAACAGCAGGGGCATCCTAAGCCAAGATTCTGAATAATGTTTTGATCTCTTATTAGCATTGGCATGGGGTGGTCTATTAGTGTGCGGAGGGCACGAAACATCTCTCGTATATCTTCCTTGACATGTGGCTCCACTACATGACCATGCAATTGCATTGCTTGGTCAAAAAAATTAGGACCATCAAGCTGTAGGCTGCTGCTAAAAGCTGCTCTTAAACACCTCATATCCGAGGATGATTGAAACAAGAAATGTGAAAAGATTCCATCGATGGGGTATACACCCTCATCAACATCATATCTTTCCAATGCTTCGTCCAGTTGTGTTGTATTTACCACCAAATTCCACACATACTTCACACACAAAATGTGGAGCATAGTTTGGCTTGTAAGCAGGTCCATGGAGTTAGAGAGGAAGCCACACACTACGTCAGCCTCAGAATAGGGGATTGCAGGTTCCATGGGCATAAAAAATCTTTCTATCTTGCGAATCGTGTTCTCCACAGTCTCACAATTGAATATAAAAGCAAAATGTAGCCTCTCTGTCATGAACGGATTGCCATTATTTTCCTGAGAGTTGCTAGTGTTGGTGTAAATAAAGTCTTGTACCTAGTTAATTCATTACTAGGGGACCTATTTACACATGTTAAGTTTACTTAGGTCATAGGAAGGAATCTTTCTAAAAAGTGTTAGTTGTCATTAGTTGTTATCTTATCTTTTGACTTGTAACACATGTGAACCTAGGTAAGTGTGATTAGTTGTTTCATGTTATATGATTAAGACTCTTGTCATAATCCTATGACAGCTTGTATGTCACCTTGGCTATATAACCAAGGGTTTCTACTACATTGTACATCAATCACAATTCTATCATTGAATCTGTGGATGTGAAAATCTGAAAATGGTTAAAATCCTAACACACACAAAGCATGATTAGTATTTTAAAAACAAAGCCAACAATCAACATCCCTATGAAATAAATCAACATGCTTTATGATGCAATCAAAACAACAAAGGATTAGATAAACTAATTGAAAGCATACAATAAAACATGAAGTAAATCATATCTCATATTGGATTGGTGCTTCTATGGAAAGAAGCCCATTCCCAATCCTTGCTAAACTCCATGATATGTTGATATGAAACTGCTTTGAAGATGATATGAGGTAGGCAAAATCAATTCTCAATTGAAGAGAGTGACTTTGCTTGAGACTGTGGAGGAGTAAAACAATAGAGGATGATCTCTATTTGTAGCCAAGAAGGATAGAAGAATGCCAAATATGGAGGATGTGGGACTAAAGATAAGCCAATGAGAAGAGGCCACTTGTCAACTTGTGATAGGTTGGAGGATGAGCACATTTTGGTCAATGTGCCAAAGAGGGGGAGATTCAAATTTGAATTTGATGACAAGATGAGTTTAAATGCTAAGTTTGACTTGTGCAAGAGCCATGTAAGAGCTCATAAATGCCTTGTTGAATGTACATGTCAACTTGTTTTTGAATCCAAATTTGAGGGAATATTCCTCAAAGATGCCATGTTGATGGAAAATGATGAATTAATAAATCAATAAATTGATTTATTTGTGCAAGTGAGAAAAGCTAGAGGATGTTATGGGTGATTAGATTAGGTTAATCAGGATTAGATTAACTTAGATGATGATTAGTTGATTGTGACATTCAACTTAAATATTTGGGTTTATTTAAATAAAATGAGAAGAAATTGATCATTAGAGATTTAATTAAATAACTTTGATCTATTTAATTAAATGGAGATCTTTAAAAGATTAATTGATTTATTTAATAACCTTTAGGAGATTGATTAAATAAACTTGAATTATTTAACTGATGAGCGAATATGATTTAATTAAATGAGTGATGTCAATTTTGCGTGTCTACACATTCTTACTATCTAATTCAAAAAGGTTCTCAAGGCAATCACAAAACATACCAAATTGAGGTGAGGGGTGAGTAACCAATTGGGTTGTTACTTGTAAAGGGTTTTAAAACATTATGTGGGTTGCAAATTTCATAAAACCAGTGCTTTGCAACCTAGAATTTTACAAAACAGTATGAATGTCTTCAAAATATTTTGTTAATTAGACAATAGGAATGTAATGAAAGGCATTGTTTTATAAACACCTAGTGTTTTCCAACAAACATTAGCAGTTTGTATGATTGTAGATTGGAAAACACAGTGAGAGATGAGTGCATGATTTATGAAACCTACAACCCACACAATGTTGTAAAACCCTCTACACACTGAAGCCAAATGAAATCCCTCATTTTTCTCATCACTTCGAATTACGCCGACGTTTTTTTCCTTGTGCAAGAAGTTATCCATGCACCGCAAGTGGGAAGGCTGATGTGATTAATACATGTGTTTTAAATTGTAACAAGTATTGTTATTGTTCGTCATCTCAGTCCGTCAAGTCTTTCCATCAGTGTGTTTTGCCAGGAGTGTGGGATGGGGGATGGAGTTTTATGTTACAATGTCTATACATAGGT
This sequence comes from Sequoia sempervirens, assembly GCA_007258455.2. Taxonomy (NCBI): domain Eukaryota; kingdom Viridiplantae; phylum Streptophyta; class Pinopsida; order Cupressales; family Cupressaceae; genus Sequoia; species Sequoia sempervirens. Next base: position 292,323,405 of record VDFB02270651.1, on the reverse strand, counting down.
GTGTTTTGTTAGGAGATTAGCTTCTCCCTACTAAATGTTTATAGTACTATTATTGGAAAACACTTTGTGTTGTTGGTTTTTTCATTTTGTAGGTTGAAAGCAAAAAGTTAGAGAGCAGGGGGCAGAGTTGTAGGTGGGGGAGATGACAAACCAACAAAATTGAGGTGAGGGGTTTGTAACTAATTGAGTTGTTACTGCTAAAGGGTTTTTAAACATTGTGTGGGTTACAAATTTTGAAAAAGCAGTATTTTGCAACCTAGAATTTTACAGAACAGTATGAGTATAATTTAGATAGTATAAATGTAATGAAAGGCACCTTATAACAAGTCTTACGCATAGTAAAAATTTTGTTTCAATTTCTTAATATGATCCAAATATACATGCATTGTATGATTGCAGGTTGGAAAACACAATGGGAGGTGAGGTGACCATATGATTTATGAAACCTCCAACCCACACAATATTGTAAAACCCTCTACACATTGAAGCCAAATACCTTATTGGGTGTTTATAAAATGGTGCCTTTCATTACATTCCTACGGTCTAAATAACAAAAGCTTTTCAAGACATTCATACTATTTTGTAAAATTCCAGGTTGCAAAACATTGGATTTTCAAAAACCTATAACCCATAACCCAAAACAAAACTTTTCATAATGAACTAACTGGCATGGGATAGTGTGCTTTCCAACACTACAAATAATGTGAGCATTTTATTTGTTCCAATCAGATGAAAAAATGGAAATGCCATATTTACATCACCAAAGAGTTGTTCTAAAATTTGAAGGTGGGCTTCATTACACATTTGGATCGTATGAAAAAAAACTTTTCATGAGGGAATAACTAAGAGATGATGTGTTTTCCAACACTGCAAATAATGCGAGTATTTTATTTGTTCCAATCCGATGAAGAAAGTGAAATGTCATTTTGACTATAGCAAAGAGTTGTTCAAAAATTTGAAAGTGGACTTCATTGCATTCTTGGTTGTAACGAAACAAAACTTTTCAAAATGAACTAACTGACATGGGACGGTGTGTTTTCCAACACTACAAATAATGCGATCATTTTATTTGTTCCAATCAGATGAAAAAAGGGAAATGCCATTTTGCATTTATCTAAATATACATTATATTTTTTAATATGATCCAAATATACATACACAGTATGATTGCAAGTTGGAAAACACAGTGGGAGGTGAGGTGACAACATGATTTATGAAACCTCCAACCCACACAATGTTGTAAAACCCTCTACACACTGAATCCAAATACCTTAATAGGTGTTTACAAAATGGTGCCTATCATCACATTCCTACGATCTAAATAACACAAAGCTTTTCAAGACATACATACTATTTTGTAAAATTGTAGGATGCAAAACACTATGTTTTACAAAACTTGCAACCCACCTAATGTTTCAAAACCATTTAGACACAACAACCTTCAAAATGAGAATGTGAAAAATGGCAACGTTTTGGGCTTTTTATCCATTCCAAATTATGATTTTGAAAACCCGCCGGCACATAACCCACATTGCGTTTGAAATGAAAACCCCTTTTCACAAGGAGTAATCGTTATTTTCCCATCAATGAAAACCCATCTTTGCAACAAACAGTCATTCAAATCTTCACACTCAAAATATTCAAAAGCAAAAATTTAAAAGTTGTAAACACAAAAACCCACAAAAACACACAAAACAACTTTGCACTTCAAATGAAAACCCCTTTTTGCAAGGAAACCCCTTTATTTTTCCGTTAATGAAAACCCATCTTCCCAACGAATAGTTGTTCAATTCTTCATAGTGAAATTTGAAAACCCTCAACACAAAAAAACATAAACAACTCTACATTTGAAATGAAAACCCTACACGCAAACAAAACCCTTTATTTTCTCGTCAATGAAAACCCATTTTCTTTAACAAATAGTCGTTCAATGCTTCACAGTTCCTACACATAATGGAAAAATGGCATATATTTTTTGTAGATATACATACCTGCTAGCTAGTTGCCCGCACCTGTCCAGTGTGTTTTGGTAGGGAGACTCTCAGCTCTTATTCAGCCTTTGAATGCCTACAACTCTGTTTCGCACATGCTCCCCAGCAACCTCCAAAGTGCAAATATGGAAAATGGTGATGTTTTGGGCTTTTTGTCCATTAATTTTTTTATTTTGAATTATGTCGATCGTGCATCCTTTTTCGGTGATGAGACATGTGACGACATGCACCTACCCGTTCGTCAATGTGCTCCGTCAAGTCTTTTGGTCAGTGTGTTTTGTCTAGCGTGTGGGATGGGGGATGGGGTTATGATATAATGTTACATACATAGGTGTGTTTTGTCTACACTTTAGCTTCTCTTGGAAATATTTTCCAACATAAATTAATAAATTTTTTCCAAAAAAAATGAAAGATTTGTCAGGATTCTATATTTTTTTTCAAGGGGGGTTTCTTAAAGTTATCACTCATACTAGGGGAAAAGTTATAGACCTTAATAATGGTCATTCACAACCCATGTTCTTACCACAATTATCTTTCAAGATGTTTCACTTGCTTGTTACATGATGCATTTATTACCTTTATCACTTTACATGATTTACATGCTTACACACTCAACTTACATTTACATTTCATTTAATGGTTTTTCCTCTCCTCTAATTCCTTGTATTTGATGGATACAATTAATTGAAAGGGTGTGGGTGAGGGCAAGGGGCGTATTCTATCGCTAACACTCTTATGTTGAGATTGCAAACAATTACATTTGTTTATAGAGACTCATTACTATGACTAGATGAGCAATTTTGTGTACCACAACATGTCAATGACTAATAGGCCATGTCATCCTATGGTGGCAACACTAGATGGAGCATTACCACTTTTTGTATAGGTAGAATCTATCTAACCCTCTACTCTCCTTTCATGATTGATGATAAAAAAATTCAATTTACATTTGTAATTATTGTTACTTGCGTGACAAAAACTACTCGTCAGATATCCTTTCTTTGTTTTGTAAGTTCCCATCGAGCACAAAGTTGAAGATGGAGTTCCATAATAAAATCTAGAGTAGTTCATCAATTTAGTATGAGTGATAACTTTAAGAAACCCCCCTTGAAAAAAGATAAAAAATCTTGACGAATCTTTCATTTTTTTGGGAAATAAATATTAATTTCTATTGGAGAATCTTTCCCTTTTTAAAAAAAATATTAATTTTATTGGCTCTTTTTTAAAAATAACTAGAAATTTGTAGAAAGTCCTAGCGAATCTTGTTGAAAAATAGAAAAATGAATTAATTACCATGGTGAATCTTTCCTTTTAAAAAAAAATCCTATGGAAATGTAAGGGCTTCAGGGTGACAATGATTGACTAGTTTAAGGTGTAGTGCTCATTTCTATAATTCCTTAATTTCGTAATATTTTAAATCAATTTTTCACTACTATTAATTTTGTTTATAATCTAATGGTTTGGGTTCTATTTCATGGGCCAAAATGTACCCATAGAGCTCCAATGCACATGGGGACCAAATCGAATTTTAGGCCCCATGGGCATTAAAGACTTGTGGGTACATTTTGGCCCATGAAATTTAATCCCATCTATTAGATTATAAATCTTCACCAACCCAAATATAATTTTGGGCTCGATGGGAATTGTAGCTCCAATTAACCCATGGAATACAACCCCAACCATTAGATTATAAATAAAATCAATGGTGGTGATTAAAAATTGGTGATATGGCCTTGAAATAACTAATAATTATAATATTATTAGCGAATCAATTTCATTTTATACCATAACTTATAAAATTTAGGCGCATCTAATATAATTAGTATCGAATATTGTGGCTAATTTTTTTTATTTTAGAAGTTTAATAAAACCAATGTTTTGGCGATTTAACTAGGTTTAAAATAAAAATTTGTAAAAATGTGGTGATTTGAGTCACCATACAACTTGTATGATTAGCCAAAATTTGAATCCCAATAGAAAATGAAGAATGATGATGTGCCAATTGGTGAATATTAGCCACTAAAAAATCACTGTCTAGTATAAGAAAATGAAGAATGATGATGTGACCTTCAATGGCTAGAAACACTTGTGTAAGTACATAGGACACATGGCTAACATATGTCACCAATGTGGCATCTAAGAGCATAAGTACACATTGGTTAGGTGAGGTGATAAGACCCTACTAGTACTAGAGATCTCAACACATGATGTATTAGACACTGTTATGATGTCCCTAATGTGACTTTTGGAACATACTTAAGTCATGGGAGCACATAATGTGATAGAGAAGGCATAATGTGTGATGCCCCCACAATTTGGTAAGTTGGCTCTTAAAACATGGTTAGGTCATGGAAGCACAATAATGTAAAATGTGATTGCAAGAGCACATGTTGAAGTGATTTCCCCCACATGGGTATGATAATGTGACGAGGCAAAAATAGTGTAATGGGCATAAGTAAGATCATAATTGACATATAATTGCCCAATTAACAAATAAGACATCACAAAAGACCGAGTCTTTTAGAATGCATAAACAAGTTGGGCTCTACAGGTACATTCAGAAAAAAAAAAAAAATAAATAAATAAAAAAATAAAAAAATAAAAAAAAATTGATAGTTGCAAGATATTAAGTGAGTCTACTTAGTAATCCATGAGCATGCCCATATATTTCCTTTACTATGTTGAAAAGATACCTTACAAAGGTTTTACAAAGATTTTATATTCTTCTGACTTGCCAACTAAATAGTACACATCCAAAAATGCACACCATACACATGGAGACACTCAATGAAGGTTGATCTACAAAGGTTATATATGTTATTTCAAATTTTGGATAAACCTTGATCATTACAATACTAAAATAATTTACCCAAAATTGGAAATTGAAAGCCTAGAGCTTCCTGTGTATATCTTTCTTTTGTTGGATCTGTAATTGCTCCTTTTTTCAAAAATGTCATCCTCCCATAAAAATGGCCACCAAGGCAGATATACCCATGGTAGAAAGGCATGCAAGCTATTAGATATCCATGCCATATCAGGGAACTCTAACTATTAGCTCCTCCAATGCCTAAATAACAAGTGTCCTACAAACTCGATTTGACCACCAAGAGGCATGAAAAAACATTCTTCTAATCCCTGCCATACCTAAGCATTGATGATTTATTGGTTTGAATGCAAGAAAGAGTGAAGACACCCATGAAATTCATTAAAAAAAAAAAAGAGGAGCCACAAATAATGAATGAGGCATGAGCACCATTATTCCTCTTGGGGCTGCACTAAAATAAATTAAAGACATTTATGGAGTTTTCATGGGTTGAGATTTGGTAGCTACAAGCATCAATGACATTACAAAAGATGTAGGTGAGGAAAAATGACCCATTCATCATCTTTTGTTGAATCACAACAGTTGGCATTGACAGGAAGACGAGTCTATTCCCATGCATTTTTTGTTCCTATGCTCTCTACCTTCTTTCACCTTCACATTACTTGTTGGGGCTTAGAGGGGTAGTAGGAACCTATTGGAGGTTCCTTTGGTTCATGGAACCAAAGAATCCTTTGACCACTCTTTCTCTTCAACATTTTGTCTCTTTGAACCCACCCCTGACCTCTTTGCAAAAATAAGTTCTTGATGGACAAGGAACTCCGATAAAGGAGTTCCTAAAGTTTTGTGGGGATTCATAGTGGATCAAGTACTAATTGGGGCTTGGGAAGGAACTAGGAACTTGGTGGAGGTTCCTTAGGTTTCTGGAACCAAAGAAGTCCCGCCTAGTCCTTTTTGCTTCTTCTGATACCTTCATTTCCTACCTTGTCTTGTTGGGCACATTGCAGAGATTTCACCCCCATTTGGATACAATATTTTTTCCTTAGAATGGATATGATATTTTTTAGAATTTGTTAAAAAAGTGAGATTCTGGTTGGGATGCATATATATCCATTCAACCTTGAAACTTTCACAACATCCTATAAATCCTAAAATTCCTACAAAATCTAAAAACTCCCATGGTTCCAAGAACTAATAAAAAACCCGCTTCGCTTAAGAAGATTTCCAAAATAGAGAGTTATAAACCCATTGGAGCATCTAGTAGGAATAATAACGTTGGAGATTCCTAGGGTTCCTAGAATAGGAAGAACCTCTAACTTGTTCCCAAGTGAGGCTAAAGCTTTGAATTCTTCCAAACTTAGCCATTTTACTCTAGACTTCACCAAATTAATCTAGAATTCACCAAATTAAAATTGGAAGCACCATTTTAGCCCATCCTCAAGATGAATCTTGGATTACTTGCACTTTCATGCTTGCTTTCACCTTGTCATGGATTCCTGCCCCATTAGGAACTATCCAAACTCCTTAAGAACACTTTCATAGTCAAAGGCTTATCGACACTTTCATTGGAATAGGAACTATCAAAGATTCCTGAGGTTCTTGGAACACCCAAAACCTTTGACTTGTTCTTGAACAGGGGAAAAGCTCCAATTTATAATAACCTCTAATTTTTTCCCAATTTCTTTCAAACTTGAAATGGAGATACCCATTTGGACATTCTATGTGGTGGGAACTCTATAAATCTCCACACTTAGACAAATTTCTTGGCTTTTCTACTTGGGAATTTAGGCCTAAAGAAGGGAATCAATACAATGACTAAAGGCACATCCTAAACATAACAAACCCATGTATATTTTCTTGGATTGGTTATAAATGATTGGAAATGAAATGAGGGGAAACAAATAAGGCAAAGTTAAAACCATAGAGGATAATATGGAAAAATGAGACACTACAAATGGGGTGCCAACATGCTTCATGGATGGCACTTGGGAGTTACTTATGACACCTTTGGTCATGGTAGTCATAGATGAGTTGAAAATGAGTTACATTATATTTTGGAGGCCACACTCTTGTAGTAGGTTGTGAGAATTTTTACTATGATATTTGCATGTCATTTTTGAGCCTATGGTATTGCCTTATAGGGGTTTTCTAGGACTTCTTAAACCTATATATTGAGGAGTTGGGATGCAGGTTGAGGCATTTAGTAAATATATAGGGTTATTCTATCAATTTTTGTCAAGGATTCAAGAGTTTGTTGAGTTCATTAAAGCACATAGGTTCTAATATTGTATTATAACACATTATTTTTGAATAATACATTGGGTATGTGTGCTTTGTGTTGATTCTCCAACCTTCTTTTAATATTCTCTAAGGGGTTGCAAATCCCTATGATCAAGATTAGTGAGAGGTTGGCCCAACGAATGAGATACGGATGCATCTCTCCTACACTTTAGGCTTTGAATAACCTAGGCAAGTCAACCTAAGACACTAACACTAGATTTTATGAATAATGGATCTATCACAGTGCAAAGAAAATAAAAGTTCATGAAAATATAACATGGAGTTAAAAAATTACTTTACAATATCACATATTCCTTGTATCTTTAATGCTTGGACATGAAAACAACACCTAAACTACTAAGGTGCAACACTAAAGTGTGATTCTTTATTTATTTATTATGTGAATGGATAGGGATACTAGAAATGATTTATGTTCTTTGGAATAAAAGAGTCCAAAACTTGATTCAATATGATATTATAACAATATTTAGTCTTTGGGGGTTAACAACAATATCAATACCTTACAATGATTTAAACCCATGTAATTGACTTACAAAAATTACTAATCCTCTACAAAAATGCATACCCCAATCCTTGTTTGAAAATATTTATCACCCTCCCTAAAGATGAACTGACCAAACTAGCAACTCTTTCAACAAATGTGTAGGCTAATTTTTTTTGTTTTTCATAGAAACACATTTATTCCAAAGAACACACAATATTGTGTAGGAGACAATCACATTCAAAAGTTTGTATTTATATCAGTATTATAGAGAAAATTTGTTACAATAAAGATACTAGAACATAATTTTCAGACTTTTATTATCTTTAAAAAAAATATTACACGATTATTACAAAGTTTCTTCACAAGCTTTTCTCTCCAAAATCCAACCCTTACAAATGAAAATAATTCTACATTATATAATACCCCTGTCAGAAAATCACACCAACTATTACATTTTTTGGAAAAATCAAAACATCACATCACTAGGAATCTTCCAATTTTGTCTAACTTTAAAATTTGAAATTTATTTCCTTGTATTCTTCTCTTACAAGCACTTTAAAATCTGCAACCACATATGTGTAAAGTAGCAAAACTTCTAGTAGCCATAACTTTTGATCGAGGTACCCAATTAACTTCCTCCTTTATTTTTAAACCAAAGATCTTGAAGAGCCCTACTACACCAAAAATTTGAATATAGATTTCACCAATTTTTAGAGCAAAATTACATCATTTAGACCTTCAAAATGTTATTTTTAGATTTTTTCTAGGACTTGAATTTCCAAAAGTTTAATATCTTGCTATCTAGGTGTGATTATTTGGTTGACACTGATTCTCAAGGTTAACTATGTATTCCTGAAGTTTTGAGTTAATTTTTAGGTCCATACTGTGTTTAAATGTAAACTTACTAAAAATAACAATATTGCTATTTTTAGCTATTTTTAAAAATTGATTGTTCTAGAATGTTTTAGGGGATTTTTTAATCACATATAACACTTCATAATCCCCTTAATACATAGACAACATTTTTTCTCTTGACCTAGTTTAGGCAAATTATAACACCAAAGGGGACAAAAATTGGGATGACACTTTCACAAATTAGATCAAAGTTTTAACCATGGGCATAAAATAAGAGACTAAACATAAGCTCCAACACTTTGGAGGTTAGCTTTGGAGGTTAGGTTTTTTCTGAAATGATTTTATTGGGGTATGTTTAAGTTACTATTATTCTATGGTTGTTTTACTCTTCTTCTCCCACTCTCATTCTTTTCTAAGTGTTTTTTTACATGTTAGAATGTGTTATATTTTCTTAGATCATATAACTTGTAACTCTCTCCTCATAGGGTCAATGTGGCAAGTATATGCATATTTATTTAATTCAATACATAAGCTTTGTCTTGAATTTACATGCTATTAGTTTGTGGGAAAGTATTAGAGCTTGGTATTGGTTGTAAGAGGAGAGGTATTTGTGATATTAATCCTTGCTCAAGTGTGATTTTTATAGTTGGTCTTATTTTATGGATAGTCATGAAAAGAACTTCTATAAGGTGGAATGGATCAATATAATAAATGTTGAGCTTTGGATGCTTAATGTGGAGGATCTTGGAGTTAGCCATGTGGTGTTTTTGACTTGGAGCTACTATTTGGTAGTGCAGTACTTACCCCTAGTCATGTGGAGACTATGCAAAGTTTTCATCTAGTGGTCTTATACAATTGGAAAGTGCTTACATGTTGGGTTCATGTTTTTAACTCCTCAGTCACATGACAAAGAACTAGTTTTCTTGGTTGCTACTCGGGGCGCTTATGTTGAGTGCTTGGTTTGGATTTAGCCCTTGATTACATAAGAAATTATTAGATTATTAGCCCCATATTGCATGGATCGATATATTGGTTACATGTGGATGCATGTTACAAATTCATGATGATTTGGGTACTTGCATGTTGTAGATTCATGGATATGTGGATTTGCATGTACTTGCATGTTACAAATTAGTGATAGTCCATAATTTGGAATGTGAATATAATGGTTATAGATTTATGGATATTTCAAATGTGTTGCAATAGATTTATATTTACATGCATGCTTTCAAACATAGTTGGAGACTTGTTCAATTGTACTAGAGTTTTAATTCACAATATTTTGGGTATGATGTTAGTGTTATGAGAAGAATCTACACATTGTCTCTATTTAGTTTTTTTGTTGTTGCCAACAAAGGGTTGGATTTACATGTATTTGGGTCTACATAGTTTCGGTGGATCAAAGTTGAATTGTTTAGACATTTGTGAGTTTTGTGATTTTCTTTGGTTTCAATGGGAGCATTGGTCATGATTTGTGCAAGCTTTGGAGGTTACTTGTGAGAAACTAGTCTTGTGGGTGTAGATTTAAGGATTCTATTTTGTGTCCCTTTGACCATGATTAAGCATTGACATGTTGAGTAGTAAAAATGAAGTGAGATGGATGGTTAAGGAGGCCACTTGAAGGCCACACATGAAGATGGAGGTTCTAAGTACCATTAATGTTTCTAATATTTAAGGTTTTGAGGATGCTTATCATGGTTCCTTGAGTATATCTAATTCACTTTAGTGGGATATTTGACACTGATGTGGTTTTGTTAGTTTATTATGGATGATATTCATTAGTAAATTTTGGTGTTATGAAAAACTCTAGGAATGAGAAGTTTTTTATAGTTATTTTAATCAATTGATAGAGGATGGTTATCTTCATGTAAACATCTTGTTTCCATGGAGAGATTTGGTGAACTTGTTCTTATTTGACTCATTGGTTATGATTTGTTGATTTAAAATAGATGGTCCTTGGTTTAGAGGATGGGCATTATTGTGTCATGGTAGACTCTTGATTATGAGTTGGAGTTTTGGAATGATATAGTTTACCTTTGAGAATATTTGTTAGAGATAGATTATCTTTTGATGAGAAGACATAAGTCATGGCACCATAAGTGTATTCTCGAAGTTTGCACTATTCATGCAGTGGGAACACTGGATATGATTTGGAGGTAATCTTCTAGAGTTGAGTATGATATTTAGTTTACCTTAAGAGAGATCTTGAATAGTGTAGTGTACCTTTAGTTTTTTATTAAGGGGTAAATATCATGATGTGTACCTTTAGTTGCTAGAAAAATTTGGGTGAGGTTAGAGGTTTCTTAGGTTTTGAGACCGTGTTGGAATAATGACTCTCTTGATACGGTTCTAATAGGAAGATCAAGGAGCCTACACCAAATGTTGAACATGAGGTCAACATACTCAATGTAGAATGATCTAATAGATCTAGCCCACATATTTTCAAAGACATTTTATTTATGATTTGATTTCTCATGGGTCTTGAGTTGTTAAGTTAGTTTTGAGGACTAGTTAGAGTAAGGAACATTGTAAAGGCTATGGGCGTATTCCATTAATGTGTGGATATATGTTGGTATGGTCTTCCTTTCAATTGAGAAACTTACATATTTTTTCCTATTATTTTATCTATTGATAATGTATTTAAACTTTTTGTTAAGTGACTAGATGTTGAGATACATATTTTTTGTATGGAGACTTGGAGATCTATTCTTCACAACTAGAGCACTTAGTGGTGTTGACAAAAGAACATGGTATATAGAGTATATCTATTGACTGAGGTTCGTACTAGTTGAGGTTTGATTCATATGCAATTAGAGTTGATATTTGTGTAGAGCTAATCAAATTATCATGTTTGTGCCAAACATGTAAGTAATAATTTACTATTATGTCGCATTATTTTTAGTAATAGTATGATATGATTGGGATTATTTAATCTCAATTTTCTATGTTATATGAAGAACTTGGGAGATAAAAGTTTATCTTGAGAAATTATGTGTTAGATGCACACAAAAACTAAGAGGGGGGGTGAATTAGTTGCATACTTAAAAACATTCAATCCCTCAATATCATTTAAACCCTTGTTAGCCCTTAAACCCTTATCATACATCAGCAAAATGTAGATATATGAAACAATAATGCAAACATATCCAAACACATCCAAACACCAAATTTACTTGGAAAACTCAAGAAGGGAGAAACCACGGTGAGGATTAGCTCACATATATATGAATTACAACACCAAATACAATTAGGCACACTACCAAGGGCTCACTACCCAAAAGAAGAAGAAAGGCTCATTTTTGGGTGGCTCACTACCAAGAAGAAAGAAGATAGAAGTGTTGGGATATGGTGTTATACACCATTACATAAAATGTTATATTATAATGTTGTAATTAAATAATTATTTAGTTGTGCTGCACTGAGGAGGTGTGGTTAGTTACACTAGGTAATTATTTGGGGACCACTTTATGTTGTATTGTAACATGGTATTATTATTTAATGTGTGAGAGACATGGGATAATAATAAAAAATTAAGCAAAAGGCCATAAGCTTGTAGATATATTAATATAATATAGTTTAATACATATAGATTTTAAATTTTGATAAGTGATACAAAATCCAGCTGATATCTAATTTTTTTGTACAAAATTACATATCAAACCCTACCACCCAAAATACTACTATAATTCTTATGCAAAATTGATATGGACAGATCATTAGTTACTAGGCCCTATCACCCTGATTTCATATTTTCATATATACTGATAATTACAATCAACAAAAAGATTTAGAGATTGATTGACTAAACACCCCTATTTCCCAAGTTGACCGAATTCTCTCCTTGGCCTTCAACAATTATCATTTGAACTTGACTTGCAGCCTTAGCTTGAGAGTGAACTGTGATGTTTATGTCTGGAATCTCCACATTAACCCTATTGGTGTGACAATTTGGCATAGGAACAAGTTGTTGCAGACCTTGAACACATTGATGAGACAAAAGAAATGAAAGTACATGATATTTTATTTTGAAATTATCAATCTCTTCCTTATCAAAATCAAAATGGAACCTACTCAAAGCTTGATATAGATAAGCCAACAAGCCTTTGAGTAAGGAAAGCTTAAGGTCTTCATATGTGTCGACATATCTCTACTTATGATAGAGATAATGTCTGGGAAATAGACTGCCAATAAATCCTTCACCATCTATGAGATCGTAGGCTTGAACACTCTGTAGTAAAATACCATCTTGCAAATACTCTGCCTTCATTGTTTTGTTAGCAATAGACTGAAGAAATTTGAAATTTTGAAGCAAGTCCATTGAAATAGGAAGATGGAAAGAAGGTTTGCTAGAAAAATTATTCTTTGTGAACCAATATGTAGAATCTCTTCACCTATCAATGTTTTAACACAATTTAGGACTGACGGGTAGTTTACCTTAAACACCTGTTGAAGATGCTCCTCTTCTATACAGTTAGAAAATGGAAACTCCCATGGTCGTACTGCCACAACCATTCTATAGTTTCGAGGATGAAATTGTGAGTTGTTACAAACCACTGCACAATGCCCATTATACACCATCTTCTGAGCAGAAAGTCGAACGGACAAGCTTCGCACTAGTAAGGTGGAGAGATACCTAGAAAACCTAATTAGCAGCGAGCAAGAAAAATAGAGGAAGGATTTTTTCTTTTGCAGAATGTCGTTGGCATCAATACATTTAAAGGTGGATTACAAAACAAGCCTTTGTTGGAAATGATAGCGATTAGGTGTGGCATGCTTCAAATCTTGCATTGTAGTTTGAAAATAAATTTTGATGTCTAATCAATTTATTAGCTTCCATTTACCTTGCTTTTGTTGTCGCCACCTTGACTTAAGCACATGCGGATATAAATAGTTAAGCAAGGTTAGTACTAACAACCTGCAAACACAAAAACAGAGTTAGAGAAAACATATATGGCGACAGGTTGTAATCTCCTGTTCTATATTCCCATGCATATCAATGTGCTGGACAGTATTGGTTGCTTAGCTCAGGTTGTTCTAATAATGATATAACTTTAAGCAAGCCATAATCATTCTTAGACAAACTCATATAGCCCTTCCCTAAACCTTACTCTAAGTTGCTTTAGAAAGAACATGTGGCGCCTGATTAGGATTAAACATTTGTGCAATAATTATTATTTGGATTCACTTAGGCCAACGACAACCACGTTGTCCTTAAACAAGAGAACCTTATCAAGCATGTGACTTTTATGAACTATACTAGTCATAACTTAATATTTCCCCAATATTAAGTTATGGGATAATAACTTAATATTGGGGAAATATTTAATAAAGTGAAAACTTAGTACCCAATATTAAATAAGGGGTTAGTGGTTTTGTATTCACATGGTTTTGTGGTACATGATTTTATCTTACCACTTGGTTGTATTTGTGTGAGCTCAAGTCTATAAAAGCAAGCACATGTTTAGTGGTTAAGGTTGGCTAAGTGAATGGGTTGTCATTATTAAGTCTTTCTAAGGAGTGCATATGCGAAACATGGCATGGGATGTGTGGATTCATGCTTGGACATGTGGAGGATGTATTGGAGAGGCTTGATGCTTCAAAGGTATTCATTGTAACTCTTATATTGCTTTATTGTTTAATAATAGATGGAGTATGGATGCTTTTAGAGGCTAGATTTTTCCCTCTTGAGAGTTTTCCCAAGGTATATCTTGTGTTATTTTATGACTTGTCTATTTGATTTATGCATTATGGTTACTTATATGTAATTTTATCTCTCATGGGGTTATGTAGTAAATAGATTATGTTTATGAGTATGATGCATCATTTCCTAACAAGTGGTATCACAACTTTCATGGTTGATGTGAGGTGTGAGCTTCCATATTTTTGGTTATAACCCTTATTTGAGTCGATTTGTGCAAAGTTGAATCCATGGATGTGCATGTTAGATATGAGGCATTACAAGATATGGAACACATGTTGTAGGTGTTTGTTTGTAGATTTGGGCTTTTGGGTTGTCAAGATTTGTTGGGTTTATTGAAAATTTGATGCATGCAAAATATGAGTCAAAAGGGTTTCTTGGATTGAACTTTTATATGAGGGTTTTGTAGAGGAAATTTCATGGATGACCTCTTGAGACAAAACGGACCTCATCATTGGATCCAGGATGGTTGAGAAATGAAAAATGACATAAAACTCGACCTATTTTGGAGAAATTGAAAAAATGCAAAAAATAGCCATAAGCCTTTCGTTCATACAACTGTATGATCATCATTATATATATATGCAAAAAAATCTGTTGTTGAAAAATTAATTTATTAAAAAGCATGCAAGGCAAATTAAAAAGGTTTTATTTTAAAAATCTTTGAAAATAAAATAAACTAAAGAAACAAAATTTTGGGGGGTCGGGGGGTCCGTAGACCCACCCCTGTACCCCCTTGCCATAGCCTGTCATGGCTGACAAGCGTATGGCCTGCTAGTCTATAGACTGGTAGTGTTGTGCCCTGCTAGCGACGGCATTGGCGGGCTGCCGGCTTCAACCAATAGGTCCCACTACTGGCTAGCCCGAAAACACAAAAATATCCCCCCAATTTTTTTTAATTACAATTTATAACTTTAAACTTTGTCGGATCTTAAATACCTTTAACCTGAATCTAATACGATGTCAAATTTGTATTAGGGGTGAAAGTAAAATTACAAATCTGTGTCACACTTTATAAAGGAAACAACCAACACTGATCCAAATTTTAAACTTAAATCACTGAAAAGTGACATATATGTTTTGAATTTTGAAATGATGTAAACTAATAAAATGTGTATTTTTTATTATATTTTATATTTGTATTTTTTTGAAAAAATTAAAAAATTATTTGAATATAATTTTTTATAAATTTACACTATAATTTGATTGCTAATAAAATATTGAAAAATGAAGTTACATAAGACATCAATCTTTATATAGTAATTTTTTTTCCTTCAATTTTTTTGTATTTATAACTTGAAACTTTAGTGCACGGATATATCTTTTTCCAATTTTGATAAGCATATATTTTTAAAGAAATATTAAAATTTGTGTATTAAAATACAGTTGTTTGCATTCAATGTCAACTTTCATATTAACTATTTATCTAAAATTGAAAACAAATTATATCATCTTAATATATATTCTTTTATCTAGTGCATCATATTTTTTTCTATTTTTTTTAATAAGTTTTAGTATTTTTCTTAACATGGTAATCAACCTAATATTTTTGTGTTGATAACTTACTTTTAGTAAAAATAAAATATGAAATATAAATAATAATTAAACTATTAAAATATATACATTTTTTCAAAACTGCACTTATGGCTCTACAAAAGGGTATTGTTATATGTTTTAAAAAATGTTATTTACATGACTAGGAGTTGTTGAAACATCAAGTTTTTCAAAAAAAAAATTTGATAAATTGGCTTCAGTTGTGTTGATAAGTTGTTTGAAAATGTGACACAACTTTGTACTGTTACCCATGAGCAATTTTTTAAAAAGTTCAAAATTAAATTAAATTTAAAAATGGTTTGAAATATGCCACTAGCTCTCCGCCAACGTGCCACCCATATAGGCCTAATTGGCAGTTTTACTCAAACTTGCATAACTTTTGCCTAGGAGTCAGATTTTCAACTTCTTATACTTGTTGGAAAGGTAGTTTCGAGAACTACGCAATGGTATAGGTTTGGTTTCCCAATTTTGAAGTTTTTATTAGTTTTTTTAGCCTAAAAGCTAGATGTTCTCCATTTCACGATTTTGGTCATAACTTTTGCATACGAAATCAGATTTTTGATTTCGAATAGGCGTCGGAGAGAATGTACAGTGTACTACATGAAGTGGATCAAGTAGATTTTTAGTTTGTGGTGCAGAGAACATATTGTACTTGTTTGATCACTTGAAGGAGCTTGAGATTCAAGGTGTGATTGTGTGAGCATTCAGATGAGTCAAGAGGCAAAACCTTGAGGGAGTACATGTTTTTATATGATATTTATGATGGTACAAATGATTATCAGTTTAGTGCTTCTTGGTACAAGTTTACAGGTGTTTTTCAGAGTTGGACTTTGGTGGTAATAGGTACACAGGTTGTCTTAAGTTTTGAGGACATGGTTTGACATGAGTGGAGACTTGGAGTCTTATATGGGCAATGGTTGAGTGTGAGTACATCATTGGCTATGGTTATGGTGTCATGTATATGCATGTATATTTGAGCATTGACATGACATGATCATGTATGTGGTTGTTTGGTGGTGATTATGTTTGGTGTTAAGAGGTTCTTATCTCCTTGATGCTTGTATGGTTCATTAATTACTATGGTTACTCATTTGTGGACATGTTTGGAAAATCAAATATGTGTTTGATTTGGTGTTTGAGTCTTGATGTATATAGGATTATCTTCTTTGATATATTGGCTTGTAGGTTACTAATGTGATAATAAGTTTACACGCTTCATTGTTTAGATCTACGAGTTATGGAGTTGTGTGGCTTGGCCACCTATTCAGTTGCAATGGGATGACTCAGATGTGGATTGTCTATATCCATGAGATTGGTTTAGTGTTGATTTTTGTTAATTGACCTTGTCTGTGGTCATTTGTGCATTTGTATGTTTTCTTTGGGATGAGAGGATGGATGAATAGAGTACCTGATTAGTCAGTTGATGGGATTTGTAGCATGTGGTTTTATCACGATGTCATGATAGCTTGGTACATTCATTAGTTATACACTTTCAGTGGGAGATTTTGATAGTGATGAATTGGTGGTGTAGGATTGGTTCTTCATGGTTTGATGGTGGTTGTATCTTCTTGGCTTGGAGATCTTGGTTTCACTTGTTCTCTAGAGTTGTTGGGATTATAGTTGTGTGTGTGGACCTATATGATCTTCATGGAGGAGATGGTTGTCACAATGCCATGTATAGCTCAATATCATGGTTCAATGGGAGTTGTTGGAAGTGACATGGTTTCATTATTGGTGTTGGTTATCTCCATGTGATTGGATATGTGGTTTCTTGGTTTAGAGTGTGTTTGGTGTTGTGTCATGGTTTACTCTTGATACCGATTTAGAGGTTTGATATGATACATGTTCTCTTGAGACCAGGATGTATGCATTGCTACATGTGATCTCCTAGGAGGAGATAGTTAGATCACGATGTCATGATACGTTCCTAATTTTGTGATTGGAGCTTTGACATTAATCTTGGTGGTTCTCTTGGTATTGAGTATATCGATCACTTGATTGATTACTTCATGATGGTGCTATATTGCATTTGAATTCTGGCATGCATTGATCGGTTATAAGTGCACATGGATACTTGGAGACGTGGGTGATACTAGAGTTCTCTTGTGATTAGAGACATTTGCTTGAGACGGTTACTCTTTGGAGGTTTCAGTAGGAAGACCGAGGAGCCTTCATTTGGATATGGACATGAGTTCATGATTGACCTATAGAAAATCTTTCCATTTTTCATTATTCAAACTCACCTACTCCCTTATACATATAGAAGGCCATTTATGACTAGGTTTGATGTAGTGACCACTTGAAAAGACTTTTTCCCTCCCAAAAAGCACTACTCATCATTTAAGCATAAATTTGTGAGTGTTTTTCAGTGGTAATGTAGAAAATAACATAGGGTACCATTAATGAGTTAATATTGCCTTGCATCTACCAAATCAAATCCAAGTGTGCCCAAAAATCGTTATTTTTATAAGAATGCATGAATTGAAAGATGAAATTGACACAAACAACCATATTCTAGTTTTTTTAGTAGTTGAATTGCTAACATTCATCCTCCAAGCCATCTTTAGGCCACTATTTTAGTATATTTCATAAGAATTCTTCCTTTTTGTGTACTCAAATATACATGTTAATGCTTAGAATGATGGAGAATGTAATGACGTTAATTTTCTCACACTTCGAGGTATCCTTGTGAATCCCAAAGAGATGATTCTTGTACACATACATTAAATAAAATGACAATGAAGGCGTGGGAAATATTTGTAATACCATGTGGCCACGTTTCCTCTCTTATATTCAAAGCTACAAGCTAGATATCTATGAATACATGTTTTTCCTTATTATAATGGTTGGTTAGTTCGAGTTTTCATAGAACAAGAGTGAAAAGTTTTCTAGGGTTTCAACTATGTTAGTTCATCAACCATTAGGGAAAATTATCCTATAACTTGTAAAGAGGCAACTATTATAATAGATATATGTATTCACATATCTCCTTGGCCATTTGTAAGTATTTTGAGTGATGTGTGATATGTCCTCTTTCCCATGAGGTTTCTTTCATCACATTTGTTGATGTGATTGTAACTTGAATTTGACAAGTGTTGCAATACCTTAATACCTTGAAATTTGTTATTGTAACAGTCTGTTTCTTATTATAGGTTAATATTTACAAGTTTGAAGAGGAACTATTAAATAGATGTGATTGTTTTATGTCATGTATTTGTTGTGATTTCTTATTTACTATTTTTAATGGCTAAATGTAACTTTGTGACCCACTAAAGCACTGAGTTTGAAGACCTTGACCTCCCGCATACATTTAAAATTAACAAAATTAGTTACCAATCATTATAGGAAGTAGACATAGGAATTATACTTGTTTTTTGTGGTTTAATAACACAAACTAGGGACAAATCTAAAGTAAACCAAGATTGTTAAATTTTTTGTGAACCTTTACCAACATGTTTGTACTTTGCCAATGTCCATGAAATATTAAAATAAACCATCTCAAGGTATTATAATAATGTTCCTATATATAGATACATTGTGTAGATTATTTTATTAGCTATATAAGAGGAATTTTTCAACTTGCATTGACCTAGTAACAAGTGTAGGGATCAAGCATGTATTTGTGCATAGTTGTTGATTATTCTATTTATTGTACATTTTAATTAATTTAATAACCTATTAAGGATGCCTATAGGAATACCTTATCGATTCTAAGCTAAAATAAAATGTAGGGGATATTTACCTACTCTCATTGGTTAACCTTTAACCATCCTCAATTTCAAGATAAATCCCTAACCTTGAAAGTAGAAAAGAGTTCTTAGATTTCAAACCTAAAATAATAAAAGCTTGGATGATAGGAATTAGTTATTCAGAGTTGATAGACTTCTTTGATGCATTTGAATAGTTGAAAATAATGGCAAGCTCTTGAAGAGAGGAATTTTTTGCTTATAAATTTTATCTTTAATTTTGAGCCAATGCATGTGAACCTTCTTTTAAACCCCTTTCATTAAGTGATTATTTGTAAGCTACATCTGTTGACATAGTTTAGAAGCATAAAGTTACAAAGATGAAGAAAAAGGTTGGTATTCAAGCTTAATGATGGCCTAGTGGAACTTAGCAATGGTGGATTCATAAATCCTAGTGATGGAACCTAGCTAGTTGGCACCCATATATGCATAAAAATCTAGAGGTTCATTTGAATACATTGTTCCACCAAAGGTAGGGATGTGGGTCTGTATTGGAGACACATCAAATGTGGAACATGGTAGGTTGATGATTCATTAGAGAGGTATTTAAGAAAAAATATATTATTTTGGTTTGGGTTTAAAGCACTATCATTCAACAAAGAATTCAATGGGAAAATGATCTATAAGAACAACATCTTACAAAGGCTCAACTAACAAGGAAGATTAGTTATCAAAGAGAAAAAGGATTGGGAAGACATTGTGATTTGATCTAACCTTGTAAGAACCCATTCAAAATTCAAATGGAGGTTACTCCATGTATGTCACAACTTGGCTATGATAGTGGCTCATGTTGGGATTGAATATGTCAATTTTTTTCTTGTAAGAAAACAAACCTTTCTTTGATTAGCTATCTAGTGCATAGGTAGGGCACCACACTTGTTAGATACATCCTCAACCATGTTAAAAAGTCAACACATAATCCCACACTATCCAAAGAATGGATCATTTGACATTGTTGGAAACATAAACATTAACTATCCCCAAATAATGATTATCAACATCCAAGAGATCCTATAACATTTTGTTAATGGGGTCACATCCTTGATCCATTAAAGGTGGTTACTATTTAGGAGAGAGAATGGTGAAAAATTCACCATGGCATGCCTTGTGGTTGTAGCGCATAAAATGATCAACTGTCCATTTGATATGACAAGCAATACAAAGAAAAAATTCTAAAATTTTAAGCTCTCTCAAACAAATAATATCTAGGTTTGTAGATTATTTCAAGCATACTACACTATGCATTTTCTTGTAAGGTTTGTTATATATTGAACATTCCATGAGATAATTCATTCTAAAGGCATGCCGTTATTATCAAGATCTTTTAGAGTTGCATAATTATTTTGCAAAAATTCACTCTTTCAATATTGGTCAAAACATCCAGGCCGTTAGGGTGAATGAAAAATGATGGCCAAGGTTGAGTTGTGTGGTGGTCTATTGGTTTGCAGAGCGCGATAGGCTTGCATGTTTGTTGTGGCTACAACTGGGAGGTGTTGCGTGTGTGACTGGGCATGGAGGGTCTGTGGTGGGTTGGTGTGAGCTTGGTGAGTGGTACGTATGTGGGGTGTGGAATGGGGGTGTTGTGGGGTGCCTCCCCACCTCTTTTCTTTTGTGCCTTGTTTTTTTCTATGTTGTGGCTATGGAAAGTGGTTTGAGGGTCTTGGAGAGTGGATCTTTTTGTGAAGTGGTGGTGAGGCTTTCTCAGCCTCAAGCTAAGCATTCTAATGCTTTCTATTTTTTAAATAGTGCCATTTTACGGAGAGGGACTAGCATTGAATAGGGGTCCCTGGATACCTCAAGTTAATGGATGTCTTGAGAGAAGAAAATTTCATCTAGTGTTAGTGATTCAATCAGAATCAATGGTAGAGGATGTTAGCTACCTATTGAACCATGCATTTATTTGTAAATTTATAAATATTTGGGTTTCTCTTCCTTTTTTGGAATCATGGACGCAAAGGATTTGAAATACGAAAGGTGATATGGAGGTTATGATAGCTACTAAATACTAATTTGTGGTGGTGTTCTCGTGTTTGGTGGATTGTAACAAGCCCTTTGAAGGAGGCCCTTATTTCTATAATTAGGTTGGCTTGTTCATTAAGCCTTAGCATGTTGGTTTTAACCTAGCTAAAGAACTCCCTTCAATGGTTTCGATTTGGGTGCACCTGTCGTGGTTCCCGTTGGAATTATAGACAAATGATAAATTGCATATGATCACTCTCTTGATGGGCAAGCCAATTGGCCCATCACAATAAAATTTGGGCAAAACGATAATCTCTTGTTCTCACACTTATGTTGAGATTGATTTAAATAACCCTCTTTTGAACTTGGTAGAATTTTTCCATGAATATGGTCATTTGTAGCAAAGATTCCCAAACAATTCTTTGGGTGGTCTATCTTCTAATGGGGCTTCAGCCAGTGCTTCTCCTAATTTAGGGATTAGGATGGACCAGGGGAAATCCCCTTTCAATGAAGGTGGCCTGAATAAGGAAGGTTTCGTTCCAGTAAAACCATGCAACAAGGGCAGAGGGTTGAAAAGAACCTTTAAGGATAGATAGGGCGAGGAGGCCTTCAACGAGTTTGAGGATTTAAAAGGCTTGGATAAATAGGGGGAGGCCAAAAATTTTTTGTTCAGTGGGGAAGGTCTTGTGAGTAATGTGCATCCACTACCTAATGCAGTTGTTAGTCATATTGGGTTGTTGGATGCGCTTAATGCTTCACAAATGGACATAGGTTAAGGGCATGAGGATCCTAATTTAGTGTTACATCTCGAAGTTGTTGAAGGCACTGGTAATGTGGCATTGATTCCTAATTTGTAGCCATCATAAATGGACTCTCTAGCTCCTAGAAAAGGCAGTAAAGTTCCACCCTTGTTGGGTCTGCAATAAAAATCCATTAAAAAGGGAGGTCTGGATAAGACCTCTGAAATTGGGCAAAAGAAGGACCAAGATAACTTAAATGTAATGGGGGAAAATTTAGTGGAATTAGGTTCTATTAAGAATTTTGATTCCCACTTTTCTAACCCTCATAGATGATTGTCCTATCATGGAACATGAGGGATTGAACAACATCCCTAGACAAAAGGTTGTTCATGACTTGATCAAAGAATATTCTCTAGATGTTATGTTCATTCAAGAATCTAAATTAGAAATGGATGGTATGATGAATATTGCTACCAAATTATGGTGGAGAGGTCAGTGTTAATGCATAGGTGCTCAAGGCAGTGCTGGTGGGATTACTTGTTTGTGGGATCCTTGTAAAATTTGCTTGTTGTGGTGGATTGCTAGTAGGAATTTGATGTCATTGGTTTCTTCCAGTATGGAGTCTGGAGAAGTTATCCTTCTCACCAATGTATATGCACTAACTAATCATGCAAGTAAAACTCACCTCTGGGCTCACATTCGTTTTGTTCGTTCCTTAGCGCCTTTCTTTCCTTGGGTCATGGCAGGTGATTTCAATGCTATTATTTGCATGGAGGAAAAAGGGGGAGTTGATAGATTGGAGGCTTCATCTACTTTGTTTAAGGATAATATTCTTTCTTTTAACTTAATTGATATTAAGCTAGGTATTAGAGTGTTTACTTGAGCAACAAGAGGTGGAGTGATAATTCTATCTCTAAAAGATTATATAGGTTCTTGGTTTTGAATTTTTGGAATGGCTACAAGTTGATAACCAAATTTGAAATTTTGGGCTGGAGGGGGTCAGACCATTGTCCTATCATTATTTTAGCTATAGGGGTTGGCATTTCTAAGAACCCCTCTTTTAAATTTTAGTTGATGTGAATTTATGAGCCCTCTTTGCAAGATCTTATGGCTGATTAGTGGAGTCAAGGGATTCCTGCCCATGGAATGACTACATATACTCCATTGTTAAAAGGCTTCAATTTGTGAAGTATCAGCTAAAGAAGTGGAATAGGCGAAGCTTTGGAAATATTTTTATGGCTAAATCAACTGCCCAAAAAATAGTCAAGAATATCACCAGGCAAAATAAAGATCATGGTTTGACCGAAGGCTCTTTTAAAGAAGAGGTAGAGGTGGTGAAGGAGCTTGAGGAATGGGAACTGTGAGAAGAATTTTTTGGGAGTAGAGTCACGCATTGACTAGTTGTAGGAGGGGGAGAGAAATACGACCTTCTTCTTCAACTCAGTTAAAGCTAGGAGGAATGGGAATCTGATCTCTTCACTTGTGAATCATCAAGAGGTTCATCTATCTTCCTTCAAAGATATCTCCAATGAAGCTATCTTGTATTTCTCAACTCTGTTTAAAGATGACTCTCCTGACGTAGTGGTGGCAGAGAACCCTATTTTAGATTACATTCCTTCAAGCGTGCTTGCTGAGATGAATGAGGTGCTTATTAGACCCATAAATTTGGAAGAAGTTGAGAAGGTGGTGTTTCAGATAAGAAAGGGGAAATCCCTAGGTCCCAATGGCTTTCCTATTGAATTCTATTATGAGTTTTGGGAGGTCATCAAATATGACTTGTTAGAGGTGATTTAGGAATCACAAAGAAATAAATAGATGTTGAAAGCTATAAAATCCACTTTTTAATGCTTATCCCTAAGAAAGAAGGGGCTAATTCCTTGGATTTGTTTAGGTCTATTGCCTTTTGCAATGTGTTTTACAAAATTATTACCAAGTTAATCGCTAAGAGACTCAAGCCTTGGCTTAGTAGAGTCCTTTCTGAGGAGTAGGGTGGTTTTTTTAATCACATGTAAATTCTGGATGGGGTGGTTATTGCAGTGGAGGCCATTCATTCCACGGAGAATTCTAAGCAGAAGGCTATGTTCATCAAGTTAAACATGGCCAAGGCTTATGACCGTGTTAAGTGGTCCTTTCTTCAAAAAGTCCTGTTGGCTTTTGGGTTTGGCTCCAATTGGGTTGATTGGGTGATGAGTTGTGTTACTTTGACTTTTTTCTCTATTCTGGTTAATAGTGAACCTTTAGGCCTTTTTGGAGCTTCACGGGGCCTTCATTTGGGGGACCCTTTGTCTCCTTATTTATTCATTCTAATTGTTTAGGGCCTTGGAAGGCTTATAAAATCTCATGTTAGGGCAAGGGATGATTTGTGGTTGGAAATAGGGTAATAACTTGGTTGTCCAGTCTCACTTACAACTTGTGGATGACACAACATTTCTTGGGGTAGCCAAAATCAAAGAAGCTGTTAAATTGAGACGAGTTCTGGATATCTATCTTGTAGGTTTAGGGAAAAGAATTAATGAAGCTACTTGTCTTCTTTTTTCTTTCTCAACACCCCTCTTGGTATTCATTCTAGAATTGCTTGGATTCTCATATTTCAAATAAGGGAGTTTCCATTTTTCTATCTCGAAATTCCCCTTTCTGTGGGCCCATCTTCTAGGGGGACTTGGCAAGTTGTTCTTGATAAGTTTCATGGAAGAGTCAATCATTGGACTGTCAAGTGGCTTTCTTTTATAGACAGAGCATTGTTGAAATATGTGGTGTAGACCCTTCCAATTTATAGATGTATGGTTCATTTGGATCCTTTAAGTTTTGTAAGGCAGTTCAATGCCTTGTCTAGATAGTTTCTTTGGGCAGGTAATCTTGAGTCCACGAAGTGACTGATTTGTGGTTGGAAATAGGGTAATAACTTGGTTGTCTAGTCTCACTTACAGTTTTTGGATGACACAATGTTGCTTGGGGTAGCCAAAATCAAAGAAGTTGTTAATTTGAGATGAGTTTTGGATATCTATCTTGTAGGTTCAATTGAAATAATTAATGAAGCTAAGTCTTCTATTTTCTTTTTCAACACCCCTCTTGGTATTCATTATAGAGTTGATTAGATACTCATATTTTGAATAGGGGAGTTGCTATTTGTCTATTTCAGAATTCCCCTTTTTGTGGGCCCATCTCCTAGGGGGACTTGACAAGTTGTTCTTGATAAGTTCCATGGAAGAGTTAATTATTAGACTGTCAAGTGGCTTTCTTTTGCAGGTAGGGTGTTTCTGTTGAAATTTGTGGTGCAGGCCCTTCCAATTTATAGATGTATGGTTCATTTGGATCCTTTAAGCTTTGTGAGGGAGTTGGATTCCTTATCTAGGTAGTTTCTTTGAGCAGGTACTATTGAGTCCATAAGGTGAAGTTTGGTGAAGTGAGAGACCATCTGTAGATCGAAGCAGGAGGGCAGTCTTGGTCTAAGGAAAGTTACTCTCATTGGTCAGGATGGCTGCTAAATTATACTAACGTTGGTGCTCTAACTAGGACCAATCTTGGGCCAAGATCCTCATGTAGAAATACCTAGAGGAAGTGGATAGTGATGATGTGCGTAAAATCAACTTATCCGGGAAAGGGTCTATGATTTGGGATACTCTTAAGAGAGGTGATAAGATTATTTAGTAGGGATTGTTTTGGATTTGTAATAGGGGATCTAAGGCCTATTTTGGTTTGAATCATGGGATGGTAGCCCTCCTATATTATCCATGTATCCACACTTACAACCTCTATGTATTGCTTTCTTGGAAGTAGGGTGGTCTAGGGTGGAAGATTTCAAGATAAGTAGGAATCTGGGAAAGGTGGAAGTTTTTCAGTGGAAGGAGCCCTTAGTTTGGCCATGGGGGGGAGCTATGGAGGATCAAGAGGAGTTGGCTCATATTCTCGCTAAAAGGAAATGCAACTCTAAATGGGGACTAGTGATTTTCTGGATTAGGGCTCAAATCAAAGGGGTGTACTCAATGGCCTTAGGCTACCAAATTCTAGACATGTAGAGATATGGAGGTGAGGAAGCCCCTTGGTGGAAATAGGTGTGGGGTAAGTATGCTTGGCCCAAATGTAATTTTTTCATTTGGTTCTTTGTGTGAAATAGATGCCTCACACGAGACAAAATTTACAAGAGAGGGTTCCAAGGACCATCTATCTATGTTCTCTATGCAAATGACGAGGAGACTATCTTGCATTTGTTTTTCTAGTTCTCTATTATGCATACCCTTTGACACCTTTGGTGGGATGTTTGGAAGCAGGCATGTGTGCATGACTCTTCTCTCATTGATTTTTAGAGAAGTCTGGGAAGACCACCAACTAAGAGCTTCTTTCTTTAGGTGGCTTGGAATATTGGGCCTTGAATTATTTGGTAGACATGGTTGGAAAGGAATCATAGGATCTTCCAAGGGAAACAAATGGGTCTAGCAACTATGGAAAAGAGTATTAGGAATGATCCAAGAAACTATCCAAACTAAATGTGTGATTGGTACCTCTTTAGAGCATAGTGAGGTGGATGTTATGCATAGACTTGGCATCTCAGGGGCTGGTTGAGCCCCTACCTTGTCTAGGGGGCTTTGACAACCCTAAAGGAAAACCCAACGGGAGGAGAAATGGTCCCCTCCTCTTGTTGGGGTTTTCAAGATCAACACTGATGGTCCTCTAGGTAAAATCCTGGGCCTGCTGGAGTTGCTGGTGTTGGTAGGGACTGTTTGGAGGATGCCCTATTCTTCTTCTCAATATTTCAAGGATACCAGTCGAATAATCTTATATAGGAGCTCAAGCTAACCTTATGGATTTGGAGTGGGGATGCACACTAGGCTAGAGCGGTATTATTTGTGAGTCAGATTGACAGATCTTGAATATGCTAAATAGGCGAGAGCTTGGTGATGCTAATTGACAGTTATAGTCGGTGGTACACCAAATTCATTGGCTCAACAATTCTTTGGAGTATGTTCAGTTTGTCCACATCCTGAGAGAGTGGAATAGTGTGGCTGATTGTTTGGCCAAATGGGCTTCTGAGTTTATGGGAGATTGGAGGGTGGATAGCTAATATCTCTTTCCTCAAGAGTTTTCCTAAAGACTAAAATATTTGATTCTTGAAGACAAGCTTCAGTAAGTAGTGGCCAGTGGGTCTTTTCTTTGGCTATTCATCTTCTTTGTTTTTTTGTTTTGGTTGCTAGGATGGTTGGACCCCTCTAGGAAGGACTTGTGATGGAGAGATGTGTACTTTTTTTTTTGATCTAATACATTTTTGCCCCTCTTTTTATTAAAAAATACATTTGAATTAAATAATTAGTGTGAAATTTATCCATTGATTTAACACATATCTCCATTCTTGAGGATTCTTATTGGACATCATGAATTATTATTAATATTCTTACGAGGAGGATAATGAAATGACCTCTCAATCTAAGAGGATAAAATACTAGGTGGAAGATGATTATGAATGAATTTATGATTGCTAGCTTCCTTATTAGACTCTCCATAAGGAGGGAGAATCTCTTTCCTTTTTCTTCGGTCTTTGAGATTGTCTAGATGAAGGTTGTGAGGGAACCCTAGTATTGATAGATTGGGATTTTTTCTCATTATTTTTTTCATTTTTACATCTCCTAATAATAGATCAAGACTCCTCTTTTATGGGAGGGGGAGTGTTCCCTAGTGTCGTTTCCCTAAGTTTGGCTTCGGATTTAAGTAGGGGACATCCATCAAAATTTTGTTCAAAGGACAAACACCTATAATAAGTGATGGGAAAAAATATGATCGACATTTGATTGATTTGAATATCAATTGAATCCTTAAGGTCTTTAAAAAGATCAATCTCAACACAAGAAAGTTTTTGTGGGCACACTTTTTTGGTCTAGCTCAACACAAATGGCATGGTTGCAAAAAGTTGTAATGCAATTAAAAATATTCCAACATAGCAAAGGAAGAACAAGGAATTTAACCCAAATAAGGACCCACAAGTCTCTTTCCTTAGAAACAACAAATTTCTAGGTCTAGGATCTAAAGAATAATGAGCTATGCACTTACCAAGCCCCATGGTTAAGGTCACTTTTGTATAACTAGGCTTTACAAATATAAAAACTAAAAACCCTTTAGCAAGGTTTTTAACGACATCGAGATGGACCCATGAGGGATCAAAGCCTTGTCAATCCATTCTTTGAGTATGCTTTCAAAGGGAAAATTCCCTGCAAATCAACCAACTAAACTAAACTTTTCAAGCTATTTACAAGCATCATCAAAATTTTAATAGGATAAACAATACTAGTCATGGATTTAGATGGCATACCTCATGAAATAATTTGGGAACAAACTTTTGAGGATGCTCTAGGGGAGCCATTATCCTACACTATTAAACCAATAACACAAGCAACAATTGTTTTGATGCCATAATTTGAAGTCATTTAAAGTCTACACTTGCTCAAAAATGAGAAAAAAAATATTTGCAAGAAATACAAGGGGTTGTGCTAAATATTGCTCAACAAAAGAGTAGTTTGAAAGGCGATGAATAACAAATGCATGCAAACTTGGCACCAAAAACAACCATATTTCAATCTCCTACTTTATAGATGTTTCTCGAAAAATTAGTTAGTGTCCTATTTTAGAATCCCCAAATAAGTGATTTTAAATAATGTTTAAGAATTATAATCAAATAATAGACAGATATTTGTCAACCACTCAAAAATTTAAATACTTTTACTTCTTTTAATTTATAATTTTCTATCATGTAATTTATCACAACTTTAAATTAAATAAATTATATATTACATACCATATTCACAAAAAAAAATAAAAAATCTTGAATTACATTTTCTTAATTCTATAAAATTATCCTAAAGTAAAAATAAGAACCTAAACCCTTTTTATCAAATGTATCCTACATTCACAATACCCTACACTTGTCCCTTCCATAAAAATGCATCCTAAGTCTTAAATTTCCTACATTTGTAACCCAAAATTAGTTATGCAGATTAATATATATTGTATATATATTAATTATGGTCATAGGTGTTCTCTTAGTGAGGAGCATTAGATGAATTAGATAGATTGATGATGGAGATTAAAAGAACTACCATAAAAAATATTTATCATTAATTTTTGTAAACAATGTCATAAATACGAGGAAAAAACTTATTGACCTTGCATTTATTATTACTTTACTTTATTTTTATCTTCAAATTTCATGTTTTTTAAGTGATGGTGTATGTGTACTCCAAGAAATTTGAAATGTACTCCAAATTCTTTGCAGTAAATCTCCACCTTATGTGTTTGAAAATTGAACACCTTTAATGAAAACCCTTTATGTTGTGTGTGAACTATACCAACAAATGCTTAAGGATTTTTTTGACTAGATGTTTTTGTAGACATCCAAATTTAATCACTTCCATATGATTAAATTTATTGTCTTTCCGTCTATCGTATTAATATTAATTTATTAAATTAATATTACACCTTTGTCTATCGGTAAAGTATTTAATTTAATAATTAATATTTTATCTTTCACCCTATTCCTCTCTAAATTAAATAAATACGCTAATTTATTTAATTTAGTCATTTTTACCCTTTTGATTTAAAATCAATTTAAAATTCCTCACTTTCTCTCTCCTTGTCACATCCTCCATAACCTTGCCCTAATCTGAATTAATTCATGATTATGATGTGTATCCTCTTAATTAAAGATTAATGTCACATCCTCCTACATTTGCCACTTGCCTCTAATCTTTCATTAATTAGCCTAATCCAATATTTGCACAACTTTAACCAAGGTCATTAGCTAGATTTAGCACCACTTTTTAGCCAACCTTTGCATTTACCTTCTTTTGGCATTGACCCCCTTTCCCATGTGAATTTTTAATTCACATTTATTTATCCTAGATTCCCCTCTTTATATGTGAATTTTTAATTCACATTCCATCCTTCCAAGGCTTCTAGAACCTTGGACTTGTCACAATCTCCACATGTGACCAAGTCCCACCTTTTTGGAGCCCACCTTTTATCCTCTAGATCATCCTAGGAATGTGAATTTTTAATTCACATTTATATCTCCAACCACCTTTCCTTTTCCCATGTAGATTTTTGAGGAATTCCAAAATTTCTCAAATGTCCCTTTCACTCCCACTTGGGGACAAGGAATCCCTTTTTGAGGAAATCTCCTCACTCCCCAAGGTGCTTGTCCTTTCTCCACCTCATGTACCTTTTTGACACATCACTTACACCTCATCTTCTCTTGGCCACTTCACCATCCACATGTCAAGATGTGAGAGCTTGTGGATTCTCAACCCACCATAGCCCTTCATCTTGACCTTGTTGGATCAATCTTGACCGTTGAATTCTCTAGAGAATTCAAATTCTCCTATAAATACCCCCTCCTCAAAGACATTTTCAACACTTAGGCATTTTACAACTACATGCTACCAATTTGCATTCTCACTCATTTACTATCATCTAGCCATTCATTCTAATCATCTTGCATAAGTTGATCTTGCATTTAGTCACTCAAAAAGTCATCTAAGGAGCACACAAAATCATCCTAAGCAAGGGCCAATCAAGGAGACATCAACAGCAAGGAAGGTGAAATCATTTGCATCTTATTTTATCTATTTTCCTTCTTGTTTTATCACTTTTTAGGCTAATCTTGAAGTGTCCTTAGTCTTTTATCACTTGCATTTTTAAGTTATTTTGCACATTAGAGTAGGGTAAAATTCTTAGGATCACATTTTTGGCACGCCCGGTGGGACCCACAAACGGGTTCTTGCATTTAACATTCATCTTTGCTAAGTATTGTGCAGAAAAAGGTCACAGAAAGGCGGAAGCGCCCTCTGCTTTACCGCAGAAAGGCGGAAGCGCCCTCTGCCTTACTGCAGAAAGGCGGAAGCGTCCTCTTGTCTGCTACAGAAAGGCGGCAGCGCCCTATATCTGAAAGTTTCATTTTCTTCTAACAAGTTTGCTACAGTTAGGGATATATTTAGAAGGTTTTTCTAACACTTTTCTTGTAGTGGGAGGGGCACAACTTTCCTTTTTTCTTAAAAATCTGATAAAGTTTGTTGCAGAAAGAAGGAAGCGCCCTCTGCTTTACTGC
Source organism: Sequoia sempervirens (assembly GCA_007258455.2). Taxonomy (NCBI): domain Eukaryota; kingdom Viridiplantae; phylum Streptophyta; class Pinopsida; order Cupressales; family Cupressaceae; genus Sequoia; species Sequoia sempervirens. The sequence continues at coordinate 292,292,168 of VDFB02270651.1, read as the reverse complement.
AGAAAGGCGGAAGCGCCCTCTGCTTTACTGCAGAAAGGCGGAAGCGCCCTCTGCTTTACTGCAGAAAGGCGGAAGCGCCCTCTAACCTCTTGTTGTAGAAAGGCGGAAGCGGCGTCTAACCTCTTGTTGCAGAAAGGTGGAAGCGCCCTCTAACCTCTTGTTGCAGAAAGGCGGAAGCGCCCTCTAACCTCTTGTTGCAGAAAGGCGGAAGCGCCCTCTAACTTCTTATTGCAGAAAGGCGGAAGTGCCCTCTGCTTTATTGCAGAAAGGTGGAAACACCCCCATTTTTGCTGCAGAAAGGCGGAAGCGCCCCTATTTTTGCTGCAGAAAGGCGGAAGCGCCCCTGTTTTGCTACAGAAAGGCGGAAGTGCCCCAAAACAGCACAGTTTGGAAGGTAAAACAGTCATTATAGCTTCGTTTTTGCTCTCGTTTTTTGCTATTTTCAAGTAGTAACCCTCTAACATTATTTTGGCAAGGATATTGATGTTTTTTGCTAACGTTTTGCAGCATATTATGGCGTAATTGACCAAGGACGAAGAAGAAGACAGCTAACATTTGCTTGCAGGACCATCTATTTGATCAGATTTTCAAAAAATTATCTTTGTTGTTTTGGAACATAGTCTAATTAGGGGGAATAAACTTCATTGCTTGCTGTGATTGTTTATTCTTGTGTTACCCAAGGGGGCATTAATTTGTTTTCACTTTCCCCTTGCACTTCGTGTGAGCCTGGGGAGTAGTTGGAAGCGGTTAGTGTCTTCTTTTTAGTGGGACCTACTTGGGGATTTCATCACCCCAAGGGACGATTCCACCATGTACCGGTGGGGTATATAAAGGGGGGAGAACGAAAGTTGTACCCCAATCAGTCACGTCGTAATTGGGAGCGTCGAAGCTAGGGTGATACCTAGATAGGCGTGAAGAGTTGGTTCGAGCCTTTCAGTATCTCGCTGGGGTTCCCGACTCACGCTTGTGACGGGATGGTGTTCATGGTTGTGCCTCACGTACCGAGAGTATATCGAGGACTCCCTAGAAGCCTTGTGCATCCTAGATTAAGACCTTGCCTAGCCATACCCTTAATATTAATCATAGGATTGTGCTTGCTTGAAGTGTTTCTCATGAAAAATCTGTGAAATCTTTGATACTTTGGCCTTACTTTATCATTTTGCGTCCTTGCCATAGCCTTTACCATCAAAACCAAGCTCTATCCTACTGCAGAAAGGCGGAAGCGCCCCTGTTTCTGCTGCAGAAAGGCGGAAGCGCCCTTGATTCTGCTGCAGAAAGGCGGAAGCGCCCCTCTTTCTGCTGCAGAATGGCGGAAGCGCCCCTCTTTCTGCTGCAGAATGGCGGAAGCGCCCCTCTTTCTGCTGCAAAAAAGCGGAAGCGCCCCTGTTTTGCTGCAGAAAGCAGTCAACGCCCCTGATTTTGCTGCAAAGGGGCGGATTTGCCCTCCTAAACACCCGAAATTGCCCCATTTGGATATGTTTAGTCTCTAAACCATCATTTAATCGTTCCCAACCATTATTTCATCATACTAGGCCTTCATTTTGTCACTCTAAGCCTCCCAAAACCTCCATTGGGTCCGTATAAACCTTCATTCTATTGTTCCAAGCTTCCATTTGACCATTCTAAATCTCCACTCATTCTCCACAATCATCTTCAATCCACCCGTTCATTCTAATTTCCTCGTATTCCATTCAAAATTCCATACCATCACCTAGCAAACATCCTAATTTTACCGTTTACATCACCAAACACCACTCATAACCAAACCTCCTTAACCTTGCTTTACAAAGTGGTTACCCAAATTGACCATAGCACTTGAATTTGATTATTAGCCTTTAACTTCGACCCCAATCAATTTGCTTCCATCTTGAGGTGAATTCGGTGGCGTAAGTTATCATCCTCGGCCCAAACAATCCATTCCTATCTTAAGGTGGATTCGGTGCCGTGATCATCCTCTTAATCAATTAAAGCTCTTGGTTGCTAAGGGTAACTTCCTTTGATTAAACTCAAGGTCTTCCTCTCATCTTTTATCATCCAATCATACCCATCCAATCATCCAAATCTATCAAAACCAATCATTTGATCAAATTGTCCAATCAATCAAATCGCATCCATTCATCCAAATAATCCAATCCAATCTAATCCAATCTTGCCAAATCCAAATCCAATCCCATCAAAGTCCGATCCAATCCAATATATCCAAACAAAGTCTGATCCAAATCCAAACTCCATCCAAATCAGATCTCATCCAATCACATTCAAATCATTCATCAAAAATATTTTCATAATCCATTCATAGCACATTTGCATGCCCGTTCAGACCCGTTCATAGGTAAAGAAAATGGTCGATCATCAAGCCCAGAATGCCCAATCAAACAATCCTCAAGATCCCAACAATACAATGAACGTCTCATCAGATCCTAACAAGGGTACCAACATCCCTCATGATCCTCATAATGGTACTTCATCACACTCTAACACCGAGAATCAGAATAACTCGCCACATGGTGAAGAGAGTATGGTTAATCAACCTGAACTCACACTTGAGGAACATTTTAGTAATCCCGCCAATGTGCAAATGACTAACCGTTTGCTTGAAAAACATGGTGAAGAAATCTTGGCCCACCTAATTAAGAAGGGTGTCAAACCCCCCTCGAATGTTGACTGGTCCAAATATAGGGGTGCCCCATCCAACGTACTCCAAGGGTCACAAGACACACCAGAAGGTTCATACTTCCCCAACGTTCCGCCAGTTGAGGGTTGGCATCAACCTGAATTTGGCAATGTCGTTCTTTATCAGGTTAACTATACCCCACACGCTTCGACTTAAGCCATAGGAGGACCTCAAGTGCTTGATCCCAATAATCCTTTTGCCTACGGTATGCCACAAAATGTTCCACAACCTCCGCCGTTAACGTTAACAGCACCCCCTCCTCCGAATCAACCTCCAGTCAACATTGGGGGCACCTCCTTTTCCACAAAACTTCCACCTCCTGGGACCACAAATCTAGCATCTCAACAGCTTCACCAATCCAACATTCTGCCTCAATTACCTCCATAAGGCACACCCCAGCTGAACGTTCCAAGTGGTACCCAACAACCCCCTTTACAAAACACTTATACACTACCTCCGCCATCTCATCAACAACAACCTATACACAATACTTTGGCCTCTTCACAACAACCACCCTACCAATCACAAGACAATCCACCTCGACCTATTACTCAGACCATATCCCCCTTTCTCGCATCCATTTTGCATCCGAAGGGTTAACCACAACACAATATCCCATCTCGGCCCATACAACCTTCGACGTCACAACAACAACCACCCCAACACTACTACTATCACAATCAACAACAATTTCACCAACAACCATTTTATGCGACCTCCCAACAATCACAACATAGCCAATACCCTCAATACCAACAAACCAACACACAACAATACCCCCAATACCAACAAACCAACACGCAATGTCCCATCCAAGTTCCTCAACAACCTACCCCACACTTTTACCAAACAAATCCATATTATGCCCCACAACAATAGCCCTCGTATCAACAAAATCCCCCGTCTTACCAGCAAGCCACATCATCATCTAATCATCCAAACCTGTATTTCAACAATCCGACACCCTTTCAGCAGGATCCTTCATCATCCTATCATCAATATCCCCCCAACCCGCCACTAGCTAGCTCGGATTTGTTGGAAATCAAAGCCGCACTTAAGGATCTTCAAGCCGGGGCTACAAAACAATCATTCAAATTTGAAGATATATGCCCATATCCATTTGATCCCTCCATCTCATTAATCCCGTTTCCTAAACATTTCGAGATACCAAAATTTGACAAATACAAGGGAAACAAAGACCCTAAGACTCACTTGCAAGAGTTTTATTCTCAGTGTCAAGAAGTCATGTATAATGACAACTACCTTTTGCGCTTGTTCCCATGAAGCCTGGCAAGCCATGCCTTAGATTGGTTCATGACTCTCGAAAAGGGGTCCATAAAAACTTTTGCAGACTTGTCAGAAAAGTTTGTATCCTACTTCTCTTTCAATTTGGAGAAGGATACAGACACCTTAGATCTCCTCAAAGAGAAACAGCGTGAGGGGGAAACCTTTACCAGCTACCTACAACGGTGGCGTGCATTAGCAAGTCGAATGAAGACCCCTCTGAAAAAAAAAGACATGGTCACTCTTTTCGTGGAAAACTCTCATCCTGACATGGCCCATAATTTTAGGTTACATTGTGTCACCACCTTTGCGGAGATAGTGGAAAAAGGACCCATCCTGGAACATGCCCTTATTGCCAAAGGGCACATCAAAATACACATTCATGATAAAGAGAGGTCATTTGTCGATAAACCACGATTCTGGAACAAGAACAAGAATGCGGTGAATGACGACGTGACAGACACTAAACATGTCCAAGTAGCTAATGCATCCCAAAAACAACAACTGTCTATACCCAATGCCATATATGTACCACAGAGGGCACCTCGTCCCCCTCAACAGTCAAACCAAAACAATCAGGGGAACACCAAACGTCAATATTCCCAATTAGGAGAACCTCTGAGTGTTGTTTTTAATAAATTGCTACAAATCAATTACTCCATCACATATCCTATCACCAAGCCATTTGACGATTCCAAGCCCAAGCTGGCATGGTTTAAAGAAAATGAGTATTGTGACTTTCATAAAATTAAGGGACACTCTTTAAATAAGTGTCACGGTTTGAAAAACTATGTCCAAGATCTCATTGATCGAGGAGATATCAAAGTTGACCCCAGTCAACCTTCGCCGTCCAATGCTCAACTACAGATCTATCAAAATGCCTTCCCAAACCATAACCAAGGCCCTAGCACCTCCAACAGTAATCCTCAAAACAACAGCACAAACAATGTGAATTACAAGAATGTTCCCTTCAATTATGAAGGTGTTATTCATTACATTGAGCAGGTGGAGCCCCGAGTATCCATGATACACGTTAAAGCCAAAGACCCTCAATGTGCTGTTACTACACGACGAGCCCGCATCACCGTCCCTGCAGCCTCTGCACCCACCCAACTGACTCCTGTAAACTCTCAGTACAACATCCTTGATCACTTAAGGAAGGCCCCCGCTCATATATCCATTTTGGATTTGCTTAAGTCTTCCCCAATACATCAAGAAATCCTCAATAGAGCCCTACAGGAAACCCATGTGCCAAATGACATCGACCCTGCGCAATTCCAAGCTTTGGTGGGGCACTTGGCTTTGTCTCATCACCTCCACTTCAGCCAAAACGATATGCCAAACATCGATGTCAATCATAATCGCCCTTTACATATCGAAGTCGTGGTTGCTCGCCATAAAATAAAAAGGGTCTAGGTAGATAATGGCTCTGCCCTCAATTTATGTACTTTGAAATTCATAAAACAAGTGGGGTATACTCAAGCAGACTTAAGCAACCAGATCATTGCAATCAAGGCCTATGATAATGCAGAAAGAAATTCAGAAGGAATTATTAGTCTTCCTATCCAAGTGGGACCTGTGCTTCAGTATACCACCTGTCATGTCCTTGATCTGGACTTACCGTATAATCTCCTCCTTGGCCGCCCATGGCTCCATGCTATGCAAGTCGTCCCCTCCACGTACCATCAATGCCTGAAATTCCCTGTCAATGGACAAGAAATCACCATCTATGCCGACCCCCAACCATTTGAATATTGTCGCGCTTTAGAAGCGTCTTTTCCCCATTTACATTATTGTCCTGGGGTTGAAATGGTGGCATCCCAGTCATCATCCTCTAATCCACCATCCACCGTGATAACCACTCCATCATCCACCACTGATCCTTCAGTCACCAAAGTCCAGATCATCGACAAAGGGTGTGGCAAATACGAAATGCATACGGCTCTCAATGTAGCCACCATGCCACTGTCACCGCACGAATATGGTCAACCTTCACATGCTACACAAAAGGACGACAAGACTATCACCTTCAGTGGTAAAGACATCCCTACCACCACTTTCAGATCTCTGAGTGTCAAGATCGATGCACCAGAAGAGGACATAAGCCAATGGGTCTACCGAGAAGAGCCCGAACCAGAGACTCCTCTAAAGAAATATTTTCAGGAAAAATACCCTTGGCCGACAAAGTTCGTGGAAAAACATAACTATCAAGGTAGAGGCCTAGGTAAAGAGGAACAAGGGCGGTTGCAACCCATTGATACACCAAAGTTACCAAGAAACACAGGCATTGGGTATGATACGCATGGCTCATCGAAGACATACCCGCAGGAGAATCCATCATACATGCATATCGGCGATGTCGCATCACACCGGCCTGGTCATCCATGTTCGAATGCCTATATGTTTGCACCATTAGCCTATCCCTTCGTCACCCTGAACTCATTGATTGGGACCTACATAATACCACACCTGTCAGTATGTCTATGGACACATATGTCAACCTTATGGGATTGGGGGAGGATGAACAC